>LR778275.1:50374928-50522428 GCA_902810595.1 Coregonus sp. 'balchen' | reverse complement strand
GCACTATGGTGTTGAACGCTGAGCTGCAGTCAATGAATAGCATTCTCACGTAGGTGTTCCTCTTGTCCAGGTGGGAAAGGGCAGTGTGGAGTGCAATAGATATTGCATCATCTGTGGATCTGTTGGGGCGGTATGCAAATTGGAGTGTAGGATAACCTTAATGTTGGGTCGTCCAATATATTTTCAAATGATATACTCGCTCGCAGTCGGATCCTTACAAGGCACCCCGACCTACGTCCACGATATCTCCGTCTCTTTCTCATGCGAATGACTGGGATTTGGGCCTTGCCGGGTGTCTGTAGAATATCCTTCGCGTCCGACTCGTTGAAGAAAAAAAATCTTCGTCCAATACGAGGTGAGTAATCGCTGTCCTGATATCCAGAAGCTCTTTTTGGTCATAAGAGACGATGGCAGAAACATTATGTACAGAATAAATAATAAATAACGCAAAAAAACACACATAATAGTACAATTGGTTAGAGGGCTGTAAAATGGCAGCCATCTTCTCCGGCGCCATTCTTTCAATGCATGTATTATTGCATATATTATTCTCATAAACGTAGCCCATAAATTCATTCTTTGTATGAATGTGATATTTTATTATATTAAACTAGTAGCTAGCGCATCTTGCTCATGTGTTGTTCCTTCTCTCTATCTAGAAGCAATCAGTTACGAGGCAAAAACACAGATTGAGGCCTTCAATCAAACTGAGGACTGAGAAATACATGTGCACAAGGCTTTGAGATGTAAGTTAACAATAATTCATTTTGGAAATATATAATATGAATTGCCATATTAGGCATGACTCAATTTTATGTTGTTTTTCTTTCACCCAAGCCTTATACACCTGAGTCAGGAAGAAGAGACAACTAGTAGACAACTAGCTCAGTCAGAAAGAAGAGACAACTTCCCGAGTGGCGCAGTGGTCTAATTCGAACCAGGATCTGTGCCACTACAGATCCTGGTTCGAATCCAGGCTCTGTCGTAGCCGACCGCGACCGGGAGACCCATGGGGCGGCGCACAATTGGCCCAGCGTCGTCCAGGGTAGGGGAGGGAATGGCCGGCAGGGATGTAGCTCAGTTGGTAGAGCATGGCGTTTCCAACGCCAGGGTTGTGGGTTCGATTCCCACGAAAACATAAATAAAAAATAAACTAAATAAATAATGTATGCACTCACTAACTGTAAGTCGCTCTGGATAAGAGCGTCTGCTAAATGACGTAACTGTAACAACTAGTAGACAACTAGCTCAGTCAGGAAGAAAAGACAACTAGTAGACAACTGTCTATTAATGATGAAGTCCCCAGTCTAGATTGAAAATCATAATTAGTTGATTAGTTTGAATCAATTGTGTTGAGGCTTGGCTAAAGAAAAATATTGTATACTGTGGATCTCTAGGTACAGTTGGCCACACATTTAAAAAAGGTAGATTTAGCAGGCCTAAGGTTGTGTATATAGCATTTATACAAGGCAGAAACACTGTTTCCTTGCTGAGAAATATATAGAATGCCAGTTTCAGTGAGAAGCATAGCAACATCATGGTAACTTGGTAACAGTCGAACCCGCCCATTAGTCGATGAGTCTTCCTTATAAACATGCCAAAATAGAACATGTTTTCAGTAATTGTTTTCAGTATACTAATTTTGTTTTGTGTTTTCTGATTGTTTCGGTGCATTCTTTCAACAAGCTTTGGACGAAGGACGTCTCGAAAGGTCACTCAAAAAAGGCAATAGTTCTGAACTGGGTTTGATTTTAGTTTCTGTTGTTTTAATTATTTAAATGTTGTTAATTATCTTTTAAAAATTTCCATTTGTTGAAAGCTGTTGCTCAGTTATCACTTGGCTCATGTAAATTATGTAGTTGCCCCTTTAAACATCCTAAGGTCAACATTCCCATTTGTTCACATTTCTCTCATGTAAATGTTGTAGATACATACAAATATTAAATAAACAATTTTGGGGGGAAATATCCCGTCTTTGCTCTTTTCTTCATTAGCATTATGATGATTTCAAGTTGTATCGGATTTATTTTGATCTGTCAAGACATTGAATACATGTTGTCTAGTATATTTAGTACGTTTAGTGAGTTCAGTTTTCTCTGTGAGAAACAAGTTCATTTAAAGTTATATGTGATTTGGTTTATGTAGATTACAACATTTGAATGTTGTTAACACACAGTAACCAAAAACCTGATCTAATATGCATAAAATTTGCAGCAAACAGTAGAATGTTCGCCACAAGTTTCAGAATTGTTTGCCAGAAGTTCACAAGTCACCGCAACAGTTTGCCACAAAACTATTTTGCATGTGCAAATTTGCGGCAAATCGGCCAAAGGTTTGCCACAACTGTTTGCCAGGAGCCTATTTTTTTGGTAAAGGGAGCTCATTTTTATTTTTTTATTTTTTTTATGCCATTTAGCAGACGCTTTTATCCAAAGCGACTTACAGTCATGCGTGCATACATGTTTTCGCCTATTTCTCAAACTCACCAGGGAATGACGCATCTAGTAGTGAACATAATATAACATTTCCTATTCTGTGAAAGCCACCTGCCATAAGAGAGGGGGACACTGCTATCTGACTGTATCATATTGTAGGCCATGAGAGCAAAAATGTTTTTTTGTCAATGGCTTCTGATATGCAGGCCCATTTCTCAAACTTAACAGGGAATGGCGTGTTGAAACTGAATTCAACATTTCCTATTGTATTATTCTGTGAAAGTCACCTGACAGAGAAGAGGGAACAGTGCAATTACATTTACATTATAGTCATTTAGCAGACGCTCTTATCCAGAGCGACTTACAGGAGCAAGTAGGGTTAAGTGCCTTGCTCAAGGGCACATCGACAGATTTTTCACCTAGTCGGCTCGGGGATTAGAACCAGCGACCTTTCGGTTACTGGCACAACGCTCTTAACCACCTGCCACCCAATCTCATAATATAATAGCGTAGGCTATAAGAGAGCAAAGCTTTCCCTCATCAATGTGTGTATTTATGTGTATTGCTCAACAGGGAATGACACATCATGCTAAATGGAACTGAATACAACATTTCCTATTCATTTGTTCTGTGGATCTCACCTGCCAGACGAGAGGAAGAAAAGAGGATCCCGTCTTGTGCTGCGTTCAGATGGTGCGTGGGTTACGCGAGACTGAAAACAATGCCATCTGGTTTGTCACGAGAGTACGACGGTAAATGCCACTGAGGATGGTAAATATTTCAACTTTTGCCATCTGCCGTAGCGTTGAAGATCAACTGGATGTTTTTTTTTTTCTTTCTAGACAACATGGAGGATGAGAGGCTGATTTAACTTTGTGAAGCTACACCCAGAGCTCTACAAAATACAGGGATGTCATCAACAGAGGCAGATGTTTGGAACGACATCGGCGAGCAGGCAAGTGATATTTGTCACGTGTGTCATAAGTGGAATGAATGAGCTAGCTAGCAATCACTCTAGCTAGCAATCACTCTAGCTAGCAATCACTCTAGCTAGCAATCACTCTAGCTAGCAATCACTCTAGCTAGCAATCACTCTAGCTAGCAATCACTCTAGCTAGCAATCAGTATGGCGTGTTTGCGGACCAGTATGGCGTGTTTGCGGACCAGTACGGCGTGTTTGCGGACCAGTACGGCGTGTTTGCGGACCAGTACGGCGTGTTTGCGGACCAGTACGGCGTGTTTGCGGACCAGTACGGCGTGTTTGCGGACCAGTACGGCGTGTTTGCGGACCAGTACGGCGTGTTTGCGGACCAGTACGGCGTGTTTGCGGACCAGTACGGCGTGTTTGCGGACCAGTACGGCGTGTTTGCGGACCAGTATGGCGTGTTTGCGGACCAGTATGGCGTGTTTGCGGACCAGTATGGCGTGTTTGCGGACCAGTATGGCGTGTTTGCGGACCAGTATGGCGTGTTTGCGTCCCTGGTCTAAATGCAGCATTAGTGTATCATTCAGAGATTCAGGTTGGTAAAGATGGTGAGTGAGTGGTGGGCCGCGTCGCAAATGGCACCCTGTTCCATATAGTGCACTACTTTAGGCCCCATAGGGCTCTGGTCAAAAGTAGTGCACTATATAGGGTGCCATTTGGGACACAGCCGTGGATATTACCATCTTCTCTCTTCTCTCTGTTGCAGAGAAAGCTAACAAAACACTAGTCTGAAGGTGTCCTCTACTCCTAGCACCACACATCCATCACACAGAGGAGAGGAGAGGAGACAGGAGGAGAGGAGACAGGAGGAGAGGAGGAGAGGAGACAGGAGGGAAGAGGAGACAGGAGGAGAGGGGGGAGGACAGGAGGAGAGCAGACAGGGAGGAGCGAGGACAGGAGGAGAGGAAGACAGGAGCCGGGGAGAGGAGGACAGGAGGAGAGGAGGAGGACAGGAGGACGAGGAGACAGGAGGAGAGGAGAGGAGGACAGGAGGAGGAGGAGAGGAGACAGGAGGAGAGGGAGGA
The DNA here is from genome assembly GCA_902810595.1 of Coregonus sp. 'balchen'. Classification (NCBI taxonomy): domain Eukaryota; kingdom Metazoa; phylum Chordata; class Actinopteri; order Salmoniformes; family Salmonidae; genus Coregonus; species Coregonus sp. 'balchen'. Next base: position 50,517,983 of record LR778275.1, on the reverse strand, counting down.
CAGGAGGAGGGAGACGGAGGGAGGAGACAGGAGGAGGGAGGGGACAGGAGGAGAAGGGAGGACAGGGGAGGAGACCAGGAGGAGGAGACAGGAGGTGAGGAGACAGGAGGAGAGGAGGGAAGACAGGAGGAGGGGAGAGGAGACAGGAGGGACGAGGAGAGGAGGACAGGAGGAGAGGAGGGCGCCGACCAGGAGGGAGGAGACAGGAGGAGAGGAGACAGGAGGAGAGGAGACAGGAAGAGAGGAGACAGGAGGAGAGGAGAGGAGACAGGAGGAGAGGAGAAGGAAGGGGGAGGAGAGAGACAGAGGAGAGGGGGAGGGAAAACAGGAGGAAGGAGAGGAGGAGACAGGAGGAGAGGAGAGGAGACAGAGGGGGAGCAGACAGAGGGAGAGCGACAGGAGAGAGGAGGACAGGAGGAGAGGAGCAGGGGGCAGAGGGAGGAGGGACGAGGGAGGAGAGGAGAGGAAAAAGGAGGAGAGGAGAGGAGGAGGGAAAGGGGGGAGGAGCAAGGGAGGGGAGGGGAGACGGGCGACGGAGAGGAGAGGGGAACAGGAGGAGAGGAGAAGGGGAGAGGAGACGGGAGGGAGGGAGGGCAGAGGAGAGGAGACAGGAGGAGAGGAGACAGGAGGAGATGAGACAGGAGGAGAGGAGACAGGAGAGAGGGGGCAGAGGGAGAGGAGGACGGGAGAGGAGCCGAAAACAACTTTTCTGATGTCCCCTCCTTTTCTCAGAACTCTGACGTTGCTGCGTCTTCGGGGGGACCGAACAGCTGTGAGGCTGTGTTTCACACTAGAGATCCTCATGGTCCCAAAAAACTGGACCAGTTCCGAAATGGATCTGTGACTTTCCCACCCGACCAGATATGCATAAATTAATTTTCTAAAAACAGAGACCCGTTCCGAAAAGGCCAGTAGGAAAAACAGACCCGTGCCTGTTCGGATCCGAGAGATCAAATCAGATCAGAGTAGAAAGAGAGAGTGAAAGAAACTTCAGACTGGGCGCTGCCTGCGCCATCAATAAACGAGTGATATTGGCCAAATGATTCACAGTTAAGTGTCCTTAAAAACTGCCTATAACAAATGATAAAACAACGCTTTGTTGTGATTCGACGTGTAGCATATTAAAAACTTTATAGCCCATTGTTTTATTGGTTTTTACTTTCATAAAACAATACTGTCCACCTCACGGTTCAGCTGTCAGAGATTTGCTAAATGCATCAGGGCATTGCATTGTCTTAGGTGTCCACTGCACAGTATTATTAGTAAAAAAATATATATAGGAAGAGAAACTTAAGCCTAGCATGCGAGAATGTGAAAAAGACAGAGATATGAAGTGCTTTGAAAGGCTGGTCATGGCTCACATCAAAACCATCATTCCGGAAACCATAGACCCACTCCAATTCGCATACCACAGATCCACAGCTGATGCACTCCACACTGCCCTTTCCCACCTGGACAAGAGGAACTCCTACGTGAGAATGCTGTTCATTGACTACAGCTCAGTGTTCAACACCATAGTGCCCACAAAACTCATCACTAAGCTAAGGATCCTGGGACTAAACACCTCCCTCTGCAACTGGATCCTGGACTTCCTGACGGGCCGCCCCCCAGGTGGTAAGGGTAGGCAACAACACATCTGCCACACTGATCCTCAACACGGGGGCCCCTCAGGGGTGCGTGCTCAGTCCCCTCCTGTACTCCCTGTTCACCCACGACTCCAACACCATCATTAAGTTTTCCGATGACACAACAGTGGTAGGCCTGATCACCAACAACGATGAGACAGCCTATAGGGAGGAGGTCAGAGACCTGGCAGTGTGGTGCCAGGACAACAACCTCTCCCTCAACGTGATCAAGACAAAGGAGATGATTGTGGACTACAGGAAAAGGATGGCCGAACAAGCCCCCATTCAGATCGATGGGGCTGTAGTGGAGCGGGTCGAGAGTTTCAAGTTCCTTGGTGTCCACATCACCAACGAACTATCATGGTCCAAACACACCAACACAGTTATGAAGAGGGCACGACAAAGCCTATTCCCCCTCAGGAGACTGAAAATATTTGGCATGGGTCCTCAGATCCTCAGAAAGTTCTACAGCTGCACCATTCAGAGCATCCTGACTGGTTGCATCACCGACTGGTATGGCAACTGCTTGGCCTCCGACCGTAAGGCACTACAGAGGGTAGTGTGTACGGCCCAGTACATCACTGGGACAAAGCTTCCTACCATCCAGGACCTCTATACCAGGCGGTGTCAGAGGAAGGCCCAAAAAATTGTCAAAGACCTCCAGTCACCCAAGTTCATAGACTGTTCTCTCTGCTACCGCACGGCAAGCGGTACCGGAGCGACAAGTCTAGGTCCAAAAGACTTCTCAACAGCTTCTACCCCCAAGCCATAAGACTGCTGAACAATTCATCAAATGGCCACCCAGACTATTTACATTGACCCCCCCGCCCCCCATTTGTTTTTACACTGCTGCTACTGTTTATTATCTATGCATAGTCACTTTACCCCTACCTACATGTACAAATTACCTCGACTAACCTGTACCCCCTTCACATTGACTCGGTACCGGTACCCCCTGTATATAGCCTCGTTATTGTTATTTTATTGTGTTACTTTTTATTAGTTTTTACTTTAGTTTATTTTCTTAACTTTATTTATTGAACTGCATTGTTGGTTAAGGGCTTGTAAGTAAGCATTTCACAGTAAGGTCTACACCTGTTGTATTCGGCGCATGTGACAAATAAAGTTTGATTTGATCCTTGTCTGCTACACAGATATAAGCGTACAGAAGGAGGCTAAATCGTACATTTTCGATGAGAATATTTTTTTATAAAGATAAGCATTATATTGTTACATTACAGGAGTAACTCTCCTCGCTCTCTCCTCAGCAGGCATGTGAGGTGAGCAGCCAAAACCAGTTTCAACTGGTTATATCAGGCCAGAGACAAAAAGTCAGACAGCTAACTAACTCTCTCTCTCTACCTCTCTCTCTCTCGACAAACAAAACTCTCAATTATTATTTACCTCCACTGTACCGCCATTGATATTACAAGGGTTGGAACCGGTTCACGGAACAGAACAGAAAACCGGAAAATAACAACATTATTTGAGGAACAGAACCCAAAACGAATGTGATCTATACGGCATGGGAAACGTTATTTTCTAGTCCCACAAAAAACCCAGAAATGTTTTCCAGCATCTGCCTGCCAGCTGGAAGTCTTTCCCAGTGGGTGTGTGTAGGCTACCTGCCCCTCTGAAGAATAGATTACTGGAGCCTGCTGACGTTACTTAATTCAGAAATTAGGGAGAGATGTTTAATTAGAGAAGAACGGATTGACTTTTTCAATGCTAGTTAAGGATACTACAGTGCATTCAGAAAGTATTCAGACCTCTTCACCTTTTCATCATTTTGTTACGTTACAGACTTATTTTAAAATTGATTAAATTGCCCCCCCCCCGAATACATAAGTATTCAAACCCCTTGCTATTAGACTCGAAATTGAGCTCAGGTGAATCCTGTTTCCATTGATCATCCTTGAGATGTTAATTTAATCCATTTTAGAATAACACTCTTCCTTCTTAAAACAAGCATGACAACCATAAAACCAGGGAATACAAACAGGAAAGTTCTGTGATCTCCCCCTCTCCCCTCCTTCTCTCTCCCTCTCTCTCTCCCTCCTCTTCCCCTCTCTCCCTCCCTCCTCTTCCCCTCTCTCCTTCCTCTTCCCCTCTCTCTCCTCCCTCTCTCCTCCCTCTCTCCTCTCTCTCTCCTCCTATTTGTCTGGCCTTCCTCTTCCTCTTCCTCTTCTCTGCTGTCATGTGGCTCTCTCTGCCCATCTGTCTTGGACATGACAGAACTCTCATAAGAGAAAAGTGAAATTGGAGAAAGAGAGAAAGAATTGTCTGATCCTGAAAGACAGGCACAAGGAATCTCTTGAGCCGATCATAAAATAAGACACACCTCCCTGTGGATAGATTGACAGCACCACCTAGCTGCTGGGTCATGAGTTAGCAAAATACTTAAGTCTTAACACTCGGTGTACTCTGTTGGTTGCTGTCTCAGTGCCCTGGATGTAAGATGGTAGCTGTCTGCTGTGCTACAACCATTCACTCTATGTCTTCCTCCTCTTTCTTCTCTTCTATCACACATCTCACTCTATCTCTCATCAGATTCACCTCAGATCGATCAGCTAATAAATCGTCATCAGCAAATGTACTTCTCTCCATATTAGTCATCATTCTCTCAGACTCCTTTTCTTCCAGCCTAACTTTCTCTCTCTCCCCTCATCCTCCTTCCAGCCCTCCTTTCTCTCTCACCTACTTCCAGCTCTCTCTCTCTCCTCCAGCCCCTTTCTCTCCACTCTCCAGCCCTCCTTTCCCTCTCTCCCTCCTTTCTCTCTCCCTCTCTCCAGCCCTCCTTTCCCTCTCTCCCTCCTTTCTCTCTCCCTCCCTCCAGCCCTCCTTTACCTCTCTCCCTCATCCCTCCTTTCCCTCTCTCCATCCCTCCTTTCTCTCTCCCTCTCTCCAGCCCTCCTTTCTCTCTCTCCCTCCATCTCTCCTTTCTCTCTCTAGTTCTCCCTCCGTTCTCTCTCTCTTTCTATTCCTCTCTGAATTATCCCCCTCTCGGACCCCCAATCTCACCGATAATATCTCTCTCTCCTGAATGATCAGGGAGGTCACGCCACAGCCCTCACAACTCCTTTATCCCACAATCCAGCTTTTGTTTGCCTGTCATTTACACAAAGTGTTTCCTTTTAAAGCCTTCTCAAAGCCCAGCTCCTTCACTGTGACAGCAGCCAGCACTTCAGTCTGCATCCCAAATGGCACCCTATTCCCTATAGGCAATGGCCAAAAGTAGTGCACTATATTTAGGGGATAGGGTACCATTTTGAACGCAGGCTGAGAGACAAGAAAGACAAGACAGACGTTGAGAGAAACAAAGGACTTCAAGTAATTACACAAACGCTGGTCTGACAAGCCTTCCATACAAACCCATTACACTGACTAACGCTGTGTCTTTTCAGCCAATCAGTTGTACTACCATTGAGTTACAGTCTGCTACTGTCTGCTACTGTCTGTACCCTATTCAAGCTACTGTCAGAAGAAATCAAGTTCGGAAGGAGGAAATCTGTAAATGTGTGTGTGTACAGGTGCATGTGTGTGTTGTGTTTCCTGGTGGAGCTTGAGCAGCCTGAAGAGAAACTAGTGATGATGATGATGATGAAGATGATTATGATCACAATGGAAACTATAACGATAGATCATCAATCAGGATGGAGGAGCGGAGAGGAGGGGCAGGTCATGCAGACCACTGCTGGCTCTGCTCGACTCGGTTGGCCTGATGTCTGGGCTGAGAGGTGCTGTACTGGTGGTTGATCAGGATCGATCCTGTCAGCGTCCAGCTTTCAGCTCCTTGTCTCAGCCCTCAGACAGCAGCCCATAATGTCGTCAATGAGCCTTCGGGTCCTTCAGAGATACAAACCATCTCTGTCACTCAGGGAGCAACAACTGACAGATCATCACCCTCCTCCATGTACAGGGCATTCGGAAAGTATTCAGACCCCTTGACTTATTCCACATTTTATTACGTTACAGTTTTATTCAAAAATTGTTATTTTCCCTCATCAATCACCAAACAATACCTCATAATGACAAAGCATGAACAAGTTTTTAGAAAATGTTGCAAATGTATTACAAAACACACCCTGAAATACCACATTACATAAGTATTCAGACCCTTTACTCAAATACTTTGTTGAAGCACCTTTGGCAGCGATTACAGCCTCGAGTCTTCTTGGGTATGACGCTACAAGCTTGGCACACCTGTATTTGAGGAGTTTCTCACATTCTTCTCTGCAGATCCTTTCAAGCTCTGTCAGGTTGGATGGGGAGCGTCGCTGCACAGCTATTTTCAGGTCTCTACAGAGATGTTCGATCGGGTTCAAGTCCGGGCTCTGGTTGGGCCACTCAAGGACATTCAGAGACTTGTCCCAAAGCCACTCCTGCGTTGTCTTGGCTGTGTGCTTATGGTCGTTGTCCTGTTGGAAGGTGAACCTTCGCCCCAGTCTGAGGTCCTGAGCGCTCTGGAGCAGATTTTCATCAAGAAACTCTGTACTTTGATCCGTACATCTTTCCCTCGATCCTGACTAGTCTCCCTGCTGCTGAAAAACATCCCCACAGCATGATGCTGCCACCACCATGCTTCACCGTAGGGATGGTGCCAGGTTTCCTCCAGACGTGACGCTTGGCATTCAGGCCAAAGAGTTCAATCTTGGTTTCATCAGACCAGAGAATCTTGTTTCTCATGGTCTAAGAGTCCTTTAGGTGCCTTTTGGCAAACTCCAAGCGGGCTGTCATGTGCCTTTTACTGAGGAGTGGCTTCCGTCTGGCCACTCTACCATAAAAGGCCTGATTGGTGGAGTGCTGCCGAAATGGTTGTCATTCTGGAAGGTTCCCCCATCTCCACAGAGGAACTCTGGAGCTCTGTCAGAGTGACCATCGGGTTCTTGGTCACCTCCCTGACCAAGGCCCTTCTCCACCGATTGCTCAGTTTGGTCAGGCGGCCAGTTCTAGGAAGAGTCTTGGTATTCCAAACATCTTCCATTTAAGAATGATGGAGGCCACTGTGTTCTTGGGGACCTTCAATGCTGCAGAATTTTTTTGGTACCCTTCCTCAGATCTGTGCCTTGACACATTCCTGTCTCTGAGTTCTACAGACAATTCCTTCGACCTCATTGCTTGGTTTTTGGTCTGACATGCACTGTCAACTGTGGGACCTTATATAGACAGGTGTGTGCCTTTCCAAAACATGTCCAATCAATTGTATTTACCACAGGTGGACTCCAATCAAGTTGTAGAAACATCTCAAGGATGATCAATGGAAACAGGATGTACCTGAGCTCAATTTCAAGTCTCATAGCAAAGGGTCTGAATACTTATGTAAATAAAGTAATTTTTAAATATATATTTTTATAAATATGCAAACATTTCTAAAAACCAGTTTTTGCTTTGTCATTATGGGGTATTGATGAGGAAAACAATTAATTTAATCAATTTTAGAATAAGGCTGTAACGTCACAAAATGTGAAAAAAAAGGAAGGGGTCTGAATACTTTCCGAATGCACTGTATAAGACAGGACCAACACCCTCCTCCATTTATAAGACAGGACCAACCCCCTCCTCCATTTATAAGACAGGACCAACCCCCTCCTCCATTTATAAGACAGGACCAACACCCTCCTCCATTTATAACACAGGACCAACACCCTCCTCCATTTATAAGACAGGACCAACACCCTCCTCCATTTATAAGACAGGACCAACAGCTCCAGTCTGTCTAGAGGTGGGGGAACTGGCTTCTCTTAACCCCACATTGACCCCCAGCCACCTTTAGACTGCATAGACCTCTTCAGGGTAGTTCAAAGTTGAGATAAGTGCACACAACTCTGACTATTGCAAAAAATTATTTATTGACTTCAATGCGAGCTCCATCCTTGCGGATCTCAAGCTCTATGTGAATGGGTCTGGCGCTCATCCAAGCTTCTCGCTACCTAATAAAGTTGGTAACATCAATTAGGCTACCACACCAGAAGATGAAACGTAATTGTTGTGATACACAGACCCAAAGATGTGTAGCCTATATACAGATAAACACCCTGAGGCAGAATGTCTGTTGTACCAGATGATAACCATAAGGAGACAGATGGAACTTGTTATTGAGACATAAGCCTATCTGGCGCAGTGGTCTAAGGCGCTGCATCGCAGTGCTAGCTGTGCCACTAGAGATCCTGGTTCGAATCCAGGCTCTGTCGTAGCCGGCCGCGACCGGGAGACCCATGGGGCGGCGCACAATTGGCCCAGCGTCGTCCAGGGTAGGGGAGGGAATGGCCGGCAGGGGATGTAGCTCAGTTGGTAGAGCATGGCGTTTGCAACGCCAGGGTTGTGGGTTCGATAAAATAATGTATGTGCTAACTGTAAGTCGCTCTGGATAAGAGCGTCTGCTAAATGACCAAAATGTAAAATTTAAATGTATGGTGGCATAATGCCTGGGCTGGCTATACAGTAGTGGTCCTACTATCTTGTCCAAGGGATAGTGCAGCACAACACCATCACCAACACACCACCACCACCACCTGTGTAAGGTAAAGTACCATCATCATCATCATCATCATCATCATCATCATCACCACCACCTTGTGTAAGGTAAAAGAAGATTCATAGCCAGGCTTATTGGCTTTCTAATACAGTACCAGTCAAAAGTTTGGACACACCTACTCATTCCAGGGTATTTCTTTATTTTTACTATTTTCTACATTGTTGAATAATAGTGAAGACATCAAAACTATGAAATAATACATATGGAATCATATAGTACCCGAATAAGTATTATACAAATCAAAATATATCGACGACAGCTTTGCACACTCTTGGCATTCTCTCAACCAGCTTCACCTGGAATGCTTTTCCAACAGTCTTGAAGGAGTTCCCACATATGCTGAGAACATGTTGGCTGCTTTTCCTTCACACTGCGGTCCGACTCATCCCAAATCATCTCAATTGGGTTGAGGTCAGGGGATTGTGGAGGCCAGGTCATCTGATGCAGCACTCCATCACCCTCCTTCTTGGTAAAATAGCCCTTACACAGCCTGGAGGTCATTGTCCTGTTGAAAAACAAATTATATCCCATCTGGTTTGGGCTTAGTGGGACTGGCATATCGCTGCAGAATGCTGTGGTAGCCATGCTGGTTAAGTGTGCCTTGAATTCTAAATAAATCACATACAGTGTCACCAGCAAAGCACCCCCACACCATAACACCTCCTCCTCCTCCATGCTTTACGGTGGGAACTACACATGCGGAGATCATCCGTTCACCCACACGGCAGTTGGAACCAAACATCTCCAATTGGGACTCATCAGACCAAAGGGCACATTTCCACCGGTCTAATGTCCATTGCTCGTGTTTCTTGGCCCAAGCAGGTCTCTTCTTCTTATTGGTGTCCTTTAGTAGTGGTTTCTTTGCAGCAATTTGACCATGAAGGCATGATTCACACAGTCCCCTCTGAACAGTTGATGTTGGAGATGTGTCTGTAACTTGAACTCTGTGAAGCATTTATTTGGGCTGCAATTTCTGAGGCTGGTAACTCTAATGAACTTATCCTCTGCAGCAGAGGTAACTCTGGGTCTTCCTTTCCTGTGGTGGTCCTCATGAGAGCCAGTTTCATCATAGCGCTTGATGGTTTTTGCGACTGCCATAATATGGACTTGGTCTTTTACCAAATAGGGCTATCTTCTGTATACCACCCCTACCTTGTCAAAACACAACTGATTGGCTCAAATGCATTAAGAAGGAAAGAAATTCCACAAATTAACTTTAAACAAGGCACACCTGTTAATTGAAATGCATTCCAGGTGACCACCTCATGAAGCTGGTTGAGAGAATGCCAAGAGTGTGCAAAGCTATCATCAAGGCAAAGGGTGGCTATTTGAAGAATCTCAAATATAAAATATATGTTGATTTGTTTAACACTTTTATGGTTTCTACATGATTCCATACGTGTTATTTCCTAGTTTTGATATCTTCACTATTATCCTACAATGTAAAAAATCGTTAAAAAAATAAAGAAATACCCTTGAATAAGTAGGTGTGTCCAAACTTTTGACTGGTACTGTATGTAGATCACTGAAACCAGCCGCAGCTCACTGGAGCACCAGTGTTGGTTGTCCGTTATACATTCCAGATGTTATTATTTATAGCACCAGTGTTGGTTGTCCGTTATACATTCCAGATGTTATTATTTATAGCACCAGTGTTGGTTGTCTGTCTAGCTCAATTGGTAGAGCATGGCGCTTCTAACGCCAGAGTAGTGGGTTCGATCCCCGGGACCACCAATACATAAAGATTTATGCGCACATGACTAAGTCGCTTTGGATAAAAGCGTCTGCTAAATGGCATATTATTATAATATTATTATTATTATTATTATTATTATTATTATTTATACATTATACATTCCAGATATTATTTATAGCACCAGTGTTGGTTGTCCGTTATTATTTATAATGAGTCATTAAGCAGCAGTAGAGCAGGAGGCAGAGAGACAGGAGGCAGAGAGACAGGAGGCAGAGAGACAGGAGGCAGAGAGACAGGAGGCAGAGAGACAGGAGGCAGAGAGACAGGAGGCAGAGAGACAGGAGGCAGAGACACAGGAGGCAGAGAGACAGGAGGCAGAGAGACAGGAGGCAGAGACACAGGAGGCAGAGAGACAGGAGGCAGAGAGACAGGAGGCAGAGAGACAGGAGGCAGAGAGACAGGAGGCAGAGAGAGGGGGTCTGGGTCTGACATCTTATTTCTCACCTTACTACAATAATAAAAACACACAACCGTTCATCACCCGAGACCAACACACAAACATTCATCACCCGAGACCAACACAAAGTCATTAATCACCCGAGACCAACACAAAGTCATTCATCACCCGAGACCAACACAAAGTCATTCATCACCCGAGACCAACACAAAGCCATTCATCACCCGAGACCAACACGCAGGGGACCGTTACATATTAGAACCTTACTCTCCTCCTGAACCAACAATAGAGGACCATTCCATGTTCCTCCTCCTCCATGAAGTGCTAATATAACCTGTCACATGATGTGTCTCTGCAGGAGATGGAGGTCTGTTGGATTGATCCCGTATTGGTCACACACTGTACGGTTGTGGTACAGGGTCTGTCTATAGCAGGAACCTAAAGGCATATATTCAGTACCACTGCTAGCCTATAATACTGCTGCTATAACTGAAATGAGCCCTTATTAGAACTAGCCTATAATACTGCTGCTATCACTGAAATGAGCCCATATTAGAACTAGCCTATAATACTGCTGCTATAACTGAAATGAGCCCTTATCAGACCTAGTCTATAATACTGCTGCTATAACTGAAATGAGCCCTTATCAGACCTAGCCTATAATACTGCTGCTATAACTGAAATGAGCCCTTATTAGACCTAGTCTATAATCCTGCCGCTATAACTGAAATGAGCCCTTATCAGACCTAGTCTATAATCCTGCCGCTATAACTGAAATGAGCCCTTATCAGACCTAGTCTATAATCCTGCCGCTATAACTGAAATGAGCCCTTATCAGAACTAGCCTATAATACTGCCGCTATAACTGAAATGAGCCCATATTAGAACTAGCCTATAATAATGCTGCTATAACTGAAATGAGCCCTTATTAGACCTAGTCTATAATCCTGCTGCTATAACTGAAATGAGCCCTTATCAGAACTAGCCTATAATCCTGCCGCTATAACTGAAATGAGCCCTTATCAGACCTAGTCTATAATACTGCCGCTATAACTGAAATGAGCCCTTATCAGACCTAGCCTATAATACTGCTGCTATAACTGAAATGAGCCCATATTAGAACTAGCCTATAATACTGCTGCTATAACTGAAATGAGCCCTTATCAGAACTAGTCTATAATACTGCTGCTATAACTGAAATGAGCCCTTATCAGACCTAGCCTATAATACTGCTGCTATAACTGAAATGAGCCCATATTAGAACTAGCCTATAATACTGCTGCTATAACTGAAATGAGCCCTTATTAGAACTAGTCTATAATACTGCTGCTATAACTGAAATGAGCCCTTATCAGAACTAGCCTATAATACTGCTGCTATAACTGAAATGAGCCCTTATCAGACCTAGCCTATAATACTGCTGCTATAACTGAAATGAGCCCTTATTAGAACTAGTCTATAATACTGCCGCTATAACTGAAATGAGCCCATATTAGAACTAGCCTATAATACTGCTGCTATAACTGAAATGAGCCCTTATCAGACCTAGCCTATAATACTGCTGCTATAACTGAAATGAGCCCATATTAGAACTAGCCTATAATACTGCTGCTATAACTGAAATGAGCCCTTATCAGAACTAGCCTATAATACTGCTGCTATAACTGAAATGAGCCCTTATCAGAACTAGCCTAGCCCTGTTCATACAGCTAAGTCATACATCATCAGTATCTGTTCTAAAATGGAACTTGGTGAGTATGTGTGTTATTCACCAACATGTGGACTTGGTGAGTATGTGTGTTATTCACCAACATGTGGACTTGGTGAGTATGTGTGTTATTCACCAACATGTGGACTTGGTGAGTATGGGTGTTATTCACCAACATGTGGACTCGGTTAGTATGGGTGTTATTCACCAACATGTGGACTTGGTGAGTATGGGTGTTATTCACCAACATGTGGACTTGGTGAGTATGGGTGTTATTCACCAACATGTGGACTTGGTGAGTATGGGTGTTATTCACCAACATGTGGACTTGGTGAGTATGGGTGTTATTCACCAACATGTGGACTTGGTGAGTATGGGTGTTATTCACCAACATGTGGACTTGGTGAGTATGGGTGTTATTCACCAACATGTGGACTTGGTGAGTATGGGTGTTATTCACCAACATGTGGACTTGGTGAGTATGTGTGTTATTCACCAACATGTGGACTTGGTGAGTATGTGTGTTATTCACCAACATGTGGACTTGGTGAGTATGGGTGTTATTCACCAACATGTGGACTTGGTGAGTATGGGTGTTATTCACCAACATGTGGACTTGGTGAGTATGGGTGTTATTCACCAACATGTGGACTTGGTGAGTATGGGTGTTATTCACCAACATGTGGACTTTAACTTCATTGTGTTCTGTGACATTTTGATCTCTGCATTTTAGAGACGCGTCTCTTTATCTATGTGTGTCGCTATTGTTGCTATTGTATTATACGGTAATTAATAGGTTATTACTCTATTCAGTATTATACGGTAATTAATAGGTTATTACTCTATTCAGTATTATACGGTAATTAATAGGTTATTACTCTATTCAGTATTATACGGTAATTAATAGGTTATTACTCTATTCAGTATTATACGGTAATTCATCAATTCTGCCCTAAAAGGGAAAATGTCAATGAATTCACTGATGTACTTTATTGTATTCAGATTGTTTGTTATAGTTTCCATATTGTTGGAGAGTCAGGGCTTGTCCACTACTATTAAAATAACAATAATAATCTAATCACATCTGTCAATAGTTTTTTTTTTTTACTACTAAAGAACTTTCAGTTTCAGACAAGTATTTTTAGCTATTGGACAAGTAAAAAAAATCAGTCCCACTTGTCCGAAGGAGAAGTGGCTAAAAAATAATGTCATGCCCTGCATTTGTGTGCGAGCGTATGTAGTGTTTCAAGTTTGAATGTCACGCGCACAAGTACAGTAAAATGCCTTTCTTGCAAACTCAAAACCCAACAATGCAATAATCAATAACAATGTATTACTAGAAAAAAACTATGAGAAATTTGAATAGGAAATATGAAGAACACAATACGTAAGTAAGCAAGTATACTATATACAGGAAATATTTAAAAAGTCTGATCCAATACCATATGAACATGTGCAGGGATACTGGAGTGATGGAGGTAGATATGTATAGGGGTAAGGGGACAGGGATACTGGAGTGATGGAGGTAGATATGTATAGGGGTAAGGGGACAGGGATACTGGAGTGATGGAGGTAGATATGTATAGGGGTAAGGTGACAGGGATACTGGAGTGATGGAGGTGGATATGTATAGGGGTAAGGGGACAGGGATACTGGAGTGATGGAGGTAGATATGTATAGGGGTAAGGGGACAGGGATACTGGAGTGATGGAGGTAGATATGTATAGGGGTAAGGGGACAGGGATACTGGAGTGATGGAGGTAGATATGTATAGGGGTAAGGGGACAGGGATACTGGAGTGATGGAGGTAGATATGAATAGGGGTAAGGTGACAGGGATACTGGAGTGATGGAGGTAGATATGTATAGGGGTAAGGGGACAGGGATACTGGAGTGATGGAGGTAGATATGTATAGGGGGTAAGGGACAGGGATACTGGAGTGATGGATGTAGATATGTATAGGGGTAAGGGGACAGGGATACTGGAGTGATGGAGGTAGATATGTATAGGGGTAAGGGGACAGGGATACGTGGAGTGATGGAGGTAATATGTATAGGGGTAAGGGGACAGGGATACTGGGAGTGATGGAGGTAGATATGTATAGGGGTAAGGGGACAGGGATACTGGAGTGATGGAGGTAAGATATGTATAGGGGTAAGGGGACAGGGATACTGGAGTGATGGAGTAGATATGTATAGGGGTAAGGGATACTGGAGTGATGGAGGTAGATATGTATAGGGGTAAGGGGACAGGGATACTGGAGGGATGGAGGTGGATATGTATAGGGGTAAGGGGACAGGGATACTGGAGTGATGAGGTAGATATGTATAGGGGTAAGGGACAGGGATACTGGAGTGATGGAGGTAGATATGTATAGGGGTTAAGGGGACAGGGATACTGGAGTGATGGAGGTAGATATGTATAGGGGAAAGGGGACAGGGATACTGGAGTGATGGAGGTAGATATGTATAGGGGTAAGTAGACAGGGATACTGGAGTGATGGAGGTAAATATGTATAGGGGTAAGGGAACAGGGATACTGGAGTGATGGAGGTAGATATGTATAGGGGTAAGGGACAGGGATACTGGAGTGATGGAGGTAGATATGTATAGGGGTAAGTAGACAGGGATACTGGAGTGATGGAGGTAGATATGTATAGGGGTAAGGTGACAGGGATACTGGAGTGATGGAGGTAGATATGTATAGGGGTAAGGGGACAGGGATACTGGAGTGATGGAGGTAGATATGTATATGGGTAAGGGGACAGGGATACTGGAGTGATGGAGGTAGATATGTATAGGGGTAAGGGGACAGGGATACTGGAGTGATGGAGGTAGATATGTATAGGGGTAAGGGGACAGGGCAGGGATACTGGAGTGATGGAGGTAGATATGTATAGGGGTAAGGGGACAGGGATACTGGAGTGATGGAGGTAGATATGTATAGGGGTAAGGGGATACTGGAGTGATGGAGGTAGATATGTATAGGGGTAAGGGGACAGGGATACTGGAGTGATGGAGGTAGATATGTATAGGGGTAAGGGGGACAGGGATACTGGAGTGATGGAGGTAGATATGTATAGGGGTAAGGGGACAGGGATACTGGAGTGATGGAGGTAGATATGGTATAGGGGTAAGGGGACAGGGATACTGGAGTGATGGAGGTAGATATGTATAGGGGTAAGGGGACAGGGATACTGGAGTGATGGAGGTAGATATGTATAGGGGTAAGGTGACAGGGATACTGGAGTGATGGAGGTAGATATGTATAGGGGTAAGGGGACAGGGATACTGGAGTGATGGAGGGTAGATATGTATAGGGGTAAGGGGACAGGGATACTGGAGTGATGGAGGTAGATATGTATAGGGGTAAGGGGACAGGGATACTGGAGTGATGGAGGTAGATATGTATAGGGGTAAGGGGACAGGGATACTGGAGTGATGGAGGTAGATATGTATAGGGGTAAGGGGACAGGGATACTGGAGTGATGGAGGTAGATATGTATAGGGGTAAGGGGGCAGGGATACTGGAGTGATGGAGGTAGATATGTATAGGGGTAAGGGGACAGGGATATTGGAGTGATGGAGGTAGATATGTATAGGGGTAAGGGGACAGGGATACTGGAGGGATGGAGGTAGATATGTATAGGGGTAAGGGGACAGGGATACTGGAGTGATGGAGGTAGATATGTATAGGGGTCAGGGGACAGGGATACTGGAGTGATGGAGGTAGATATGTATAGGGGTAAGGGGACAGGGATACTGGAGTGATGGAGGTAGATATGTATAGGGGTAAGTAGACAGGGATACTGGAGTGATGGAGGTATATATGTATAGGGGTAAGGTGACAGGGATACTGGAGTGATGGAGGTAGATATGTATACGTTGGGACTACCGGCCGTGGTGACTCCTTGCTGTCCCCAGTCCGCCTGGCCTTGCTGCTATTCCAGTTTAAACTGTTCTGCCTGCGGTTATGGAACCCCTACCTGTCCCAGACCTGCTGTTTTCAAACTCTTAATGATCGGCTATGAAAAGCCAACTGAGATTTATTCCTGATTATTATTTGACCATGCTTGTCACTTATGAACATTTTTGAACATCTTGGCATGGTTCTGTTATAATCTCCACCCGGCACAGCCAGAAGAGGACTGGCCACCCCTCATAGCCTGGTTCCTCTCTAGGTTTCTTCCTAGGTTTTGGCCTTTCTAGGGAGTTTTTCCTAGCCACCGTGCTTCTACACCTGCATTACTAGCTGTTTGGGGTTTTAGGCTGGGTTTCTGTACAGCACTTCGAGATATTAGCTGATGTAAGAAGGGCTATATAAAATAAAATTGATTGATTGATTGATATGTATAGGGGTAAGGGGACAGGGATACTGGAGTGATGGAGGTAGATATGTATAGGGGTAAGGGGACAGGGATACTGGAGTGATGGAGGTAGAATGTATAGGGGTAAGGTGACAGAGGATACTGGAGTGATTGGAGGTAGATTATGTATAGGGAACGGGACCCAGTGATATGAGTGATGATGTAGATTAGTATAGGGGTAAGGGGACAGGGATACTGGAGTGATGAGGGGTAGATATGTATAGGGGTAAGGGGACAGGGATACTGGAGTGATGGAGGTAGATATGTATAAGGGGTATAAGGGTTACAGGGATACTGGAGTGATGGAGGTAGATATGTATAGGGTGTAAGGGGACAGGGATACTGGGGTGATGGAGGTAGATATGTATAGGGGTAAGGGGACAGGGATACTGGAGTGATGGAGGTAGATATGTATAGGGGTAAGGGGCGAGTACTGGAGTGATGGAGTGTAGATATGTATAGGGGGTCAGGGGACAGGGATACTGGAGTGATGGAGGTAGATATGTATAGGGGTAGGGGACAGGGATACTGGAGTGATGGAGGTAGATATGTATAGGGGTAAGGTGACAGGGATACTGGAGTGATGGAGGTAGATATGTATAGGGTAAGGTGAAGGATACTGGAGTGATGGAGGTGTAGATAGTACTAGGGGTAGAGTGTGACAGGGATACTGGAGTGATGGAGGTAGATATGTATAGGGGTAAGGGACAGGGATACTGGAGTGATGGAGGTAGATATGTATAGGGGTAAGGGGACAGGGATACTGGAGTGATGGAGGTAGATATGTATAGGGGTAAGGGGACAGGGATACTGGAGTGATGGAGGTAGATATGTATAGGGGTAAGGGGACAGGGATACTGGAGTGATGGAGGTAGATATGTATAGGGGTAAGGGGACAGGGATATGGAGTGATGGAGGTAGATATGTATAGGGGTAAGGGGACAGGGATACTGGAGTGATGGAGGTAGATATGTATAGGGGTAAGGGGACAGGGATACTGGAGTGATGGAGGTAGATATTATAGGGGTAGGGGACAGGGATACTGGAGTGAGGGTAAGGGTTAGACAGGGACGGGACTGGAGTGATGGAGGTAGATATGTATAGGGGTAAGGGGACCACTGGATACTGGAGTGATGGAGGTAGATATGTATAGTGGTAAGGGGACAGGGATACTGGAGTGATGGAGGTAGATATGTATAGGGGTAGGGGACAGGGGACGAGTGAAGGGATTTTAGGGTAGGTGATACTGGAGTGATGGGGTAGATATGTAAGGGTAAGGGACAGGGATACTGGAGTGATGAGGTAGATAGTATAGGGTAAGGACAGGTATGAGTGATGGAGGTAGATAGGTATGGGGTAAGGAGACAGGGATACTGGAGTGATGGAGGTAGATATGAATAGGGGTAAGGTGACAGGGATATTGGCTTGGGGGTAGAAGCTGTTAAAAAGCCTTTTGGACCTAGACTTGGCGCTGCGGTACCGCTTGCCGTGCGGTAGCAGAGAGAACAGACTGTGACTTGGGTGGCTGGAGTCTTTGACCATTTTTAGGGCCTTCCTCTGACACCGCCTGGTATAGAGGTCCTCGATGACAGGGAGCTCAGCCCCAGTGATGTACTGAGCCGTACACACTACCCTCTGTAGCAACTTGCGGTCTGATGCCGAGCAGTTGCCATACCAAGCGGTGATGCAACCAGTCAGGATGCTCTCAATGGTGCAGCTGTAGACCTTTTTGAGGATCTGAGGACCTGATTGTCATAAGATGTCCTCCTACATATAGTAAAGTTGTATATATATATATATATATATATATATATATATATATATATATATATATATATATATATATATATGATCATATAGACCATTTGATACTTTCTTATGTTCCAGTGAGTAAATACACAAACATATTATATCTTCCACATCTTATGACAATCCACTGGGGACCCAAGTTACACATCATGTCTCTCCTGGTTACAGACAGAGAAGAAGCAGCCTTCGAGGCAGCTATATCCACAGGCCCTCTGGGTATTTATGCAGTTCTCGAAACTTCACACCAGCATGGTCTAACAAACACGCAGGCACAGACTGAATATATATATACACACACACACACACACACACACACACACACACACACACTAGGCCTAACCAGTAAAACACTGTCAGCACCGGCTCCCCGACTCCTTATTGGAAGTGATGGAGGTCAGCCGGGGTCAATGCCATCAGTCCCCGTTCACAGTCTAGACAAATAATCACTACAGCACTGGGAGTCTACTCAAGACAGAGACGGCTACAACTCAACTCTACAGAGAGTTAGGCTCCAACTCTACAACCTCACACTAGTCACGACCACCACTGGGTTTTAGAGAGGAAACACACCAGAACTTAAGTAGTGCACTAGATAGGGAATAGGGTGACATTTGGGACTCAGACAGACGTAAACAAACATCACCACTGTGTCAACCCTACAGAGAGTTACAACACAACAGCTTCACTAGTCACTACCACTAGGCTTTAGTGTGGTGGAGTGACTTCACGGACGGCTTTAGTGTGGTGGAGTGACTTCACGGACGGCTTTAGTGTGGTGGAGTGACTTCATGGATGGCTTTAGTGTGGTGGAGTGACTTCACGGACGGCTTTAGTGTGGTGGAGTGACTTCACGGACGGCTTTAGTGTGGTGGAGTGACTTCACGGACGGCTTTAGTGTGGTGGAGTGACTTCACGGATGGCTTTAGTGTGGTGGAGTGACTTCACGGACGGCTTTAGTGTGGTGGAGTGACTTCACGGACGGCTTTAGTGTGGTGGAGTGACTTCACGGACGGCTTTAGTGTGGTGGAGTGACTTCACGGACGGCTTTAGTGTGGTGGAGTGACTTCACGGACGGCTTTAGTGTGGTGGAGTGACTTCACGGACGGCTTTAGTGTGGTGGAGTGACTTCACGGACAGCTTTAGTGTGGTGGAGTGACTTCATGGACGGCTTTAGTGTGGTGGAGTGACTTCACGGACGGCTTTAGTGTGGTGGAGTGACTTCACGGACGGCTTTAGTGTGGTGGAGTGACTTCACGGACGGCTTTAGTGTGGTGGAGTGACTTCACGGACGGCTTTAGTGTGGTGGAGTGACTTCATGGATGGCTTTAGTGTGGTGGAGTGACTTCATGGACTGCTTTAGTGTGGTGGAGTGACTTCACGGACGGCTTTAGTGTGGTGGAGTGACTTCACGGACGGCTTTAGTGTGGTGGAGTGACTTCACGGACGGCTTTAGTGTGGTGGAGTGACTTCATGGATGGCTTTAGTGTGGTGGAGTGACTTCACGGACGGCTTTAGTGTGGTGGAGTGACTTCACGGACGGCTTTAGTGTGGTGGAGTGACTTCACGGACGGCTTTAGTGTGGTGGAGTGACTTCACGGACGGCTTTAGTGTGGTGGAGTGACTTCACTGGACGGCTTTAGTGTGGTGGAGTGACTTCATGGATGGCTTTAGTGTGGTGGAGTGACTTCACGGACGGCTTTAGTGTGGTGGAGTGACTTCACGGACGGCTTTAGTGTGGTGGAGTGACTTCACGGACGGCTTTAGTGTGGTGGAGTGACTTCACGGACGGCTTTAGTGTGGTGGAGTGACTTCACGGACGGCTTTAGTGTGGTGGAGTGACTTCACGGACGGCTTTAGTGTGGTGGAGTGACTTCACGGACGGCTTTAGTGTGGTGGAGTGACTTCACGGACGACTTTAGTGTGGTGGAGTGACTTCACGGACGGCTTTAGTGTGGTGGAGTGACTTCACGGACGGCTTTAGTGTGGTGGAGTGACTTCATGGACGGCTTTAGTGTGGTGGAGTGACTTCATGGATGGCTTTAGTGTGGTGGAGTGACTTCACGGACGGCTTTAGTGTGGTGGAGTGACTTCACGGACGGCTTTAGTGTGGTGGAGTGACTTCACGGACGGCTTTAGTGTGGTGGAGTGACTTCATGGATGGCTTTAGTGTGGTGGAGTGACTTCACGGACGGCTTTAGTGTGGTGGAGTGACTTCACGGACGGCTTTAGTGTGGTGGAGTGACTTCACGGACGGCTTTAGTGTGGTGGAGTGACTTCACGGACGGCTTTAGTGTGGTGGAGTGACTTCATGGACGGCTTTAGTGTGGTGGAGTGACTTCACGGACGGCTTTAGTGTGGTGGAGTGACTTCACGGACGGCTTTAGTGTGGTGGAGTGACTTCACGGACGGCTTTAGTGTGGTGGAGTGACTTCACGGACGGCTTTAGTGTGGTGGAGTGACTTCATGGATGGCTTTAGTGTGGTGGAGTGACTTCACGGACGGCTTTAGTGTGGTGGAGTGACTTCACGGACGGCTTTAGTGTGGTGGAGTGACTTCACGGACGGCTTTAGTGTGGTGGAGTGACTTCACGGACGGCTTTAGTGTGGTGGAGTGACTTCATGGATGGCTTTAGTGTGGTGGAGTGACTTCACGGACGGCTTTAGTGTGGTGGAGTGACTTCACGGACGGCTTTAGTGTGGTGGAGTGACTTCACGGACGGCTTTAGTGTGGTGGAGTGACTTCACGGACGGCTTTAGTGTGGTGGAGTGACTTCACGGACGGCTTTAGTGTGGTGGAGTGACTTCACGGACGGCTTTAGTGTGGTGGAGTGACTTCACGGACGGCTTTAGTGTGGTGGAGTGACTTCACGGACGGCTTTAGTGTGGTGGAGTGACTTCATGGACGGCTTTAGTGTGGTGGAGTGACTTCATGGATGGCTTTAGTGTGGTGGAGTGACTTCACGGACGGCTTTAGTGTGGTGGAGTGACTTCACGGACGGCTTTAGTGTGGTGGAGTGACTTCACGGACGGCTTTAGTGTGGTGGAGTGACTTCACGGACGGCTTTAGTGTGGTGGAGTGACTTCACGGACGGCTTTAGTGTGGTGGAGTGACTTCACGGACGGCTTTAGTGTGGTGGAGTGACTTCACGGACGGCTTTAGTGTGGTTGGAGTGACTTCATGGATGGCTTTAGTGTGGTGGAGTGACTTCACGGACGGCTTTAGTGTGGTGGAGTGACTTCACGGACGGCTTTAGTGTGGTGGAGTGACTTCACGGACGGCTTTAGTGTGGTGGAGTGACTTCACGGACGGCTTTAGTGTGGTGGAGTGACTTCATGGATGGCTTTAGTGTGGTGGAGTGACTTCACGGACGGCTTTAGTGTGGTGGAGTGACTTCACGGACGGCTTTAGTGTGGTGGAGTGACTTCACGGACGGCTTTAGTGTGGTGGAGTGACTTCACGGACGACTTTAGTGTGGTGGAGTGACTTCACGGACGGCTTTAGTGTGGTGGAGTGACTTCACGGACGGCTTTAGTGTGGTGGAGTGACTTCATGGACGGCTTTAGTGTGGTGGAGTGACTTCATGGATGGCTTTAGTGTGGTGGAGTGACTTCACGGACGGCTTTAGTGTGGTGGAGTGACTTCATGGACGGCTTTAGTGTGGTGGAGTGACTTCACGGACAGCTTTAGTGTGGTGGAGTGACTTCATAGGTCTTTCTACTTTCTCCCTCGGTCTCTCCCTTCTTTCCTTCCTCACTCTCCCTTTCTTCCTCCCTCCCCCCCTCCCTCCCCTCCTCCCTCCCTCCCGTCCTCCCTACCTCCCTCCCGTCCTCCCTCCCGTCCTCCCTACCTCCCTCCCGTCCTCCCCTCCTCCCTCCCTCCCTCTCTGATTCCTTTGTTTATGACTCTATTGACGACGTCACAGGTAGCTTAGGGTTTAAGAGCGAGGTGAAAAATCTGTCGATGTGCCCTTGAGCAAGGCACTTAACCCTAATTGCTCCTGTAAGTCGCTCTGGATAAGAGCGTCTGCTAAATAATGTAAATGTAAATGTCACAACAATCCTCACTTCTCATAGATAGAATGTAAATGGCCTTAGCCCAGTAGCCCAAGACAGCAGATCTTTTGAAGCAGGATTTGCCCACCAGATTTAAATGCTACTCGTTTTCTGAGGGTGTCAGGAGTCAATCCTGTTGGATTGTTTTCATATCAACAGGATTAGACCTCGTCATCTGATGCTCAGCAGGCCAGTTAACGCCAGTCCATCAATGCTAGTCTATATAGTTGGGATTTAACCATTCATACACATGCACACAGCTACGCACACACGGATGGGATGTATCCCATTCACACGTCTCTAATGGGGGAAACCTCTTGGCTTTTCGTGTTTGAATTGATATGCTTTACTGGGTGGGAAAAGTGATTGTGAATAACAACATTCTTTAGTCTTGCCCAACAAAAGGCCCTATTTCTGTCCGAGTCAGATGTCAGTGGCCTCTATAGGGTCTTAATCCATCCCAGCCTGTTGACATCTGCTCTGGGTCAACCCAGATTGCGTAACAAATGGCACCCTATTCCCTATAAAGTGCCCTACGGACCCTGGTCAAAAGCAGTGCACTATGTAGGGAATAGGGTGCCATTTGGGACTCAGCCCCAGTGTCTGAGAGGGTCTTGTTGTGGACCACTGGTGGCTCTGTTCCGCTATCAGGTTTTAAACTCCTGACTCACCTAACCCTCTCACCCCTACGAGGCAATAACCCTCTCACCCCTACGAGGCAATGACCCTCTCACCCCTACGAGGCAATGACCCTCTCACCCCTACGAGGCAATGACCCTCTCACCCCTACGAGGCAATGACCCTCTCACCCCTACGAGGCAATGACCCTCTCACCCCTACGAGGCAATGACCCTCTCACCCCTACGAGGCAATGACCCTCTCACCCCTACGAGGCAATGACCCTCTCACCCCTACGAGGCAATGACCCTCTCACCCCTACGAGGCAATGACCCTCTCACCCCTACGAGGCAATGACCCTCTCACCCCTACGAGGCAATAACCCTCTCACCCCTACGAGGCAATGACCCTCTCACCCCTACGAGGCAATGACCCTCTCACCCCTACGAGGCAATGACCCTCTGCATACAGGCTACATATCCGCTCTCCCTTGCAACTCTTCCCTAGGTCATCACTGTAAAATATGTCTTCTCAGTCAACCTACCTGGTAAAATAAGGCTTAATCAATAAACATACAACAGACTATCTCACCGTAAAGCGATATCACCGTGGTAACCAGCCATACTAAGAGGAAGCTTCTATAATGAGATCATATAAAATGATATGATCCTTGCTCCTTCTAAACACATAGCCATTTAGAGTGATACACCAACCAACACACGCTAGAGATAGCCTGGCTAGTAGCTTCTCCAGTCAGTGGAGTGGGGACCCTCAGCCTGGCTAGTAGCTTCTCCAGTCAGTGGAGTGGGGACCCTCAGCCTGGCTAGTAGCTTCTCCAGTCAGTGGAGTGGGGACCCTCAGCCTGGCTAGTAGCTTCTACAGTCAGTGGAGTGGGGACCCTCAGCCTGGCTAGTAGCTTCTACAGTCAGTGGAGTGTCTAAGAGGACCCTCAGCCTGGCTAGTAGCTTCTACAGTCAGTGGAGTGGGGACCCTCAGCCTGGCTAGTAGCTTCTACAGTCAGTGGAGTGTCTAAGAGGTCCCTCAGCCTGGCTAGTAGCTTCTACAGTCAGTGGAGTGGGGACCCTCAGCCTGGCTAGTAGCTTCTACAGTCAGTGGAGTGTCTAAGAGGACCCTCAGCCTGGCTAGTAGCTTCTACAGTCAGTGGAGTGTCTAAGAGGTCCCTCAGCCTGGCTAGTAGCTTCTCCAGTCAGTGGAGTGTCTAAGAGGTCCCTCAGCCTGGCTAGTAGCTTCTACAGTCAGTGGAGTGGGGACCCTCAGCCTGGCTAGTAGCTTCTACAGTCAGTGGAGTGGGGACCCTCAGCCTGGCTAGTAGCTTCTACAGTCAGTGGAGTGTCTACGAGGACCCTCAGCCTGGCTAGTAGCTTCTACAGTCAGTGGAGTGGGGACCCTCAGCCTGGCTAGTAGCTTCTACAGTCAGTGGAGTGTCTAAGAGGTCCCTCAGCCTGGCTAGTAGCTTCTCCAGTCAGTGGAGTGTCTAAGAGGTCCCTCAGCCTGGCTAGTAGCTTCTACAGTCAGTGGAGTGTCTAAGAGGTCCCTCAGCCTGGCTAGTAGCTTCTCCAGTCAGTGGAGTGGGGACCCTCAGCCTGGCTAGTAGCTTCTACAGTCAGTGGAGTGTCTAAGAGGACCCTCAGCCTGGCTAGTAGCTTCTACAGTCAGTGGAGTGTCTAAGTGTGTGAATATGAGCTGAGTGTAGAGGAGTGGAGAGGTTGGCTGGCTGACCTTTGCTAAGCTGTTTAAGTGACTGTGAAATCAGCAGGGACTGTGGTGTCTGTCCTCTCTCCCCTCGCCCCTCTCTCCTCCCTCGCCGCCCCCGCCCCCGCTCCTCTTAACTCATCTCCTCCCTCGCCGCCCCCTCTCCTCGTATCTCATCTTCTCTCCTCTAAGGCCCGGTGACGTAAAACTACAGTAAGTAACTGAAATCACCAGGGAAGGAAGTATATCCAGTGTTCCACATATTATTTTTTTCTCCAGTGTTCCACATATTATTTTTCTTGTACATTATCATGATCGCAACACAGCCTTGAACCTTATCACAACACCCAGCCTTGAACCTTATCATCATCACAACACTTAGCCTTGACCCTTATCATCATCACAACACTTAGCCTTGAACCGTATCATTATCACAACACTTAGCCTTGAACCTTATCATCGCAACACTTAGCCTTGACCTTTATCACCATCACAACACTTAGCCATGAACCTTTTCACAACATTAGCCTTGAACCTTATCATCATCACAACACTTAGCCTTGAACCTCATCACAACACTTAGCCTTGAACCTTATCACAATACTTAGCTTTAACATTTCCAATCACAACACTTAGCCTTGAACTTTCTCATCACAACACTTAGCCTTGAACCTTCTCATCACAACACTTAGCCTTGAACCTTCTCATCACAACACTTAGCCTTGAGCTTTATCATCACAGCAACACTTAGCCTTGACCCTTATCATCACAACACTTAGCCTTGAACCTTCTCATCATTGCAACACTTAGCCTTGACCCTTATCATCATCATAACACTTAGCCTTGAACCTTATCATCATCACAACACTTAGCCTTGAACCTTATCATCATCACAACACTTAGCCTTGAACCTTATCATCATCACAACACTTAGCCTTGAACCTTCTCATTACAACAATTAGCCTTGAACCTTCTCATCACAACACTTAGACTTGAACCTTCTCATCACAACACTTAGCCTTGAACCTTCTCGTCACAACACTTAGCCTTGACCGTTATCATCATCACAACACTTAGCCTTGACCTATATCATCATCACAACACCCAGCCTTGAACCTTCTCATCACAACACTTAGCCTTGACCCTTATCCTCATCACATCACTTGGCCTTGAACCTTATCACAACACTTATCCTTGAACCTTATCATCACAACACTTAGCCTTGACCCTTATCATCATCGCAACACTTAGCCTTGAACCTTATCATCATCACAACATAACTGATCAAAAGAGGATGCATATTGAACCAGATATTTATGATACTTATTATCTGGGTGCTCGTTTAATCAACTCATTAGGGTATACAGGAGTATTAATTGTCCCCCACGATGAAATCGGGAAGGGGACTGTGGATCTGTCTCTGTCCATCCGTACGTATGTTAGTCACACGCGATATCCTGCCATAGGGATCCGGCATTAAAAAAATTACATTGATTGGCTCAAGGCAGGAGCTCTAGTAATTAACTGAAATTTGTTAGTCCCTCAGAACAGAAATGTGTTTTCCCTCAGAACAGCCTCAATTCATCGGGGCATGGACTACAAGGTGTTGAAAGCGTTCCACAGGGATGCTGGCCCATGTTGTGTCAAGTTGGCTGGATGTCCTTTGGGTGGTGGACCATTATTGATACACAAGGGAAACTGTTGAGCGTGGAAAACCCAACAGTGTTGCAGTTCTCGACACAAACCGGTGCGCCTGGCACCTACTGCCATACCCCGTTCAAAGGCAATAAAATATTTTCTCTTGCCCATTCACCCTCTGAATAGCACACACACAATCCATGTCTCAAACGTCTTCGAGGCTTAAAAATCCTTCTTTAACCCGTCTCCTCCCCTTCATCTACACTGATTGAAGTGGATTTAACAGGTGACATCAGTAAGGGATCATAGCTTTCACCTGGTCAGTCTATGTCATCTCAGTGGATAACATCCTGTGTGCACTCAGAACACAGCCCCCCTGTGCTACAAGGATTTATCCCTTTTCATTCCTTGTTTGATCCATTGAATTGCTAAAAAATAAATGTTTTAGGGCTTCAGGACCCTCTTAATGTCTGAGTCGATGACGAGGTCCATCTGAGCTCGCCATTCCACCTGCTATATGGAGGTGTGTGGCAATAGCAATGTAAAACAACAGTATGACATTCTGCCTTGCTTTTAGCACATCCTCTACAGCTATTCTCCCTTCATTCCAGGTTTGATCTGCTCAAATAGGAACGTTTAAAAGCTTCAGGACGATCCTACAATGTGTTTGAGCCGATGAGGTTCATCTTAGCTCATCATTGCTGAACATTCATTCCTCTCTACTGCTCAACCCTGCCGCCGAGCCTCTAAGCCCATCGAGGTCCGACGGGGAAAACCAATCTCAATAAAACAGAGGCGCTGCCATGAGTTATTAAGAAGAACAGACACAGGGAGACAGAGTAATTACCATGTGTCTCCTTCACAGTCATTAGCCGAGTCCCTGCTAACCCTACCTGCCATCTCTCTCTCCATCTCTCCCTCCCTCCCTACCTGCCATCTCTCTCTCCATCTCTCCCTCCCTCCCTACCTGCCATCTCTCTCTCCATCTCTCCCTCCCTCCCTGGCTGCCATCTCTCTTTCTCTCTCTCTCTAAACATGGCTGCCATCTCTCTCTCTCTAACCCTGGCTGCCATCTCTCTTTCTCTCTCTCTCTAACCCTGGCTGCCATCTGTCTTTCTCTCTCTCTCTAACCCTGGCAGCCATCTCTCTCTCTCTGCCTGCCATCTCTCTTTCTCTCTGACTCCCTCCCTGGCTGCCATCTTTCTCTCTCTCTCTACCCCAAGCTGCCATCTCTCTTTCTCTCCAACCCTGGCTGCCATCTCTCCAACCCTGGCTGCCATCTTTCTTTATCTCCAACTCTGGCTGCCATCTTTCTCTCTCTCTCTACCCCAAGCTGCCGTCTCTCTTTCTCTCCAACCCTGGCTGCCATCTTTCTCTCTCTCTCTACCCCAAGCCGCCATCTTTCTTTCTCTCCAACCCTGGCTGCCATCTTTCTCTCTCTCTCTCTACCCCAAGCCGCCATCTTTCTTTCTCTCCAACCCTGGCTGCCATCTTTCTCTCTTTCTCTACCCCAAGCCGCCATCTCTCTTTCTCTCCAACCCTGGCTGCCATCTTTCTCTCTTTCTCTACCCCAAGCCGCCATCTCTCTTTCTCTCCAACCCTGCCTGCCATCTTTCTCTCTTTCTCTACCCCAAGCCGCCATCTCTCTTTCTCTCCAACCCTGGCTGCCATCTTTCTCTCTTTCTCTACCCCAAGCCGCCATCTCTCTTTCTCTCCAACCCTGGCTGCCATCTTTCTCTCTTTCTCTACCCCAAGCCGCCATCCTCTCTTCTCTCCAACCCTGGCTGCCATCTTTCTCTCTTTCTCTACCCCAAGCCGCCATCTCTCTTCTCTCCCAACCCTGGCTGCCATCTTTCTCTCTTTCTCTACCCCAAGCCGCCATCTCTCTTTCTCTCCACACCCTGGCTGCCATCTTCTCTCTCTTTCTCTACCCAAGCCGCCATCTCTCTTTCTCTCCAACCCTGGCTGCCATCTCTTCTCTCTTTCTCTACCCAAGCCGCCATCTCTTTCTCTCCAACCCTGGCTGCCATCTTCTCTCTTTCTCTTACCCCAAGCCGCCATTCTCTTTCTCTCCAACCCTGGCTGCCATCTTTCTCTCTTTCTCTACCCCAAGCCGCCATCTCTCTTTCTCCTCCAACCCTGCTGCCATCTTTCTCTCTTTCTCTACCCCAAGCCGCCATCTCTCTTTCTCTCCAACCCTGGCTGCCATCTTTCTCTCTTTCTCTACCCAAGCCGCCATCTCTCTTTCTCTCCAACCCTGGCTGCCATCTTTCTCTCTTTCTCTACCCCAAGCCGCCATCTCTCTTTCTCTCCAACCCTGCCTGCCATCTTTCTCTCTTTCTCTACCCCAAGCCGCCATCTCTCTTTCTCTCCAACCCTGGCTGCCATCTTTCTCTCTTTCTCTACCCCAAGCCGCCATCTCTCTTTCTCTCCAACCCTGCCTGCCATCTTTCTCTCTTTCTCTACCCCAAGCCGCCATCTCTCTTTCTCTCCAACCCTGGCTGCCATCTTTCTCTCTTTCTCTACCCCAAGCCGCCATCTCTCTTTCTCTCCAACCCTGCCTGCCATCTTTCCTTCTTTCTCTACCCCAAGCCGCCATCTCTCTTTCTCTCCAACCCTGGCTGCCATGCTTTCTCTCTTTCTCTACCCCCAAGCCGCCATCTCTCTTTCTCTCCAACCCTGCCTGCCATCTTTCTCTCTTTCTCTACCCCAAGCCGCCATCTCTCTTTCTCTCCAACCCTGGCTGCCATCTCTCTTTCTCTCCAACCCTGCCTGCCATCTCTCTTTCGCTCTACTAGGCGGCGTTCCAAATGGCACTCTATTCTCTATATAGTGCACTCCGTTTGACCAGGGCCCATAGGGTAGTGCACTATGTAGGGAATAGTGTGCCATTTGAAATATTAACCCTGCCTGCCATATTTCCCTGTCTTCCAGAGTGAGCGCACTTCACCATTGCCAAGGTACCAAACTCCCACATGCATCCGAGCTCATCCACCCAGCATTTCACAAACCCATCACGTCTCCAAACTCCCACATGCATCCGAGCTCATCCACCCAGCATTTCACAAACCCATCACGTCTCCAAACTCCCACATGCATCCGAGCTCATCCACCCAGCATTTCACAAACCCATCACGTCTCCACAGTGTCACATGACTCACCAGGTTCACCTGATCATCATCTACTGTGGTTGTTGTTTCTTAAAAATGTCACAAGTTGTGATTTCCCCATTATGAAGATATGGTTGAACACTTCCTTGTAGATTACATGTCAAAGGCTGTGAACTTCACCGTTGTCAGTCTAAAGCAAACACCCAGTGGCCACCCAGCTGTTCACTGCTATAGATACAGAGTACAGCCTTTAAGCCCCATCACATCTCACTGATTAAGCCTAGTCTGTGTTGTTCAAATTTTCGTTCAGCTTCATGGTCGTCTCTCCCCAGGGTTGAGTTGTTGATGCTCCAGCAGGCAGACACAAGGAGCAGCCTCTCACCACACCTTCATCATGTCTCCATGACAGCCTCTCACCACACCTCCATCATGTCTCCATGGCAGCCTCTCACCACACCTCCATCATGTCTCCATGGCAGCCTCCCACCACACCTTCATCATGTCTCCATGATAGCCTCTCACCACACCTCCATCATGTCTCCATGGCAGCCTTTCACCACACCTCCATCATGTCTCCATGGCAGCCTCTCAACACACCTCCATCATGTCTCCATGGCAGCCTCTCACCACACCTCCATCATGTCTCCATGGCAGCCTCTCACCACACCTCCATCATGTCTCCATGGCAGCCTCCCACCACACCTCCATCATGTCTCCATGGCAGCCTCTCACCACACCTCACATCACATCTCCATTAGTGTGACAGCCTCACATCACATCTCCATCATGTCTCCATGGCAGCCTCTCACCACACCTCCATCATGTCTCCATGGTAACATCATACCTCCATGAAAGCCTCTCACCATACATCCATCATGTCTCCATGGCAGCCTCTCACCATACCTCCATCATGTCTCCATGGCAGCCTCTCACCACACCTCCATCATGTCTCCATGGTAACGTCATACCTCCATGAAAGCCTCTCACCATACATCCATCATGTCTCCATGGCAGCCTCTCACCATACCTCCATCATGTCTCCATGGCAGCCTCTCACCACACCTCCATCATGTCTCCATGGTAATGTCATACCTCCATGAAAGCCTCTCACCATACATCCATCATGTCTCCATGGCAGCCTCTCACCATACCTCCATCATGTCTCCATGGCAGCCTCCCATCATACCTCCATCATGTCTCCATGGCAGCCTCTCACCATACCTCCATCATGTCTCCATGGCAGCCTCCCACCACACCTCCATCATGTCTCCATGGCAGCCTCCCACCACACCTCCATCATGTCTCCATGGCAGCCTCCCACCATACCTCCATCATGTCTCCATGGCAGCCTCTCACCATACCTCCATCATGTCTCCATGGCAGCCTCTCACCATACCTCCATCATGTCTCCATGGCAGCCTCTCACCACACCTCCATCATGTCTCCATGGCAGCCTCTCACCACACCTCCATCATGTCTCCATGGCAGCCTCTCACCACACCTCCATCATGTCTCCATGGCAGCCTCCCACCACACCTCCATCATGTCTCCATGGCAGCCTCACATCACATCTCCATTAGTGTGACAGCCTCTCACCACACCTCCATCATGTCTCCATGGCAGCCTCTCACCACACCTCCATCATGTCTCCATGGCAGCCTCTCACCACACCTCCATCATGTCTCCATGGTAACGTCATACCTCCATGAAAGCCTCTCACCATACCTCCATCATGTCTCCATGGCAGCCTCCCACCACACCTCCATCATGTCTCCATGGCAGCCTCTCACCATACCTCCATCATGTCTCCATGGCAGCCTCTCACCACACCTCCATCATGTCTCCATGGCAGCCTCTCACATTTTTACATTTACATTTTAGTCATTTAGCAGACGCTCTTATCCAGAGCGACTTACAGGAGCAATTAGGGTTAAGTGCCTTGCTCAAGGGCACATCGACAGATTTTTCACCTAGTCGGCTTGGGGATTAGAACCAGCGATCTTTCTGTTACTGGCACAACGCTCTTAACCACTAAGCTACCTGCCGCCCACCTCCATCATGTCTCCATGGCAGCCTCTCACCACACCTCCATCATGTCTCCATGGCAGCCTCCCACCACACCTCCATCATGTCTCCATGGCAGCCTCCCACCACACCTCCATCATGTCTCCATGGCAGCCTCTCACCACACCTCCATCATGTCTCCATGGCAGCCTCCCACCACACCTCCATCATGTCTCCATGGCAGCCTCCCACCACACCTCCATCATGTCTCCATGGCAGCCTCTCACCACACCTCCATCATGTCTCCATGGCAGCCTCTCACCACACCTCCATCATGTCTCCATGGCAGCCTCCCACCACACCTCCATCATGTCTCCATGGCAGCCTCCCACCACACCTCCATCATGTCTCCATGGCAGCCTCTCAGCACACCTCCATCATGTCTCCATGGCAGCCTCTCACCACACCTCCATCATGTCTCCATGGCAGCCTCTCACCACACCTCCATCATGTCTCCATGGCAGCCTCCCACCACACCTCCATCATGTCTCCATGGCAGCCTCCCACCACACCTCCATCATGTCTCCATGGCAGCCTCCCACCACACCTCCATCATGTCTCCATGGCAGCCTCACATCACATCTCCATCATGTCTCCATGGCAGCCTCACATCACACCTCCATCATGTCTCCATGGCAGCCTCCCACCACACCTCCATCATGTCTCCATGGCAGCCTCACACCACATCTCCATTAGTGCGACAGCCTCACATCACATCTCCATGGCAGCCTCTCACCATACCTCCATGGCAGCCTCTCACCACACCTCCATCATGTCTCCATGGCAGCCTCTCACCACACCTCCATCATGTCTCCATGGCAGCCTCTCACCATACCTCCATCATGTCTCCATGGCAGCCTCTCACCACACCTCCATCATGTCTCCATGGCAGCCTCTCACCACACCTCCATCATGTCTCCATGGCAGCCTCTCACCATACCTCCATCATGTCTCCATGGCAGCCTCTCACCACACCTCCATCATGTCTCCATGGTAACGTCATACTTCCATCATGTCTCCATGGCAGCCTCACACCACATCTCCATCAGTGTGACTACTGGCCATCCCCTTCACCTGCTTCACTGATCATCTTCTAGTGCTTGTTTTATTTCATTGTTGTTTGTTGACATACATGCCCATCATGTCTCCATGGCAACATCACATCTCCATCAGTGTGACTACAATCTGACTACACATGCCCATCATGTCTCCATGGCAGCCTCACATCTCCATCATGTCTCCATGGTAACCTCACATCTCTGTCATGTATCCATGGTAACATCACAACTCCATCATGTCTCCATGGCAGCCTCACATCTCCATGGCAACCTCACATCTCCATCAGTGTGTCACACAGTTCACCAGCTTCTATTCCTTGTTGTTGGTCTCTTTAACGTCACTAGTGTTGAATTACCCAGCCAGGATGAGGGTATGGTTGAACAATAATGAGTCTGTATTCAATCCCCCAGATTTTCACTGGTCCCTTGTAAATATACATGCTGAGAGTTGTGGCAGGACTGGTGTTGAAGTGTTGACACCCAAAGAGAAGAGCCAGGCAGCACAGTCTCCCAACCATGGAGAGAGAGGACACAGACTTCTAGGTGTTGGTGCTAGCACTCAGGCACATGACAGACAGACTCTCTCTACCGTTAGATCCACATAACAGACTCTCTCTACCGTTAGATCCACATAAGACTCTCTCTACCGTTAGATCCACATAACAGACTCTCTCTACAGTTAGATCCACATGACAGACTCTCTCTACCGTTAGATCCACATGACAGACTCTCTCTACCGTTAGATCCACATGACACTCTCTCTACCGTTAGATCTACATGACAGACAAACTCTCTCTACCGTTAGATCCACATGACAGACTCTCTCTACCGTTAGATCCACATGACAGACTCTACCGTTACATCCACATGACAGACTCTCTCTACCGTTAGATCCACATAACAGACTCTCTCTACCGTTAGATCCACATAACAGACTCTCTCTACCGTTAGATCCACATAACAGACTCTCTCTACAGTTAGATCCACATGACAGACTCTCTCTACCGTTAGATCCACATGACAGACTCTCTCTACCGTTAGATCCACATGACACTCTCTCTACCGTTAGATCTACATGACAGACAAACTCTCTCTACCGTTAGATACACATGACAGACTCTCTCTACCGTTACATCCACATGACAGACTCTCTCTACCGTTAGATCCACATGACAGACTCTCTCTACCGTTAGATCCACATGACAGACAGACTCTCTCTACCGTTATATCCACATGACAGACTCTACCGTTAGATCCACATGACAGACTCTCTCTACCGTTAGATCCACATGACAGACTCTCTCTACCGTTAGATCCACATGACAGACACTCTCTCTACCGTTAGATCCACACGACAGACAGACTCTCTCTACCGTTAGATCCACACGACAGACAAATTCTCTCTACCGTTAGATCCACATAACAGACTCTCTCTACCGTTAGATCCACATAACAGACTCTCTCTACCGTTAGATCCACATAACAGACTCTCTCTACCGTTAGATCTACATGACAGACTCTCTCTACCGTTAGATCCACATGACAGACAGACGCTCTCTACCGTTAGATCCACATGACAGACTCTCTCTACCGTTAGATCCACATGACAGACTCTACCGTTAGATCCACATGACAGACTCTCTCTACCGTTAGATCTACATGACACTCTCTCTACCGTTAGATCCACATGACAGGCAGACTCTCTCTACCGTTAGATCCACATAACAGACTCTCTCTACCGTTAGATCCACATGACAGGCAGACTCTCTCTACCGTTAGATCCACATAACAGACTCTTTCTACCGTTAGATCCACATGACAGACAGACTCTCTCTACCGTTAGATCCACATGACAGACACTCTCTCTACCGTTAGATCCACATGACAGACAGATTCTCTCTACCGTTAGATCCACATAAGACTCTCTCTACCGTTAGATCCACATGACAGACTCTCTCTACCATTAGATCTACATGACAGGCAGACTCTCTCTACCGCTAGATCCACATGACAGGCAGACTCTCTCTACCGTTAGATCCACATGACAGACAGACTCTCTCTACTGTTAGATCCACATGACAGACTCTCTCTACCGTTAGATCTACATGACATACTCTCTCTACCGTTAGATCCACATGACAGACTCTCTTTACCGTTAGATCTACATGGACAGACAGACTCTCTCTACCGTTAGATCCACACGACAGACAGACTCTCTCTACCGTTAGATCTACATGACAGACTCTACCGTTAGATCCACATGACAGACACTCTCTCTACCGTTAGATCCACATGACAGACAGACTCTCTCTACCGTTAGATCCACATGAGAGACTCTCTCTACCGTTAGATCTACATGACATACTCTCTCTACCGTTAGATCCACATGACATACTCTCTCTACAGTTAGATCCACATGACAGACACTCTCTCTACCGTTAGATCCACATGACAGACACTCTCTCTACCGTTAGATCCACATGACAGACAGACTCTCTCTACCGTTA
Source organism: Coregonus sp. 'balchen' (assembly GCA_902810595.1). Taxonomy (NCBI): domain Eukaryota; kingdom Metazoa; phylum Chordata; class Actinopteri; order Salmoniformes; family Salmonidae; genus Coregonus; species Coregonus sp. 'balchen'. The sequence goes on along the minus strand of LR778275.1, from coordinate 50,483,027 downwards.
GATCCACATGACAGACTCTCTCTATCGTTAGATCCACATGACAGACAGACTCTTTCTACCGTTAGATCCACATGACAGACAGACTCTCTCTACCGTTAGATCCGCATGACAGACTCTCTCTACCGTTAGATCCACATGACAGACAGACTCTCTCTACCGTTAGATCCACATGACAGACACTCTCTCTACCGTTAGATCCACATGACAGACACTCTCTCTACCGTTAGATCCACATGACAGACACTCTCTCTACCGTTAGATCCACATGACAGACAGACTCTCTCTACCGTTAGATCCACATGACAGACTCTCTCTACCGTTAGATCCACATGACAGACTCTCTCTACCGTTAGATCCACATGACAGACAGACTCTCTCTACCGTTAGATCCACATGACAGACTCTCTCTACCGTTAGAGCTACATGACAGACAGACTCTCTCTACCGTTAGATCCACATGACAGACTCTACCGTTAGATCCACATGACACTCTCTCTACTGTTAGATAGACATGACAGACTCTCTCTACCGTTAGATCCACATGACAGACTCTCTCTACTGTTAGATCCACATGACAGACTCTCTCTACCGTTACATCCACATGGACAGACTCTCTCTACCGTTAGATCCACATGACAGACTCTCCCTACCGTTAGATCCACATGACAGACAGACTCTCTCTAACGTTAGATCCACATGACAGACTCACTCTACCGTTAGATCCACATGAGAGACTCTCTCTACCATTAGAGCTACATGACAGACAGACTCTCTCTACCGTTAGATCCACATAACAGACTCTCTCTACCGTTAGATCCACATGACAGACTCTCTCTACCGTTAGATCCACATGACAGACTCTCTCTACCGTTAGATCCACATGACACTCTCTCTACCGTTAGATCCACATGACAGACTCTCTCCTACGTTAGATCACATGACAGACTCTCTCTACCGTTAGATCCACATGGACAGGACTCTCTCTACCGTTAGATCCACCACATGACAGAAGATCTCTCTACCGTTAGATCCACATGACAGACTCTCTCTACCGTTAGAGCTACATGACAGACAGACTCTCTCTACCGTTAGATCCACATGACACTCTCTCTACCGTTAGATCCACATGACAGACTCTCCCTACCGTTAGATCCACATGACAGACAGACTCTCTCTACCGTTAGATCCACATGACAGACAGACTCTCTCTACCGTTAGATCCACATGACAGACTCTCCCTACCGTTAGATCCACATGACAGACAGACTCTCTCTACCGTTAGATCCACATGACAGACAGACTCTCTCTACCGTTAGATCCACATGACAGACAGACTCTCTCTACCGTTAGATCCACATGACAGACAGACTCTCCCTACCGTTAGATCCACATGACAGACAGACTCTCTCTACCGTTAGATCCACATAACAGACTCTCTCTACCGTTAGATTCCACATGACACTGACAGACTCTCTTTACCGTTAGATCCACATGACAGACTCTCTCTACCGTTAGATCCACATGGACAGAATCTCTCTACCGTTAGATCCACATGACAGACTCTCCCTACCGTTAGATCCACATGACAGACTCTCTCTACCGTTAGATCCACATGACAGACTCTCTCTACCGTTAGATCCACATGACACTCTCTCTACCGTTAGATCCACATGACAGACTCTCTCTACGTTAGATCCACATGACAGACTCTCTCTACCGTTAGATCCACATGACAGACTCTCTCTACCGTTAGATCCACATGACAGACAGACTCTCTCTACCGTTAGATCCACATGACAGACTCTCTCTACCGTTAGAGCTACATGACAGACAGACTCTCTCTACCGTTAGATCCACATGACAGACTCTACCGTTAGATCCACATGACACTCTCTCTACTGTTAGATCCACATGACAGACTCTCTCTACCGTTAGATCTACATGACAGACAGACACACTCTACCGTTAGATCCACACGACAGACAGACTCTCTCTACCGTTAGATCCACATGACAGACAGACTCTCTCTACCGTTAGATCCACATGACACTCTCTCTACCGTTAGATCCACATGACAGACTCTCCCTACCGTTAGATCCACATGACAGACAGACTCTCTCTACCGTTAGATCCACCATGACAGACAGACTCTCTCTACCGTTAGATCCACATGACAGACTCTCCCTACCGTTAGATCCACATGACAGACAGACTCTCTCTACCGTTAGATCCACATGACAGACAGACTCTCTCTACCGTTAGATCCACATGACAGACAGACTCTCTCTACCGTTAGATCCACATGACAGACAGACTCTCCCTACCGTTAGATCCACATGACAGACAGACTCTCTCTACCGTTAGATCCACATAACAGACTCTCTCTACCGTTAGATCCACATGACAGACTCTCTTTACCGTTAGATCCACATGACAGACTCTCTCTACCGTTAGATCCACATGGACAGAATCTCTCTACCGTTAGATCCACATGACAGACTCTCTACCGTTAGATCCACATGACAGACTCTCTCTACCGTTAGATCCACATGACACATAGATAAAGAAGCTTCAGATTGGTTCAGACACACTCCGTTTAGACAATACAAAAGTTCTTAAGAGGTTTCCACACTTCACTCAAAATACTATAGTACTACAAGCAAGTTGTCTGCACAGCTAGATCTAACAAACTGATACATAATTAAAATATGAAAGAATCTTCCGTTTCGTCTTCTGAAATCCTAGTCCCTTCAGATGAATGAGAAGCAGAAGGATCTGACGGGTACATGAAGCAAACAGCAGGCATTCATTCAGAAGAGGGGCTTACCATCAACCACATAATACCATGACTATCTAATCGAGAGAAACCATTCATTAAGAAAATGTATTAGCATGATGAAGTTATGGATGGTTGAGCGATAGCACTGCTTCCTATTACTAACTGGGTGGATCTGGTCCCTGGCAGGCTAACTAGCCGGGCCCCTGGTGTTGCTTTAATCTTTAAATCGAGACCAAAACACCATAAAGACCCTGGGCCCCCAATTAACCCGGGCTGAACCCCTACCGGGTCATGAATGTTCTAGAGTACGTTTGGCAGCTGCACTTAGTGGAGGTGTGGCTGAGAGACCATCCTGACCATTAGTGGAGGAAGATAAATGGGGTGAAGGTGAGTACCAACCACATGGATTCATTAGGTTGCGATCCAGGGTTCTGCATCCCAAATGGCACCCCTATTCCCTACATAGTGCACTACTTTTGACCAGCTCCTCATAGGGCTTTGGTCAAATGTAGTGCACTATAAAGGGAATAGGGTGCCATTTGGGACACGTCCTCTGGCTTCTTCCTAGTCGATAATTAGTCATGGTAAAGGTACCAGCAAAGTCAGACGATGATATATTGTTATGCATTATAATGCCTGTTAGCTAAATGCATCCAGTGACCTAATTGTTTAGATCTGTTGTAATAAAACATGAACAGAATGAACAGTAACATCGAGTGAAAACGTTGTTATGTCACCTTGCTTATTACGTTTCCCTATTACCTGGGATAGTCCTAGCCTGGTCCCAGATCTGTTTGGTTTACAGTCTTGAGCTGAGTCCTAGCCTGGTCCCAGATCTGTAGTCATGAGCTGAGTCCTAGCCTGGTCCCAGATCTGTAGTCATGAGCTGAGTCCTAGCCTGGTCCCAGATCTGTAGTCATGAGCTGAGTCCTAGCCTGGTCCCAGATCTGTAGTCATGAGCTGAGTCCTAGCCTGGTCCCAGATCTGTAGTCATGAGCTGAGTCCTAGTCTGGTCCCAGATCTGTAGTCATGAGCTGAGTCCTAGTCTGGTCCCAGATCTGTAGTCATGAGCTGAGTCCTAGCCTGGTCCCAGATCTGTTTGAGCACCTGACAAAGGAGTTGGCCAGACAACATAAACAGATCTGGGACCAGGCTTCAGCTCAACCTGCTACGCTACAACATCCAGTCTAGTTCAACCTGCTACGCTACAACATCCAGTCTAGTTCAACCTGCTACTCTACAACATCCAGTCTAGTTCAACCTGCTACGCTACAACATCCAGTCTAGTTCAACCTGCTACGCTACAACATCCAGTCTAGTTCAACCTGCTACGCTACAACATCCAGTCTAGTTCAACCTGCTACGCTACAACATCCAGTCTAGGCAATTTGGCAAAACAGCACCAAAGCAGGGTAAAGCCTAGTTCTACAGACGTGCTACAACATCTAGTTCAAACGTCTCTAGGGTATATATGGGGGGATAGATCCATGTATTAAGCAGATGGTTTAGCCTGAGTCCCAAATGGCAACATATTCCATATATACACGTTTGGTAGTGCACTATATAGGGGATAGGGTGCCATTTGGAACGACGGATGAGTCAGTCAAGCTAATGTACGAGTGTGAATCATTAAAAACCAGTTTAGAATTATATTGCGTTCTACAGTAGTCCACTCCGCTGCTCCTTTATCAATTATTGATTTAACCTTTATTTATCCAGGCGGGTCGATTAAAAACAAATTCATATTTCCAATGACGGCCCGGCCCGCTCCTAAAGAGAGACACTTGTCTATAACTCTGGATATGAGCGTCTGCTAAATGACTCAAATGTAACAACGACGCATAAAAAAAAAAAAAAACGTATGATTTAATCCAGTTTGTCATATTTTTATTGACTTTGTTCTCCGCCTGGCGTGGATGTTCCTGGGTCAAAAGCAGCGAGCAAAGTAATGGAACATTACAATCTGATCTAAAATGCCTCCATTCTGTCTCGTCCTTCAGACTAATGGGGCGTCCCAAACGGCAGCCTATACCTTTATATAGGGCACTACTATGTGTCCTGGTCTAAAGTAGTGCCCTAGAGAATAGGGTGCTATTTGGGACTCTAACACACCACAGTGTTGAAGTGATCTACAATATTTAGATGGATGGAGTCATAGAGTCATTTGATGCCATGGAGGTTTCATGTTCATTTAAATCATGGTTTACAGCTCCTTAGGTGTATGAACTCTGTTAGAGTTCACATTACACACACACACACACACACACACCTCATATTGGGTTGCTGTACATGGTCTTCCATTAGTCTTCAATGAGCAGTGTGATTTAAAGTGTGGATCAGGAGAAAGAGCGTCGCCTCCTCCTCCCCACCAAGGAACACTGACTACGTCCCAAATGGCACCCTATTCCCTATATAGTGCACTACTTTTTGACCAGAGAGAGAGCGCAAATAGGGCTCTGGTCAGTAGCGTACAATATAGAAGATAGGGTGCCATTTGAGACTCTGAGGGACGCCTTACTCTTGGGCCAGAGGGGACAGGACATCTGCTCAATTGTGTTAACTGATAACGTTCCGCCATTAATCACCTTCAGTTAAACACATTCCATTATTCCATACAGGAGACGGGAAACATATAGATTTGTATAGCTGTTCTCCCCTTTACGAGGCCTTATAGCTACGGCTGCTAATGGTACTCATTTTATGCACACACAAGCACGCACATACGGACGGACCGACACGCAAACGCAAACAAACACGGCTATGGTACACACCTGGGGTATAGGGTTCACACCCTGTGTACGGCTATGGTACACACCTGGGGTATAGGGTTCAGTCCCCTGTGTACGGCTATGGTACAAACCTGGGGTATAGGGTTCAGTCCCCTGTGTACGGCTATGGTACACACCTGGGGTATAGGGTTCAGTCCCCTGTGTACGGCTATGGTACACACCTGGGGTATAGGGTTCAGTCCCCTGTGTACGGCTACGGCTATGGTACACACCTGGGGTATAGGGTTCAGTCCCCTGTGTACGGCTACGGCTATGGTACACACCTGGGGTATAGGGTTCAGTCCCCTGTGTAAACACAAAACTCCCAGACATCTCAACAACATAATGCAGTGTGGGTTTGTTGTCTGACTTATTTTAGGTCACGCCAACTTCATTTTCTAGTTTTAACAGCTACCAACAACTGAATTTACAGCAAGGCTCTATGAACAACAGGAATACAGACTGGCAGCACTTAGCTCATACGGCTAACGCTTGCTCACTTTAATACACTGACAAAATAATCTTTATGCAGAAGAAACCCTTCAGACTAGTTAGCAACCAACCATATGAAGGTTTGGAAGTAAAGGTTAACCTACAGTGGGACTGATTCTAGTTCAACACTTCTACACTGAGAAGCTTAATGAATCTTACAGTGGGACTGATTCTAGTTCAACACTTCTACACTGAGAAGCTATGAATCCTACAGTGGGACTGATTCTAGTTCAACACTTCTACACTGAGAAGCTATGAATCCTACAGTGGGACTGATTCTAGTTCAACACTTCTACACTGAGAAGCTATGAATCCTACAGTGGGACTGATTCTAGTTCAACACTTCTACACTGAGAAGCTATGAATCCTACAGTGGGACTGATTCTAGTTCAACACTGAACAAAAAATAAACGCAACATGCAACAACTTAAAACGATTTTACTGAGTTACAGTACATAAGAAAATAAGTAAATTTTTATAAATTCATTAGGCCCTAATCTATGGATTTCATATCACTGGGAATACAGAAATGCATCTGTTGGCTAAAGATACTATTTTTAAAAAGGTAGGGGCGTGGATCAGAAAACCAGTCAGTATCTGGTGTGACCACCATTTGCCTCATGCAGCGTGACACATCTACTTCGAATACAGTTGATCAGGCGGTCGATTGTGGCCCGTTGTCCCACTCCTCTTCAATGTATGTGCGAAGTTGCCCGATATTGGCGGGAACAGGAAAACGCTGTTGCACACGTGGATCCAGAGCATCCCAAACATGCTCAATGGGTGACATTGTCTGGAGTGTATGCAGGCCATGGAAGAACTGTCAATCTGAACATGTAGACACATTTACCGCGACATCACCCCGGTATTCCCACCGGAGCAAGACGGAAACAAAAACGCATTCAAGCAGCCCTTCGCAGCGGATTCTGACTGGGCAAAATAAATTACAAGAGTGATAGGTATGTACAGTGCATAAGGGAAAGTATTCAGACTCCTTCCTTTTTCAGACTTCTTTCTTTTTCCACATTTTGTTACATTACAGCCTTACTATAAAATTGATTTAATTGTTTTTTCCCCTCATCAATCTAAATTTTAAACTTTTACCTGCAACCTCCCGAGTGGTGCAGCAGTCTAAGGCACTGCATCGCAGTGTTACGGCGTCACTACAGCCTGGGGTTCGATCCCATTACCGAGACCGGGAGTCCCATAGGGCGGCACACAATTGGCCCAGCGTCATCCGGGTTAGGGAAGGGTTTGGCCGGGGAGCTTTACTTGGCTCATCGCGCTCTAGTGCCTCCTTGTGGAGGGCCGGGCGCCTGCAGGCTGACTTCGGTCATCAGTTGAACGGTGTTTCCTCCGACACATTGGTGCAACTGGCTTCCGGGTTAAGGGAGCGGGTGTTAAGAAGCGCGGTTTGGCGGGTCATGTTTCGGAGGACGCATGACTCGATCTTTGCCTCTTCCGAGCCTGTTGGGGAGTTGCAGCGATGAGACAAGATTGTAGTCATGAAATCGGGGAGAAAAAATGACATGCTCAGAAACCAGGTGTTTTAAATCGCTGTACGCCAACTTCAATTTGACCCTACGCCCATTAAGATAAGCAGAGTATTGCTCTTACTACAGATGGATGGACCTCCAGGGCTACTTAATAGTGACAGCCCATCACATTACCCCAAGAGTGGGAAATGACAATTACTGTGCTACAGACAGGCCCCCTTTATCAGTCACAAATGTGCAGATATTTTTCTCTTTGTAAGAAAACATTCTAGCATAGGCCTATAGAATGTCTGAGCCATGTTTCATTTTGATTTAACACGTATTGCACTTTATTCTAGTGTTGATGAATCATCGTGTGTTTTCATTTAAGAAAAGCCAAAGTATTGTATTCCTGTTTGAGCTCTAATCAGGCATTATAGGACTCATGATCATAATATGGAATCAGGAATACCAACACTGTATTTTCTTAAATAAACTAAAATGAACAACAATAACTGTTGGTATTTCATGTTCCCACTGTACCTAAAGCGAACTGTGAACCCAAAACCGCAATATGTAACGAACCATGGGTTTGGTGAACCGTTACACCTCTAATTATTATAATAAAATTACCAATCAACTACAAAAAGGTTTTTATAATGCCTTTTTATTTTATTTTTTGACTGATCAGGTGTTCGACAGAGAGTATCAGGAGCTAAACAAAGCCTTAACATGACCTGAAGTAGGTATGTCAGTACAGCAGCCTGCCTGCCATTAAACTGCAGACTAAAAACGGAGCTAGCTACCAAACAGAATCTTAACATCACCCACCACACCCCCTACTCTACTAAAAGCACCATCATAGTCCGTGGCGGTGGCTAATGTGCAGGTGGTTTGTAAAACTGTCTGTCGAGGAGGAGTATGTGGCATTCTGGGTAATTACTTATAGTTATATTAGGCTTATTACTGCATCTTTCTCCCTCTAGATTGGGGAGGCTTTTGTTCCAAACTAGGCTTGGGCGGTATACGGTATACAGGGGTATTTTGAAATACTGACGGTATGATTTTCAAAACCACCCCTTGTGTGCACTTCCGATAATACTGTATGAAACAGGAACGGTATGAAAATCCAGATACCGCCCAACCCTATTCCAAACATTGACAGCTAGACTAAGCCTGGAGATGAGAACTCTAACATCCTCTTGCCAAAGTGCTAAAGTCCCCCACTAAGGCTTCAATATAGAAGCCATTAGTTTTATTTTAGAGGAGAGGTAAGGTGGGGTAGGGAGGTGGGAGGAGGTGGGAGGGAGGAAGGGAGGTGAGGTAGGGAGGTGGGAGGAGGTTGGAGGGAGGAAGGGAGGTGGAGGGAGGAAAGGGGAGGTGGGAGGATTGTGGAGTTGGTAATGGATTTTGGATGAGGTAGGGAGTGAGTGGGAGTGAGGTGCTGTTGTATTGGAAGAAGGGAGGTGGGGTAGGGTCTTGGGAGGTAAGGGAGTAAGGGGGGGGGGGAAAAGGTTTTTGGGGAAATTTTAAGGGGTTTTTTGGGGGAAATTTTTTTTTTTTTTTTCATTTTTTTATTTTTGGGTGGTTTTTTTTTTTTTTTTCTTTTTCCCTTTTTTTTCCCCCCTTTTTTCTTTTTTTGGGGTTTTTTTTTTTTTTTTCCTTTTTTTTTTTTTTTTTTTTTTTTTTGGTTTTGGGGGTTTTTTTTTCTTCCCGGGGTTTTTTTTTTTTTCCTTTTTTTTCCTTTCCCCCGTTTTTTTGTTCTTTTTGGGTTTTTTTTTTGGGGCCTTTTTTTTTTTTTTTTTTTTTCCTTCCCTTTTTTTTTTTTTTTTTTTTCTTTTTTTTTTTTTTCCCTTTTTTTTTTTTTTTTTTTCTTTTTTTTTTTTTTTTTTTTTTTTTTTTTTTCCCCCCTTTTTTTTTTTTTTTTCTTTTTAATTTTTTTTTTCCCTTTTTTTTTTCCCCCCCGTTTTAAAAAAATTTTTTTTTTCCTTTTTTTTTTTTTTTTTTTTCCCCCCCTTTTTTCCCCCTTTTTTTTTTTCCCTTTTTTTTTCCCCCCCCCTTTTTTTCCCCCCCCCCCCCCAAAAAAAAAATGGGCCCCCTTTTTTTTTTTTTCCCCTTTAAAAAAAACCCTTTTTTTTTTCCCGTTTTTTTTTTTTTCCCCTATTTCCCCCCCGGGGGCCCCCTTTTAAAAAAAATTTTCCCAAATTGGGTTTTTTTTCCCCCCCTTTTTTTGGGGGGTTTTTTTACCAAAAAATTTAAAAAAAAATTTTTTTTTTTCCCCCGGGGCCCCAAAATTTTTTTGGGGGGCCCCCCTTTTTTTTTTTTTTTTTTTTTTTTTTTTTTTTTTAAAAAAATTTTTTTCCCCCCCCCCCCCCCTTTTTAAAAACCCCCCCTTTTTTTTCCCCTTTTTTTTTTTTTTTTTTTTTAAAGGGGGCCCCCCCCCTTTTTTTGCCCCCTTCCTAAAAACCCCCGGGGGGGGGGCCCCCCCCCGGGGGGCTTCCCAAGGGGGGGTTTTTTTTTTTTTTTTAAAAAAAATTTTAAAATTTTTTTTAAACCCAAAAATTTTGGGGGGGGGGGGGGGGGGGGGGGGGGGGCCAAAGGGTTAAAAGGGGGAAAAAAAACCAAAAGGGGGGGGGACGGGGGGGGGGGGGGGGGGGGGGGGGGGGGGGTTTTTTTTTTGGGGGGGGAAAACCCCCGGGGGGGGGGGGCCCCCCCCCCCCGGGGGGGGGGGGGGGGGGGGGGTTTGGGGGAAAAAAACCCCCCCCCCCCGGGGGGGGGGGGGGGGGCCCCCCTTTTTTTCCCCCCCCCTTTTTTTTCCCCCCCCCCAGTTTTAAAAAAAATTTTCCCCCCCCCTTTTTCCCCCCCCCGGGTTTTTCCCTTTTAAAGGGGGGGGTTAGGGGGTTCCCCCCCCCCCCCCCCTTTCCCCCCTTTTTTCCCCCTCCTTTTTCCCCCTTTTTTTTCCCCCAACCAAAATTTTTGGGTTTTTTAAAAAAAAGGGGGGGGGACCCTTTTGGGGGGGGGAAAAAAAAAGGGGGGGAAAAAAAGGGAAAGGGAAAGGGGGGGGGGCCCCCCCAAAAGGGGGGAAAAAAAAAGGGGGGGGGGGGAAAAAAAAAGGGGGGGGGGGGGGGGGAAAAAAAGGGGGGGGGGGGGGGAAAAAAGGGGGGGGTTTTTTTTTTTCCCCCCTTTTTTGGTTTTTTTCCCCGGGGTTTCCCCCCCCCCGGGGGGGGAAAAATTTTATTTTCCCCTTTTTTTTTTCCCCTTTCCCTTTTCCCCCAAAAAAAATTTTTCTTTTATCCCAAAAAAATTTTAAAAAGGGGGGCCCTTTTAAAAAAAAAAACCCCCCCCCCTTCGTTAAAGGGGAAAAAAACCCCAAAAAATCTTTAAAAAAAAACCCCCTTTTTTTTTTCCCCCCTTTTCCCCCCCCCTTTTTTTTTTTTTAAAAAAATTTTAACCCCGGGGGGGCCCGGCAAAAAACCCCTTTAAACCCCAAACCCCCCAAAAAAAAGGGGCCCCCAAAATTTTTAAAACCCCCCCCCCCTTTTTTTTCCCCCCCCCCGGTTCCCCAAACCCCAAAACCCCACCCCCCCAAAAAGGAAAAAACCCCCCCCCTTGGTTTTTCCCCCCCCCCCCAAAACCCTTTTTTAAAAAAAACCCCGGTTTGGGTTGGGGGAAAAAAAAAAATTTCCCCGGGGGGGGTTTTTGGGGGCCCAAAAAAAAAAGGGGGGGGGGGAACCTTTTTTTTGGGAAAACCCCTTTTTTTTTAAACCCCCCCAAAAAAAAAAAAAATGGGGAAAAAATCCTTTTTTTTAAATTTTTTAAATTTTTTTTTTTTTCTTTAAACAACCCTTTTTTTTCCCCCTTTTTCTTTTTTTTTTTCCTTAAAACCCCCCCCCTTTCCCAAAAGGCCCCCCCCCTTTTTTTTCCCCCCCCCCCCCTTTTTTTTTCCCCAAAAAAACCCCCCCCCTTTTTTTTCCCCCTTTTCCCCCCCCCCGGCCCCCTTTTCCCCCCCCCCCCCCCCCTTTTTTTCCCCTTTTTCCCCCCCCCAAAAAAGGGTTTTTTGGGCCCCCCCCCTTCCCCCCCTAAAAAAAAATTTTTTTAAAATTTTTCCCCTTTTAAAAAAAAAACTTTTTTTTCCCAAAAAAAAAAAAAAAGGGGTTTTTCCTTTTTCCCCCCCCTTTTTTTAAAAAAATTTTTTTTTGGGCCCCCCCTTTTACCCCCCCCCCCCTTTTTTTTCCCCCCCTTTTTTTTCCCCTTTTAACCCGGCTAAGACTGGCCCCAGGCTATCTGTTAACCCTGGGCTAAGACTGGCCCCAGGCTATCTGATCCTGTGTTCACACAAGCATTTGTTAACCCTGGGCTAAGCCCTGGGCTAATGACCAAACATACCAACATTTTCTCTGCCATGCGATCAATGTTAGAAGAGAGACAGTATGAAGACAGGCTAAAACTGCTATCATGCAGAGAAACACATCATCAGGTCTAATGGTCATTTCGCGCCGAATGTGCAGGAAGTCAAATCAAAAGGCACTCATTCAATATAAAGTAGTTTTTGACGAAAATGAAAACGTGTCACTTTGTCACTTTTACAAGGTTGGAGTAATAACATTTTACATTTTAGTCATTTAGCAGACGCTCTTATCCACAGCGGCTTACAGTTAGTGCATACATTATTTTTTTCATGGGAATCAAACCCACAACCCTGGCGTTGCAAACGCCATGCTCTACCAACTGAGCTACATCCCTGCCGGCCATTCCCCCCCATACCCTGGACGACGCTGGGCCAATTGTGCGCCGCCCCATGGGGTCTCCCGGTCCATCCCTGCCGGCCATTCCCTCCCCTACCCTGGACGACGCTGGGCCAATTGTGCGCCGCCCCATGGGGTCTCTCGGTCCATCCCTGCCGGCCATTCCCTCCCCTACCCTGGACGACGCTGGGCCAATTGTGCGCCGCCCCATGGGTCTCCCGGTCGCGGCCGGCTACGACAGAGTTCAACTACAGTTGAAGTCGGAAGTTTACATACACCTTAGACAAATACATTTAAACAGTTTGTCACAATTCCTGACATTTAATCCTAGAAAAAGTTCCCTGTCTTAGGTCAGTTAGGATCACCACTTTATTTTAAGAATGTGAAATGTCAGAATAATAGTAGAGAGAATGATTTCTTTCAGCTTTTATTTCTTTCATCACATTCCCAGTGGGTCAGAAGTTTACATATAGTCAATTAGTATTTGGTAGCATTGCCTTTAAATTGTTTAAATTGAGTCAAATGTTTCGGGTAGCCTTCCACAAGCTTCCCACAATAAGTTTGGTGAATTTTGGCCCATTCCTCCTGACAGAGCTGGTGTAACTGAGTCAGGTTTGTAGGCCTCCTTGCTCACACACGCTTTTTCAGTTCTGCCCACACATTTTCTATAGGGTTGAGGTCAGGGCTTTGTGATGGCCACTCCAATACCTTGACTTTGTTGTCCTTAAGCCATTTTGCCACAACTTTGTAAGTATGCTTGGGGTCATTGTCTATTTGGAAGACCCATTTGAGACCAAGCTTTAACTTCCTGACTGATGTCTTGAGATGTTGCTTCAATATATCCACATAATTTTCCTTCCTCATGATGCCATCTATTTTGTGAAGTGCACCAGTCCCTCTTGCAGCAAAGCACCCCCACAGCATGATGCTGCCACCCCCGTGCTTCACGGTTGGGATGGTGTTCTTCGGCTTGCAAGCTATCCCCCTTTTCTTCCAAACATAACGATGGTCATTATGGCCAAACAGTTCTATTTTTGTTTCATCAGACCGGAGGACATTTCTCCAAAAAGTATGATCTTTGTCCCCATGTGCAGTTGCAAACCGTAGTCTGGCTTTTTATGGCGGTTTTGGAGCAGTGGCTTCTTCCTTGCTGAGCGGCCTTTCAGGTTATGTCGATATAGGACTCGTTTTAATGTGGATATAGATACTTTTGTACCGGTTTCCTCCAGCATCTTCACAAGGTCCTTTGCTGTTGTTCTGGGATTGATTTGCACTTTTCACACCGAAGTACGTTCATCTCTAGGAGACAGAACGCGTCTCCTTCCTGAGCGGTATGACGGCTGCGTGGTCCCATGGTGTTTATACTTGCGTAATATTGTTTGTATAGATGAATGCGGTACCTTCAGGCATTTGGAAATTGCTCCCAAGGATGAACCAGACTTGTGGAGGTCTACAATTTTTTTTCTGAGGTCTTGGCTGATTTCTTTTGATTTTCCCATGATGTCAAGCAAAGAGGCACTGAGTTGGAAGGTAGGCCTTGGAATACATCCACAGGTACACCTCCAGTTGACTCAAATGATGTCAATTAGCCTATCAGAAGCTTTTAAAGCCATGACATCATTTTCTGGAATTTTCCAAGCTGTTTAAAGGCACAGTCAACTTAGTGTATGTAAACTTCTGACCCACTGGAATTGTCATACAGTGAATTATAAGTGAAATAATCTGTCTGTAAACAATTGTTGGAAACATTACTTCTGTCATGCACAAAGTAGATGTCCTAACCGACTTGCCAAAACTATAGTTTGTTAACAAGACATTTGTGGAGTGTATGTAAACTTCCGACTTCAACTGTGTGTGTGTGTATATATACAGTGAGGGAAAAAAGTATTTGATCCCCTGCTGATTTTGTACGCTTGCCCACTGACAAAGCAATTATCAGTTTATAATTTTAATGGTAGGTTTACTTGAACAGTGAGAGACAGAATAACAATAAAAAAATCCAGAAAACGCATGTCAAAAATGTTATAAATTGATTTGCATTTTAAATGAGGGAAATAAGTATTTGACCCCTCTGCAAAATATGACTTAGCACTTGGTGGCAAAACCCTTGTTGGCAATCACAGAGGTCAGACGTTTCTTGTAGTTGGCCACCAGTTTTGCACACATCTCAGGAGGGATTTTGTACCACTCCTCTTTGCAGATCTTCTCCAAGTCATTAAGGTTTTGAGGCTGACATTTGGCAACTCGAACCTTCAGCTCCCTCCACAGATTTTCTATGAGATTAAGGTCTGGAGACTGGCTAGGCCACTCCAGGACCTTAATGTGCTTCTTCTTGAGCCACACCTTTGTTGCCTTGGCCGTGTGTTTTGGGTCATTGTCATGCTGGAATACCCATCCACGACACATTTTCAATGCCCTGGCTGAGGGAAGGAGGTTCTCACCCAAGATTTGACGGTACATGGCCCCGTCCATCGTCCCTTTGATGCGGTGAAGTTATCCTGTCCCCTTAGAAGAAAAACACCCCCAAGCATAATGTTTCCACCTCCGTGTTTGACGGTGGGGATGGTGTTCTTGGGGTCATAGGCAGCATTCCTCCTCCTCCAAAAACTGCGAGTTGAGTTGATGCCAAAGAGCTCGATTTCGGTCACATCTGACCACAACACGTTCACCCAGTTCTCCTCTGAATCATTCAGATGTTCATTGGCAAACTTCAGACGGGCATGTATATGTGCTTTCTTGAGCAGGGGGACCTTGCGGGCGCTGCAGGATTTCAGTCCTTCACGGTGTAGTGTGTTACCAATTGTTTTCTTGGTGACTATGGTCCCAGCTGTCTTGAGATCATTGACAAGATCCTCCCGTGTAGTTCTGGGCTGATTCCTCACCGTTCTCATGATCATTGCAACTCCACGAGGTGAGATCTTGCATGGAGCCCCAGGCCGAGGGAGATTGACAGTTATTTTGTGTTTCTTCCATTTGCGAATAATCGCACCAACTGTTGTCACCTTCTCACCAAGCTGATTGGCGATGGTCTTGTAGCCCCTTCCATCCTTGTGTAGGTCTACAATCTTGTCCCTGACATCCTTGGAGAGCTCTTTGGTCTTGGCCATGGTGGAGAGTTTGGGATCTGATTGATTGATTGCTTCTGTGGACAGGTGTCTTTTATACAGGTAACAAGCTGAGATTAGGAGCACTCCCTTTAAGAGTGTGCTCCTAATCTCAGCTCGTTACCTGTATAAAAGACCCCTGGGAGCCAGAAATCTTTCTGATTGAGAGGGGGTCAAATACTTATTTCCTTCATTAAAATGCAAATCAATTTATAACATTTTTGACATGCGTTTTTCTGGATTTTTGTTGTTGTTATTCTGTCTCTCACTGTTCAAATAAACCTACCATTAAATTATAGACTGATCATTTCTTTGTCAGTGGGCAAACATACAAAATCAGCAGGGGAACAAATACTTTTTCCCCACACTGTGTGTATGTGTGTGTATATATATATATATATTAGGGCTGTCAAAAATAGCGCGTTAATGACGTTAATTAGTTGTTTGCTGTTAATTACGTCAATTCTTTTAACGCATTTCACGCATGCGCAGTGTGACAAATTATTCAGGTCAGGAAAGTGGTTGGGAGCTAGAGGCGAGATGGAGCAAGGTGAGCAAAGTGGGCCTATTGACGGATTCAAATATAAAAAGAATGATGATGGTACAGTTAACAAGTACAAGGTTATTTGCAAGATTTGTAAGAAGGAGTTTCAATTTCACCGGAGCTGTTCAAGCTTGAAGTACCATGTCAACGCCAAACATGCGTTTGCTGGGCCGTCAGATTCAGCAAGTGGTTTGCGCCAGACCACGCTGAATGTTTGCAGGCAATTAACAAAATCAACCTCAGATAATTTGACCAACACAATAGCAAAATGGATTGCAAAGGATTGTAGACCCATTAGCATTGTAGAAGACTCAGGTTTCCTTGATGTTTTGCAAGTGGCGTCTCAAGACTCATTCTATAAGCCACCGTCAAGAGCCACAGCCAAAGACAAATATTATGGTGTGTAGTATGTTTCAGCTTGATTTAAAACACCATTATTTGGCTGTGTTAATAAACAGACATAATATGAAAATTATGTATCTGTGTCCTGTTATTTATCTTTTGGTATGCATTTCAGAAAAAAAATGGTTAGGATTCAGGTGTAATTGCAAATAGTGATTAATCATGATTAATCCACTGAAAATTCTGATTATTTGATTAAAAATTGTAATCATTTGACAGCCCTTATATATATATATATATACACACACACATACACAGTGGGGAGAATCCTGGGGCTGAACCAGGGACCAATATCCTCCTGTCTTGGACCTGCACCAGGGAGGGATCCGGCTCCTCCTGTCTTGGACCTGAACCAGGGAGACATCCATCTCATCCTGTCTTGGATCTGAACCAGGGAGGGATCCAGCTCCTCCTGTCTTGGACCTGAACCAGGGAGGGATCCAGCTCCTCCTGTCTTGGACCTGCAACCAGGGAGGGATCCATCTCATCCTGTCTTGGATCTGAACCAGGGAGGGATCCATCTCATCCTGTCTTGGATCTGAACCTGGGAGGGATCCAGCTCCTCCTCCTGTCTTGGATCTGAACATGGGAGGGATCCATCTCATCCTTCTGTCTTGGATCTGAACCTGGGAGGGATCCATCTCATACTGTCTTGGATCTGAACCAGGGAGGGATCCAGCTCCTCCTTCTGTCTTGGATCTGAACCAGGGAGGGATCCAGCTCATCCTTCTGTCTTGGATCTGAACCAGGGAGGGATCCAGCTCCTCCTTCTGTCTTGGATCTGAACCAGGGAGGGATCCAGCTCCTCCTCCTGTCTTGGGTCTGAACCAGGGGGGGGATCCACTCTCCGTCTTGGACCTGAACCAGGGAGGATCCAGCTCCTCCTTCTGTCTTGGATCTGAACCAGGGAGGGATCCATCTCATCCTGTCTTGGATCTGAACCAGGGAGGGATCCAGCTCCTCCCGTCTTGGACCTAAACCAGGAGGGATCCATCCTCCTTGTCTTGGATCTGAACCGGGAGGGATCATCTCCTCCTGTCTTGGATCTGAACCAGGGAGGGATCCAGCTCCTCCTTCTGTCTTGGATCCTAAAAACCCGGGAGGGATCCAGCTCTCCTTCTGTCTTGGATCTGAACCATGGGAGGGAATCCAGCTCCTCCTTCGTCTTGGATCTGAACCAGGGAGGGATCCAGCTCCTCCTTTCTTGGATCTGAACCAGGGAGGGATCCAGTTCCTCCTTCTGTCTTGGATCTGAACCAGGGAGGGATCCAGTCCCCTTCTGTCTTCGATCTGAACCAGGGAGGGATCCATCTCATCCTGTCTTGGATCTGAACCAGGGAGGGATCCAGCTCCTCCTTCTGTCTTGGATCTGAACCAGGGAGGGATCCAGCTCCTCCTTCTGTCTTGGATCTGAACCAGGGAGGGATCCAGCTCCTCCTTCTGTCTTGGATCTGAACCTGGGAGGGATCCAGCTCCTCCTTCTGTCTTGGATCTGAACCAGGGAGGGATCCAGCTCCTCCTTCTGTCTTGGATCTGAACCAGGGAGGAATCCATCTCATCCTTCTGTCTTGGATCTGAACCAGGGAGGAGATCCAGCTCCTCCTTCTGTCTTGGACCTGAACCAGGGAGGGATCCAGCTCCTCCTTCTGTCTTGGATCTGAACCAGGGAGGGATCCAGCTCCTCCTTCTGTCTTGGATCTGAACCAGGAGGGCTCAGCTCCTCCTTCTGTCTTGATCTGAACAGGGAGGGCCCAGCTCCCTACTGCTTGGATCTGAACCAGGGGGATCCGCTCCTCTTCTGTTGGACCCTAAACCAGGGATGATCCCTTCAGTTACCCGACTGGGCCAGTCACAGCCCAACTGTACCACTGCTCTGACAGGACCCTTGTTGTGTTGAGCCTCCTCCACCACACTGTCCCTGTTATCCCCTCCCCTCTTCCTCCCCCACCACACTGTCCCTGTTATCCCCTCCCCTCTTCCTCCCCCACCACACTGTCCCTGTTATCCCCTCCCCTCCTCCACCACACTGTCCCTGTTATCCCCTCCCCACCACACCGTCCCTGTTATCCTCTCCTCCCCCACCACACCGTCCCTGTTATCCCCTTTCCTCCACCACCACACCGTCCCTGTTATCCCCTCCCCTCCTCCACCACACACGTCACTGTTATCCCTCCCCTCCTCCACCACACCGTCCCTGTTATCCCCTCTTCCTCCCCCACCACACCGTCCCTGTTATCCCCTCCTCCTCCACCACCACACCGTCCCTGTTATCCCCTCCCCTCCTCCACCCACACCGTCCCTGTTTATCCCCCTCCCCTCCTCCACCACACCGTCCCTGTTATCCCCTCTTCTCCCCCACCACACCGTCCTGTTATCCCCTCTTCCTCCCCCCACCACACTGTCCCTGTTATCCTCTCCCCTCCTCCCCCACCACACCCCTTCCCTGTTATCCTCTCACCTCCCCTCCACCACAACCGTCCTGATTATCCTCCTCCCCTCTCCCACCACCACCGTCCCTGTTATCCTCTCCCCTCCCCTCCACCACACTGTCCCTGTTATCCCCTTTCATCCCCCACCACACCGTCCCTGTTTCATCCTCTCCCTCCCTCCCCCACACACCGTCCCTGTTTATCCTCTCCCCTCCCTCCACCACACCGTCCCTGTTATCCCCATCCCCTCCCCCCCCCCACCACACCGTTCCCTGTTATCCGCTCCCTCCCCCTCCACCACACACCGTCCCTGTATCCTCTCCCCTCTCCCCCCCCACACCGTCCTGTTATCCTCTCCCCTCCTCCCCCACCACACCGTCCCTGTTATCCTCTCCCCTCCTCCCCCACCACACACCGTCCCTGTTATCCTCTCCCCTCCTCCCCCACCACACGTCCCTGTTATCCTCTCCCTCCTCCCCCACCACACCGTCCCTGTTTATCATCCTCCTCACCCCCCCCAACACCGTCCCTGTTATCCTCTCCCCTCCTCCACCACCACACCGTCCCTGTTATCCTCTCCCCTCCTCCCCACCACACCGTCCCTGTTATCCTCTCCCTCCTCCTCCACACACTGTCCCGTTATCCTCTCCCCTCCTCCCCCAAACCACACCGTCCCTGTTATCCTCCCCTCCTCACCCCAACTGTCCTGTTATCCCTCCCCTCTTCCTTCCTCCACCACACGTCCTGTTATCCCCTCTCCTCCAACCACACCGTCCCTGTTATCCCCTCTTCCCTTCCTCCTCAACACACCGTCCATGTTATCCTCTCCCTCCTCCACCACACCGTCCCTGTTATCCCCTCTTCCTCCTCCACCACCACACCGTCCCTGTTATCCTCTCCCCTCCTCCACCACACCGTCCCTGTTATCCCCTCCCTCCTCCACCACACCGTCCCTGTTATCCCTCTTCCTCCTCCACCCCACACCGTCCCTGTTATCCTCTCCCCTCCTCCCCCAACACCGTCCCTGTTATCCCCCTTTTCCCTCCTCCACCCCCCACACCGTCCCTGTTATCCTCTCCCCTCCTCCACCAACACCGTCCCTGTTATCCCCTCCTCCTCCACCACACGTCCCTGTTATCCCTCTTCCCCTCCACCCCCACACCGTCCTGTATCCCCTCCCCTCCTCCTCCACCACACTGTCCCTGTTATCCCCTCTTCCTCCCCCACCACACCTTTCCCTGTTATCCCTCCCTCTCCCCTCCCCCCACCACACCGTCCCTGTTATCCCTCTTCCTCCCCACCAACACGTCCCTGTTATCCCTTTCCTCCTCCACCCACACTGTCCCTGTTATCCTCTCCCCT
This sequence comes from Coregonus sp. 'balchen', assembly GCA_902810595.1. Classification (NCBI taxonomy): domain Eukaryota; kingdom Metazoa; phylum Chordata; class Actinopteri; order Salmoniformes; family Salmonidae; genus Coregonus; species Coregonus sp. 'balchen'. Next base: position 50,462,927 of record LR778275.1, on the reverse strand, counting down.
CCTCCACCACACCGTCCCTGTTTATCCTCTCCCCTCCCCTCCTCCACCACACCGTCCCTGTTATCCTCTCCCCTCCCCCACCACACCGTCCCTGTTATCCTCTCCCCCCTCCCCCCCACACACCGTCCTGTTATCCCCTCTTCCTCCCCCACCCACACCGTCCCTGTTATCCCCTCTTCCTCCCCCACCACACCGTCCCGTTATCCCCTCTTCCTCCCCCACCACACTGTCCCTGTTATCCCCTCCCCTCTTCCTCCTCCACCACACCATCCCTGTTATCCCCTCCCCTCCTCCACCACACCGTCCCTGTTATCCTCTCCCCTCCTCCCCCACCACACCGTCCCTGTTATCCCCTCTTCCTCCCCCACCACACTGTCCCTGTTATCCCCTCCCCTCTTCCTCCTACCACCACACCATCCCTGTTATCCCTCCCCTCCTCCACCACACCGTCCCTGTTATCCTCTCCCCTCCTCCCCCACCACACCGTCCCTGTTATCCCCTCTTCCTCCCCCACCACACCGTCCCTGTTATCCCCTCCCCTCCTCCACCACACTGTCCCCGTTTTCCTCTCCCCTCTTCCTCCTCCACCACACTGTCCCCGTTTCCCCCTCTTCCCCCTCACTACTGAGCCCTCCTCCATCTCTCAGCCTACTCAACCGTGACCACATCATACAAGTCCCATTATTGCAGTTCAAGACTACATTCCTTGGAGCCCTCAGTATATCCCCCTATCCCTATCTATCCTTGGAGCCCTCAGTATATCTATCCCCAATTGTTCAGGTCTGTTCTGCTTGAGCTGATGATAAATTAAACCCTAAAACAACGGATGCGTCCCAAATGGCACCCTATTCCCTATGTAGTGCACTACTTTAGACCAGAGAATGGTACCCTATTCCCTATGTAGTGTACTACTTTTGACCAGAGCCCTGAATGTATTCATCCCCTATTGGCGTTTTTCCTATTTTGTTGCATTACAACCTGTAATTTAAATTGATTTTTATTTGGATATGTAATGGACATACACAAAATAGTCCAAATTGGTGAAGTGAAATGAAAAAAACTCTACAAAATAAATAACGGAAAAGTGGTGAGTGCATATGCATTCAACCCCTTTGCTGTGAAGCCCCTAAATAAGAACTGGTGCAACCAATTACCTTCAGAAGTCACATAATTAGTTAAATAAAGTCCACCTGTGTGCAATCTAAGTGTCACATGATCTGTCACATGATCTCAGTATGTATACACCTGTTCTGAAAGGCCCCAGAGTCTGCAACACCACTAAGCAAGGGGCACCACCAAGAAAGCGACACCATGAAGACCAAGGAGCTCTCCAAACAGGTCAGGGACAAAGTTGTGGAGAAGTACAGATCAGGGTTGGGTTATAAAAAAAATATCCAGAACTTTGAACATCCCACGGAGCAGCATTACATCCATTATTAAAAAATGGAAAGAATATGGCACCACAACAAACCTGCCAAGAGAGGGCCGCCCACCAAAACTCACGGACCAGGCAAGGAGGGCATTAATCAAAGAGGCAACAAAGAGACCAAAGATAACCCTGAAGGAGCTGCAAAGCTCCACAGCGGAGATTGGAGTATCTGTCCATAGGACCACTTTAAGCCGTACATTCCACAGAGCTGGGCTTTACGGAAGAGTGGCCAGAAAAAAGCCATTGCTTAAAGAAAAAAATAAGCAAACACGTTTGGTGATCGCCAAAAGGCATGTGGGAGACTCCCCAAACATATGGAAGAAGGTACTCTGGTCAGATGAGACTAAAATTTAGCTTTTTGGCCATCAAGGAAAACGCTATGTCTGGCGCAAACCCAACACCTCTCATCACCCTGAGAACACCATCCCCACAGTGAAGCATGGTGGTGGCAGCATCATGCTGTAGTGATGTTTTTCCAATCAGCAGGGACTGGGAAACTGGTCAGAATTGTAGGAATGATGGATGGCGCTAAATACAGGGAAATTCTTGAGGGAAACCTGTTTCAGTCTTCCAGAGATTTGAGACTGGGATGGAGGTTCACCTTCCAGCAGGACAATGACGCTAAGCATACTGCTAAAGCAACACTCGAGTGGTTTAAGGGGTAACATTGAAATGTCTTGGAATGGCCTAGTCAAAGCCCAGACCTCAATCCAAATGAGAATCTGTGGTAAGACTTAAAGATTGCTGTACACCAGCGGAACCCATCCAACTTGAAGGATCTGGAGCAGTTTTGCCTTGAAGAATGGGCAAAAATCCCAGTCGCTAGATGTGCCAAGCTTATAGAGACATACCCCAAGAGACTTGCCGCTGTAATTGCTGCAAAAGCTGGCTCTACAAAGTATTGACTTTGGGGGGGTGAATAGTTATGCACGCTCAAGTTCTGTTTTTGTGTCTTATTTCTTGTTTGTTTCACAATAAAAAATATTGTGCATCTTCAAAGTGGTAGGCATGTTGTGTAAATCAAATGATACATCCCCCCAAAAAAATCAATTTCAATTCCAGGTTGTAAGGCAACAAAATAGGAAAAATGCCAAGGGGGGTGAATACTTTGAGTCTTTTGTGACGTCCTGTTCAGGTTTCATCATCATCCGTCAAGACTTCTCCAGAGAGCAGAGCATCGCTCTAACATGAAAATGACAGCCCAGTGTCTGTGTCTCTGTTGGTTCCAGGAACCACCTCACCTAAAGACAACTAAGTGACTAATCACTTGGGACCCATCCAATAACAACAACAGCAGCAGCAGGTCAATATCAATCCGGATCCTCTCAGAGCGGTTATAAATTAAAAGACCAGCAGACCACACAGCAGAGCAAAGGGTCATGATTCTTTTAACAGACGCTCTATTTCTTTTTAAGGGACGGTCACAAATGACTGCATCTGAGGAATCATCAGATTTATATGCTGGACTGAGTGTCCTGTCCAGGCTGTCCGATAGCTAGAGGTAATAGACTGGTGGCAGCTCTCCTTCTGGGTGAGTGGGAGGGAACCAGCCCCGACTACGGGGTGTATGAGCTGACCGACTCCAGCAGGGCCGGGGTGTATGAGCTGACCGACTCCAGCAGGGCTGGGGTGTATGGCAGTGATGGGGGGGTGGGGGGGGAATCGGTACAGTTACATATCAGGATATTATTTTTGACAATATATCGTAGACAATATCGCAACATTACTTTTGCGCTAGTTGGATGTACCTCAAGTGTTTTTCTTTCAAAGCTTGTCCTCCAACCTCTTTTTAAATAGGGAGCCAATTTATTTTCAGCACTTTTTATTTCCATGACTGATGAAAACTCGTTTTCTCATGGCTCTCTCTCTCTCGTCCCTCTGCAGGAGACATATGGCGAGGAAGACGTTTGGAACATCGAATCGCAATAAAATCACAGTGTCGAATCGCAATACATATAGATTTGTGAGAATCGTAATACATATCTTATCGGCACCTAAGTATGGTAATAATATCGTATTGTGAGGTCCTAGGCCATTCCCAGCCCTAGTGTATGGGCGTGCTGGCTGGGTTTTAGGGCCATTCCCAGCCCTAGTGTATGGGCGTGCTGACTGACTCATGCAGGGCCGGGTTTTAGGGCCATTCCCAGCCCTAGTGTATGGGCGTGCTGGCTGGGTTTTAGGGCCATTCCCAGCCTTAGTGTATGGGCCATTCCCAGCCCTAGTGTATGGGCGTGCTGACGGACTCATGCAGGGCCGGGTTTTAGGGCCATTCCCAGCCCTAGTGTATGGGCCATTCCCAGCCCTAGTGTATGGGCCATTCCCAGCCCTAGTGTATGGGCGTGCTGGCTGGGTTTTAGGGCCATTCCCAGCCCTAGTGTATGGGCCATTCCCAGCCCTAGTGTATGGGCGTGCTGACGGACTCATGCAGGGCCGGGTTTTAGGGCCATTCCCAGCCCTAGTGTATGGGCGTGCTGACTGACTCATGCAGGGCCGGGTTTTAGGGCCATTCCCAGCCCTAGTGTATGGGCGTGCTGACTGACTCATGCAGGGCCGGGTTTTAGGGCCATTCCCAGCCCTAGTGTATGGGCGTGCTGGCTGACTCATGCAGGGCCGGGTTTTAGGGCCAGATCCCCTCTCAGATTCTGTCCCTCAGCCACTCATTCATCATCTCACACTGAATATTCATGAGGCGACCAGGAGGTGAGCCAATGGCTGTTGCTCCCTGCTGGGGGTTTATGGGGATTGGATGAGGGAAGAGGTATAATATTATAAATCACTAAATCAGGTCCTGTCTGGATCTCAGCATCTCCAGTTGGACCTCCGCAGAGCCATCAAACTGTCAAAAGGACAATATAGGAACAAGGTAGAATCATATTCCACAGGCTCCAACGCTGGATACGTGGCTGGGGCTACAGTCCATTACGGATTACAAAAGGAAGACCCAGCCGTGATCTGCCCAACGATCTCTACCAGACAAACTCATTTTATTCATGCCCTCGACAACGACAACAATGGGCCCACGCCAACCCAGAGGGTGATCTCGCTCTCTGAGGCCGACATGAGTAAGGCTTTTTAATCTGGTCAACACTCGCAAGGCCAGAGCATGCACAGACCAGCTGGCAGGAATCTTTACGGTCATTTTCAACCTCTCCTTGTCCCGGTCTGTAAACACCCACAGTCTCAAGCTGACCACCATCATTCATGTTCCCAACAACTCTAAGGATACCTACTTGCCACAATGACTACCGCCCTGTACCACTCGCATCTGTTATCATGAAGTGCTTTGAAAGGCTGTTCATGGCGCACATCAACGCCATCATCCCAGAAACCCTGGACCCACTCCAATTCGCATACCGTCCCAACAGATCCACAGATGACGCAATCTCTATTGCACTCCACACGGCCCTCTCCCATCTGGACAAGAGGAATGCCTATGTTAGAATGCTGGTCATCAAATACAGCTCTGCCTTCAACACCATAACGCCCTCCAAGCTCATCACTAAGCTCAGGGCCCTGGGTCTGAACCCCTCCATCTTCAACTGGATCCCTGGACTTCCTGACAGGCCAACCCCAGGTGGTGAGAGAGTAGGCAACAGCACCTCAATAATATGTCTGTAAACAATTGTTGGAAAAATGACTTAAGTAGATGTCCTAACCGACTTGCCAAAACTATAGTTTGTTAACAAGAACTTTGTGGAGTGGATGAAAAACAAGTTTTAATGACTCCAACCTAAGTGTATGTAAACCTCCGACTTCAACTGTAAATATAACAGATTCAAGTTAACAGTCTCAAAACTCATGTATTTGTTCTGTTTTGTTAAGACAGATGGTACAAAATATACCAAACAGTATAAGAGTGAGGGGTTTCTAGCTCGCCTGGGTCCTAGAGGAAACACCAGTTAACATCCTAATCCATCCCAAATGTCTGAGCTGTTCATATCACTCTCTACATGAATACTCCCCAGGCCAACAGAGCTCATTCATAGCTCAGTCCCTCCTCCCCACTCCCCAGGCCAACAGAGCTCAGTCCCTCCTCCCCACTCCCCAGGCCAACAGAGCTCAGTCCCTCCTCCCCAGGCCAACAGAGCTCAGTCCCTCCTCCCCACTCCCTAGGCCAACAGAGCTCAGGCCCTCCTCCCCAGGCCAACAGAGCTCAGGCCCTCCTCCCCAGGCCAACAGAGCTCAGGCCCTCCTCCCCAGGCCAACAGAGCTCAGGCCCTCCTCCCCAGGCCAACAGAGCTCAGGCCCTCCTCCCTACTCCCCAGGCCCACAGAGCTCAGTCCCTCCTCCCCACTCCCCAGGCCAACAGAGCTCAGTCCCTCCTCCCCAGGCCAACAGAGCTCAGTCCCTCCTCCCCACTCCCTAGGCCAACAGAGCTCAGTCCCTCCTCCCCAGGCCAACAGAGCTCAGTCCCTCCTCCCCACTCCCCAGGCCAACAGAGCTCAGGCCCTCCTCCCCACTCCCCAGGCCAACAGAGCTCAGTCCCTCCTCCCCACTCCCCAGGCCAACAGAGCTCAGTCCCTCCTCCCCACTCCCCAGGCCAACAGAGCTCAGTCCCTCCTCCCCAGGCCAACAGAGCTCAGTCCCTCCTCCCAACTCCCCAGGCCCACAGAGCTCAGTCCCTCCTCCCCACTCCAACAGAGCTCAGTCCCTCCTCCCCACTCCAACAGAGCTCAGTCCCTCCTCCCCACTCCAACAGAGCTCAGTCCCTCCTCCCCACTCCCCAGGCCAACAGAGCTCAGGCCCTCCTCCCCAGGCCAACAGAGCTCAGGCCCTCCTCCCCAGGCCAACCGAGCTCAGGCCCTCCTCCCCAGGCCAACAGAGCTCAGGCCCTCCTCCCCAGGCCAACAGAGCTCAGGCCCTCCTCCCTACTCCCCAGGCCCACAGAGCTCAGTCCCTCCTCCCCACTCCCCAGGCCCACAGAGCTCAGTCCCTCCTCCCCCCACTCCCCAGACCAACAGAGCTCAGGCCCTCCTCCCCACTCCCCAGGCCCACAGAGCTCAGTCCCTCCTCCCCACTCCAACAGAGCTCAGTCCCTCCTCCCCACTCCAACAGAGCTCAGTCCCTCCTCCCCCACTCCCCAGACCAACAGAGCTCAGGCCCTCCTCCCCACTCCCCAGGCCCACAGAGCTCAGTCCCTCCTCCCCACTCCAACAGAGCTCAGGCCCTCCTCCCCACTCCCCAGGCCCACAGAGCTCAGTCCCTCCTCCCCACTCCAACAGAGCTCAGGCCCTCCTCCCCACTCCCCAGGCCCACAGAGCTCAGTCCCTCCTCCCCAGGCCAACAGAGCTCAGTCCCTATAAAGTCCCTGCTGTGAAGTAAAACACAGTACACAATTAACCAAGTGAAATCCTCAGTTGTCTTTACAATCAAATTCTAACTTTCCTTCCGCAAATAGAACAAGCTCCTCATAAGCACTAATCAGTAAGCCAGCCAGCCAGTCAGTAAGCCAGCCAGCCAGCCAGTCAGTAAGCCAGCCAGCCAGTCAGTCAGTAAGCCAGCCAGCCAGTCAGTAAGCCAGACCAGCCAGTCAGTAAGCCAGCCAGCCAGTCAGTAAGCCAGCCAGCCAGTCAGTAAGCCAGCCAGTCAGTCAGTAAGCCAGCCAGCCAGTCAGTAAGCCAGTAAGCCAGCCAGCCAGCCAGTCAGTAAGCCAGCCAGCCAGTCAGTAAGCCAGCCAGTCAGTCAGTAAGCCAGCCAGCCAGCCAGCCAGCCAGCCAGCCAGTCAGTAAGCCAGCCAGCCAGTCAGTAAGCCAGCCAGTCAGTCAGTAAGCCAGCCAGCCAGTCAGTCAGTAAGCCAGCCAGCCAGCCAGCCAGCCAGCCAGCCAGGTGGGACCAAACAACACTGGACTCAAAGAAGGGCGACATTAGAGAGTATATTTTTCTAATGTTCTACCGTCTACAAACAACGCCTGGACTAGGAGTGATACCAGGTTTTATTTTCCTTCATCTAAAAGGGATTAGACAGTTAATCCAACAACAGTATCACCTTCATATGTGCATCTGGTAACTCTTAGAGGAAAAACAACAAAGCTTGGATTAACATTATAACATGAGCCTTGTAGGAACATACAACACACACACACACACACACACACACACACACACACACACACAGAGAGAGAGACAGAGACAGACACGAGCACACACACAGTAACCCTGCAATCAGAAGTTAGGTTACCAGGCTAAATGTATCCAACTAGTTAGCTAGTTAGTTAAATGTTGTCCTATCAATGTCACCTGGAATAACACTGATGCCTAATAATAAGGACTGGACACATCCATCATAACTGGATTGGATCTGCATGTTGGAATGAGATAGGAAAAGTCATAAAGGTGAGACTGTGTGTGTGTGTGTGTGTGTGTGTGTGTGTGTGTGTGTGTGTGTGTGTGTGTGTGTGTGTGTGTGTGTGTGTGTGTGTGTGTGTGTGTGTGGGGGCATCAGCACACTTCGGTTCGGCTGGCATCCAGCTGAACTCGGCTGGCCGAACAGAACGCCTGTGCTCACATACTCCCTTTAAAGACCTTCGACATTTTGAGACGCTGTAGCCAGTTTTGAGAATGACACAAATACTAATTTTCACAAAGTCTGCTGCCTCAGTTGGAATGGCAGCAGGCAGGTGTGAGTGCATCTGCACGCACAGTGAGGCGAAGACTTTTGGAGGATGGCCTGGTGTCAAGAAGGGCAGCGAGGAAGCCACTTCTCTCCAGGAAAAACATCAGGGACAGACTGATATTCTGCAAAAGGTACAGGGATTGGACTGCTGAGGACTGGGGTAAAGTCATTTTCTCTGATGAATCCCCTTTCCGATTGGTTGGGGCATCCGGAAAGCACCGAAAATGTACAAAATGTTTTACAAAAAAAAAAGATGTTTGGTGCAGTATTTCTCAAGCAAATAAATTTGCATGAAAACGACTAATCTCTCGTTGAATGACAAACACTTCATTGAAGAACCCTTACTGTTGACTAATCACCAACGAACGGGCGTAGACTTCGGCGACAGACTTCTGCTTGCGCACAAACAGCAGAAAAAAAAAAACCTTGCCGAAGACAAAAACACGAAATGTCGTCATAATATGCACAAACTGTTCCCGACGGTTTCTGATGGGAAGCATGCGGACGCCTTTACAGTCACACATTAGATTGGATTTGGTAAAGAACGTGTTCGAGCTCTATGAGGAATGACTGCAGGTGTAAATTAACCTTCAACACATCAATATTACTCAAACAACCAACACTGTTTTCAATCCCTCCAATTCCCAGTAACCTTTAAAAAAACAGGGGTTTGGGGCATTTATCATTCATTTAATGTGACCGTAGCCTAAATACTGTAACCAGGAACAAAATGTTGATGAAAATCAATCCATCAATACTTTATTTTTATGAAAGAACAAAAAGGTGCACGCGCACACACACACACACACACACACACACACACACACACACCTACAGCGGCTGTAAGTATTCTTAACTCTAGAGGGCAGAAGAGTGTAAAAATAATTCACTGCAATATCAACATGGAGTCATTATATGTGTGTCCCAACAGACACCCTATTCCCTACATAGTGCACTAGACTATAGTGACCAGAGCCCTATTTAAAGGAATAGGAGGGTCATTTGGGAATGATCCATGATGTCCATACTAATTAGCCTAGTGGGGAATTACAGACAGCCCTCACAGAGGTCATCACTGGTTACAATATAAAGAAGAACACCCTTTTTTTACTCTTTATTGAGAATGTCTCTCATTGGCCGGTCTTTTTGTCCAGCCCCTGTGAATAGTTCAGTACCTAAACCATCTACTTTCACTGGTTAAAACCTAAACCTACAGTCGCAGAAGATGGCAGCTTACTCTATCACTTAAATGGAAATAGGCTATGTATTAATTAATTAATTACAAGTAGGGAAAGGATGGCGGGGTTGAAAAGTAATAAAGGGGAGTATATATATAAAAAACATGGGGGTTTGGAAGTGATGCAGACAATTACATTGATAGAAGTTACAATCTATCTGCAATATTAAGCTGATCCATCCCCCCAAAATAAAAAATAAATAAATAAAAAATATTAATTAAAACAACGTTTCATCATTAAACAACTTTTCAACAGTAAACGTACAGTCTCTGCTTTGTACCAGGAAGTGTACAGCTGTATATAATATTATGAAGAATATGTTGTGTCCCACAATTGGTTGTCTCCCCCAATTGGCACCCCATTCTCTATGTAGTGCACCACTTTAGACCAGGGCCCATAGGACAATGGTCAAATGTAGTGCACTACGTAATAGGGTTCTATTTGGGACGCAAGCCTGTTGTGTTGAGGGGGTTCAGAGAAAGTGGAGCAAACTCATCTTAAGGGTATGAAGAATGTAATGCCGTCCAACCAGCTTTCACACTCTTATAGCAACTATAGTCAGTAAGCCAGCCAGCCAGCCAGCCAGTCAGTAAGCCAGCCAGCCAGCCAGCCAGCCAGTCAGTCAGTAAGCCAGCCAGCCAGCCAGCCAATCAGTAAGCCAGCCAGCCAGCCAGTCAGCCAGCCAGCCAGCCAGCCAGTAAGCCAGCCAGCCAGACAGAGCATGGCTCAGGACCACACAGAGTAGCTCTATGTGGTCACCTGATACAGCCAATAGGATCATTTCACCTGGCTTTAGTTCATTAAATCTCATCTTCAGTGCATTTCATTTCAACGGGTTAATCAAAATCCAGCAAGGATCTTCCTGTAAGGGTATTCTGCTCTTTCTGTAGACTAACCTTCAACCTTCAGCGCAAAACTAGGCTACATCCATTCACCCATTTTGGTTTGTTATGGATTTTAAAAACACTACCGTTCAAAAGTTTGGGGTCACCTAAAAATGTCCTTGTTTTCGAAAGAAAAGCACATTTTTGGTCCATTAAAATAACTGATCAGAAATATAGTGTGGACATTGTTAATGTTGTAAATGGCTATTGTAGCTGGAAACGGCTGATTTTTATTGGAATATCTACATAGGCGTACAGAGGCCCATTATCAGCAACCATCAGTCCTGTGTTCCAATGGCACGTTGTGTTTGCTAATCCAAGTTGATCATTTTAAAAGGCTAATTGATCATTAGACGTGGCCAGGTACGGAGGCTAATTGATCATTAGACGTGGCCAGGTACGGAGGCTAATTGATCATTAGACGTGGCCAGGTACGGAGGCTAATTGATCATTAGACGTGGCCAGGTACGGTAATAGAATTGTCCTCTAACCAGGGTAGAGCGTTGTGGGCGTGGCCAGGTACGGTAACGACAGAGTGCTCACAGACACCAGAAAAGATCACCAGGAAACATCCCATTCCCACTAGCCAACTGTACCTAGCCTATATTAACCTGTCACCCTGCATTTGAACACCAGGGGCTGGCCAGTCACCCTGCATTTGAACACCAGGGGCTGGCCAGTCACCCTGCATTTGAACACCAGGGGCTGGCCAGTCACCCTGCATTTGAACACCAGGGGCTGGCCAGTCACCCTGAATTTGAACACCAGGGGCTAGCCAGTCACCCTGCATTTGAACACCAGGGGCTGGCCAGTCACCCTGCATTTGAACACCAGGGGCTGGCCAGTCACCCTGCATTTGAACACCAGGGGCTGGCCAGTCACCCTGCATTTGAACACCAGGGGCTGGCCAGTCACCCTGCATTTGAACACCAGGGGCTGGCCAGTCACCCTGAATTTGAACACCAGGGGCTAGCCAGTCACCCTGCATTTGAACACCAGGGGCTGGCCAGTCACCCTGCATTTGAACACCAGGGGCTGGCCAGTCTCCCTGCATTTGAACACCAGGGGCTGGCCAGTCACCCTGCATTTGAACACCAGGGGCTGGCCAGTCACCCTGCATTTGAACACCAGGGGCTGGCCAGTCACCCTGCATTTGAACACCAGGGGCTGGCCAGTCACCCTGCATTTGAACACCAGGGGCTAGCCAGTCACCCTGCATTTGAACACCAGGGGCTGGCCAGTCACCCTGCATTTGAACACCAGGGGCTGGCCAGTCACCCTGCATTTGAACACCAGGGGCTGGCCAGTCACCCTGCATTTGAACACCAGGGGCTGGCCAGTCACCCTGCATTTGAACACCAGGGGCTGGCCAGTCACCCTGCATTTGAACACCAGGGGCTGGCCAGTCACCCTGCATTTGAACACCAGGGGCTGGCCAGTCACCCTGCATTTGAACACCATTTGGGTCTGTATTCTTAAAACTGAAGCGAATACAAATGGTGATTGGGCCAGTCTCAGGTTGTGTTTCTAACAGAGGACCAGTAATAAATCCTTAACAAACAATGACAGGCTAAAAGACAGAAAAGCAGAATGTAGTATTAGAGGTCCTGAACCAACAGCTTAAACCAACAGCTTGGGCAAACAGCTTGAACCAACAGCTTGGGCAAACACTGGATGGCAACATGTTGGAATTGTAACAAGTGGTCACCATAGCAACAGTACAACCATCTCGAAGGCTCCAGGGAAGGGGCGTGCTCAACTGGTCCACATCACAACTTAGGCAGCCTGGACCTGTTTTGGTCGGTTCCTGTTGACTGAGAATCGGTTTGAGCAAGGCAAGCCTCTGAATCACTAATCTCGATCACAAAAGTGAGTGGCTAGGCTATTTGGGATGCAAGATGATCTGTAGATCAGTGATTCTGTGCAGTCTGTCTGCAATGTAGCTAGTCAATCTCAAAACACCCAGTGAGAGTCAGGGTGCCTGAGGAGGAGCGATGGGCGCCGCAGCCAACCGCCTGAGCAGAGCACAGTAGGGATGTGACAAATAGACCACTTTTCTTAACGTTAAAAAAAACGGCCATCATTTTTTTATTGGTTTTCCGTTAAAACGATCAGGAAAAAAAAGCATCAAATTCCACATCAATTCACAACGCAGAATAATGGTCCTACTACACATGTATGACCTCTAGGGCAGTGAAAGTATATCTACCTCAGTCACATACCCTTGAAAGTGCCTCAGACACAGCATGTTTGTTTGTCCAATATGGTACACTACGGCTATTTTAAATGCCGACGCGAAACCTTCTCTGGAGATAGTTTCGAAGCTCCACTGAGTGGGCATTTTACTGGTCGGTAAAGGCTTGCCGCTTCTGAAGCAGGACTAACATCCACTGGAAGACGAGATCTGTCAACCCAATAATCTCCAGCTGCACGCAGCCTCCCTACCGCCTGACCGCAGACCACTCTCTCCTAAAAAAAATTACCTCTAAAGTTGGTTAAATACCGTGACTTACCAAGACATTTAGTAGAAAGAAAACATCTTCCGCCAGTAATCGACTCCTAAGGTTCAGTATTTTTTGGAATGGAGGACACTGATTAGTTGCAGTACTTCAGAGAACAACCACTTGCATCTTTCATAGGGAGCTAGCGAGGGACGGAGAGAGAGGGGAGGGGCACAGTATAGGCAGGTCAGCCACCAGACAGTCAGAACCGTGCACTAGGCCTATATATCAGTATAGGCAGGTCAGCCACCAGACAGTCAGAACCCTGCACTAGGCCTATCTATCAGTATAGGCAGGTCAGCCACCAGACAGACAGAACCCTGCACTAGGCCTATCTATCAGTATAGGCAGGTCAGCCACCAGACAGTCAGAACCGTGCACTAGGTCTATCTATCAGTATAGGCAGGTCAGCCACCAGACAGACAGTCAGAACCCTGCACTAGGCCTATCTATCAGTATAGGCAGGTCAGCCACCAGACAGACAGTCAGAACCGTGCACTAGGTCTATCTATAAGTATAGGCAGGTCAGCCACCAGACAGACAGTCAGAACCCTGCACTAGGCCTATCTATCAGTATAGGCAGGTCGGCCACCAGACAGACAGTCAGAACCGTGGACTAGGTATATCTATCAGTATAGGCAGGTCGGCCACCAGACAGACAGTCAGAACCCTGCACTAGGCCTATCTATCAGTATAGGCAGGTTGGCCACCAGACAGACAGTCAGAACCGTGCACTAGGCCTATCTATCAGTATAGGCAGGTCAGCCACCAGACAGTCAGAACCCTGCACTAGGCCTATCTATCAGTATAGGCAGGTCAGCCACCAGACAGACAGAACCCTGCACTAGGTCTATCTACCAGTATAGGCAGGTCAGCCACCAGACAGACAGAACCGTGCACTAGGCCTATCTATCAGTATAGGCAGGTCAGCCACCAGACACACAGAACCCTGCACTAGGCATATCTATCAGTATAGGCAGGTCAGCCACCAGACAGACAGTCAGAACCGTACACTAGGCCTATCTATCAGTATAGGCAGGTCAGCCACCAGACAGACAGTCAGAACCGTGGACTAGGTATATCTATCAGTATAGGCAGGTCGGCCACCAGACAGACAGTCAGAACCCTGCACTAGGCCTATAAACCGTTAATCAAAAGCTGTATCTTGCAATGGAATGCTGCATCTCGCAATTTCTTGGCTTGCGATGTTTTCAGTAAAGCAGGGCCTATCATCAATGAATAGGCTATGATATTCTACACGCAACAGACCTAAGACTGAACACACTGTCCTCCTTAGGGAAGAGAAAGAGCAGGCTAGCCAGCTGCACTGACATTTTAATTTTGTGTGTGTGTGTGGGGGGGGGGGGGGGTCACAAAAAAATGTTGTTTTTCCTTTATGGATTTGTACAGTACCTAACACAGTCAATCAATCAATGAGAACAGCGTACAGTAACTAAGAACGTTTTTTAATTAACCAGGAAAAGACCCTTGGGGTTAGAAACCTGTTTTATGAGGGGGACCTGGCAAGAGGTCAGTAAAAAGTAGTCAGTGTAATACAGTCCATCAATAATCAGAGTACACTACCTAACATAGTCGATCAAAGAGAACAGTACCTGGGTTCTGCTTGTTCTGCAATATTACCAGGCAGCAGATGACTTTTATGGGAAAGCGCCCAGCACCCCTCCCCTCTCATGTGCTCTGATATTAATTAGTCTACAGAAATCCAAAGCTGTGGATCTGATAGGAGCCCTGGCGTCTGTCCCAAATGGGACCCTAGTACCAATACAGTGCACTATTACCAGGGCACAGGTCAAAGTAGTGCACTATAAAGGGAATATGTAGCTATTTGGGACGCACCCCTAATGTCTGAGCGATTCTATTAAAAAGAGGAGAATGGCCTTTTGTTATCCAGTTAAAGATGGACTTACAGAGAACCAATGGCTCCCTGCCTGCCTCCCTCCCTCCCTCCCTCCCTCCCTCCCTCCCTGCCTCCCTCCCTCTCTGCCTCCCTCCCTCCCTCCCTCCCTGCCTCCCTGCCTCCCTGCCTCCCTCCCTCCCTCCCTCCCTGCCTCCCTGCCTCACTCCCTCCCTCCCTGCCTCACTCCCTCCCTGCGTTTAAAGCCTGGGTAAAGGACAACATTACTGCACCAAGGAGACTTAGTACACTGCTGGCTGGCTGGGTGGCCTTTCAGGTGGGACAGCAGCCAAAGGAGGGTATAGGGTTCAGCCAAAAACAGTTTGTCTGTTCTGTCGGTTGTCTTTCAGCCAAAGCTGTGTGTTTGTTCTGTCTGTTGCTATTGGAGATAAAGTGTCAACGCATAAATAAACCCGATGCAGAGGACCGGTCAGGAGAACAGTCCAAATGGACCAGCCATCTACAGCACCTAGGACCGGTCAGGAGAACAGTCCAAATGGACCAGCCATCTACAGCACCTAGGACCGGTCAGGTGAACAGTCCAAATGGACCAGCCATCTACAGCACCTAGGACCGGTCAGGAGAACAGTCCAAATGGACCAGCCATCTACAGCACCTAGGACCGGTCAGGAGAACAGTCCAAATGGACCAGCCATCTGCAGCACCTAATAATATCAGGATCCAACCTTCATTCAATGGACCAGCCATCTACAGCACCTAGGACCGGTCAGGAGAACAGTCCAAATGGACCAGCCATCTGCAGCACCTAATACTATCAGGATCCAACCTTAATTTGTCCATTATCATCTCTCTTTTCATCCCTCAAGCCATTAAAGGCCCAGTGCAGTGAAAAACTTGATTTTACTGTGAAATTGTGAAAATGATGATAATACCCTTTTAGTGTAAGAGCTGTTTGAAAAGGCCACCTGAAATTTCCGCCTGTTTTGGTGGGATGGAGTTTTGGCCTGCCTGGTGACATCACCAGGTGGTAAATTAGTTAATAGACCAATAAGAAGGAGAGTTCCAATAACAGATGATTTTCAATTTTTCCCTCCACACTCAGACCGTCCTAGAAAAACATTCTTGAGAAATTGCTCTTTGCTAAGAAGCTATTTTTGTTTGTTTTCAATTAAAATGGTCAAAAAGAATCACAGAAAAGGTACTTACTTAACTGTTACCCCAGAAATGATTTGATATTAGGATAGAAACGGCTGCATTGGGACATGTATTCTCTCTGAGTGAGAATACAATACTGTTGTCTATTTCCATTGAAATAAATGAATTTATAACACAGGGTATGAATCTATATAACCTCTATGTTGTAGGGTAGACTGATCAGAGATAGATATAGAGATAGCTAGATCTTCCTTATCACTGTAACCAGTGCAGTGTTGAAGTGTTGTGGTTGCAGGTTCACTTGGCACATCTAAAGCCTTTTCTTTTGGGGTGTTGCTATAGGCCACCAAGTGCTAACAGTCAGTATCTAAATAATATGTGTGAAATGCTTGATAGTGTATGTGATGTAAACAGAGAGGTCGACATTCTTGGGGATCTGAATATTGACTGGTTTTCATCAAGCTGTCAGCTCAAGGAGGAAGCTTCTCACTGTAACCAGTGCCTGTAATCTGGTTCAGGTTATTAATCAACCTACCGTGGTGTTCACAAACACTACAGGAACAAGATCATCCACATGTATTGATCACATTTTTACTAATACTGTAGAACTTTGTTCTAAAGCTGTATCCGTACCCATTTGGATGCAGCGATCACAACATAGTGGCTATATCCAGGAAAGACAAAGTTCCAAAAGCTGGGCCTAAAATAGTGTATAAGAGATCATACAAAAGATTTTGCTGTGACTCGTGTGTGGATGATGTTAAACATATGTGTTGGTCTGATGTGATTAATAAGGAGCATCCAGACGCTGCACTTGATGAATTTATGAAATTGCTTCTTACATTTACATTTAAGTCATTTAGCAGACGCTCTTATCCAGAGCGACTCCCAATTATTGCTAAAAATGCACCTGTTAAGAAACTGACTGTTAAAACTGTTAAGGCTCCGTGGATTGATGAGGAATTGAAAAACTGTCTGGTTGAAAGAGACGGGGCAGAAGGAGTGGCTAATAAGTCTGGCTGCACATCTGACTGGCTGACTTACTGCAAATAGAGAAATTATGTGACTAAACTCAACAAAAAGAAGAAGAAACTGTATTATGAAGCCAAGATTAATGATATAAAGAATGATGAAAAAAAAAATATTGGGAGTACTTTAAATGAAATTATGGGCAGAAAGACAAATTCAACTCCATCTTTCATCGAATCAGATGACTTATTCATCACAAAACCATTTGATGTTGGCAATTATTTTAATGATTACTTCATTGGCAAAGTGGGCAAACATTGGCAGGAAATGCCAACAACGAACAGTGAGCCATCGTATTCATGCATAAAAAAACACAAATAATGAAAGAAAAGCATCGCAAGTTTGAATTTTGTAAAGTTGGTGTGGGAGAGGTGGAATTTCTTTTATCGATCAATAATGACAAACCTCCTGGCATTGACAACTTAGATGGAAACCTGAGGATGGTAGCTGACTCTATAGCCACTCCTATCTTTCATATCTTTAATCTGAGCCTAGAGTTAATCTTTGTCCTCAGGCCTGGAGGGAAGTCAAAGTCATTCCGCTACCCAAGAGTGGTAAAGCGGCCTTTACTGGTTCTACCAGCAGACCTATCAGCTTGCTGCCAGCTCTTAGCAAACTGTTGTAAAAAATGGTGTTTGACCAAATACAATGCATATTAACAACAGACTTTCAGCATACTTATAGAGAAGGGCAACATGTCGTGTGGTCGAGTGCTGCAAGGAAAGACCTACAGTGAGGGAAATAAGTATTTGATGCCCTGCTGATTTTGTACGGTTTGCCCCCTGACAAATAAATTATCACTCTATAATTTTAATGGTAGGTTTATTTGAACAGTGAGAGACAGAATAACAACAACAAAAATCCAGAAAAACTCATTGCAAAAATGATTTGCATTTTAATGAGGGAAATAAGTATTTGACCCCCTCTCAATCAGAAAGATTTCTGGCTCCCAGGTGTCTTTTATACAGGTAATGAGCTGAGATTAGGAGCACACTCTTGCCAATGAACATCTGAATGATTCAGAGGAGAACTGGGTGAAAGTGTTGTGGTCAGATGAGAACAAAATCGAGCTCTTTGGCATCAACTCAACTCGCCGTGTTTGGAGGAGGAGGAATGCTGCCTATGACCAAGAACACCATCCCCACCATCAAACATGGAGGTGGAAACATTATGCTTTGGGGGTGTTTTTCTGCTAAGGGGACAGGACAACTTCACCGCATCAAAGGGACGATGGACAGGGCCATGTACCGTCAAATCTTGGGTGAGAACCTCCTTCCCTCAGCCAGGGCATTGAAAATGGGTCGTGGATGGGTATTCCAGCATGACAATGACCCAAAACACACGGCCAAGGCAACAAAGGAGTGGCTCAAGAAGAAGCACATTAAGGTCCTAGAGCGGCCTAGCCAGTCTCCAGACCTTAATCCCATAGAAAATCTGTGGAGGGAGCTGAAGGTTCGAGTTGCCAAACGTCAGCCTCGAAACCTTAATGACTTGGAGAAGATCTGCAAAGAGGAGTGGGACAAAATCCCTCCTGAGATGTGTGCAAACCTGGTGGCCAACTACAAGAAACGTCTGACCTCTGTGATTGCCAACAAGGGTTTTGCCACCAAGTACTAAGTCATGTTTTGCAGGGGGGTCAAATACTTATTTCCCTAATTAAAATGTAAAAAATTAATTTATAACATTTTTGACATGCGTTTTTCTGGATTTTTTTGTTATTCTGTCTCTCACTGTTCAAATAAACCTACCATTAAAATTATAGACTGATCATGTCTTTGTCAGTGGGCAAACGTATAAAATCAGCAGGGGATCAAATACTTTTTTCCCTCACTGTAGTTAAGCTGCAGCTGGTCCAGAACAGAGTGGCACGTCTTGCTCTTCATTGTAATCAGAGGGCTGATATAAATACTATGCATGTCAGTCTCTCTTGGCTAAGAGTTGAGGAGAGACTGACTGCATCGCTTATTTTTATAAGAAACATGAATGTGTTGAAAATCCCAAATTGTTTGCATAGTCAATTTACACACATCTCTGACACACACACTTACCCCACCAGACATGCCACCAGGGGTCTTTTCACAGTCCCCAAATCCAGAACAAATTCAAGTAAGCTTACAGTATTATATTGAACCATTATTGCATGGTCCATCTCATATTGCTCAAATGAACAGCAAACCTGGTTTCAAAAAACAGATAAACCAACGCCCCACAGCACAATGCCTCTCCCCTATTTGACCTAGATAGTTTGTGTGTATGTATTGATATGTAGGCTACGTGTGCCTTTTTTAAATTGATGTAGTTCTGTCCTTGAGCTGTTCTTGTCTATTAATGTTCTGTATTATGTCATGTGTCATGTTTTGTGTGGACCCCAGGAAGAGCAGCTGCTGCTTTCACAACAGCTAATGGGGATCCTGATAAAATACCAAAACACCTAAATAGCTTGTAGATTAGAAACACAGCAAAGACCAACGGCTAAAAGCAACAGGTGGCTGTGGTGTGTTGTATTAGTGATCACCTGCTGGGTGTCCACAAGTGGTGGCCATTCAACATGTAGAATCATCACGTCGAGACGAACAGAAAATGACGACCGATATTCTGCTCAGAGGCAATAGGAATATTCTGCTCAGAGGCAATAGGAATATTCTGGTCAGAGGCAATAGGAATATTCTGGTCAGAGGCAATAGGAATATTCTGGTCAGAGGCAATAGGAATATTCTGGTCAGAGGCAATAGGAATATTCTGGTCAGAGGCAATAGGAATATTCTTTCCCTGGTCAAAAGTAGTGCACTATATAGGGAATAGGGGGCCATTCTCTGGTCTAAAGTAGTGCACTATATAGGGAATAGGGGGCCATTCTCTGGTCTAAAGTAGTGCACTATATAGGGAATAGGGGGCCATTCTCTGGTCTAAAGTAGTGCACTACATAGGGAATAGGGTACCATTTGGGACTGAGCCATATATCTAGACGTCCTCCTCTAGACGTCCTCCTCTAGATGTCCTCCTTACCTCATCATCAGTTCTAATATTATCAGGGCCCCAATAGATAACTAGCAGCATGATGAGATCTACGCCCGTGATGGGAATAACTCTTAATACAACTCTTAGACCAATGGTTCTCAACCTGGGGCATACCTCTTAACCCAATGGTTCTCAACCTGGGGTATACCTCTTAACCCAATGGTTCTCAACCTGGGGTATACCTCTTAGACCAATGGTTCTCAACCTGGGGCATACCTCTTAACCCAATGGTTCTCAACCCGGGGTATACCTCTTAACCCAATGGTTCTCAACCCGGGGTATACCTCTTAACCCAATGGTTCTCAACCTGGGGCATACCTCTTAACCCAATGGTTCTCAACCCGGGGCATACCTCTTAACCCAATGGTTCTCAACCTGGGGCATACCTCTTAACCCAATGGTTCTCAACCTGGGGCATACCTCTTAACCCAATGGTTCTCAACCTGGGGCATACCTCTTAACCCAATGGTTCTCAACCTGGGGCATACCTCTTAACCCAATGGTTCTCAACCTGGGGCATACCTCTTAACCCAATGGTTCTCAACCCGGGGTATACCTCTTAACCCAATGGTTCTCAACCTGGGGCATACCTCTTAACCCAATGGTTCTCAACCCGGGGCATACCTCTTAACCCAATGGTTCTCAACCTGGGGCATACCTCTTAACCCAATGGTTCTCAACCTGGGGCATACCTCTTAACCCAATGGTTCTCAACCTGGGGCATACCTCTTAACCCAATGGTTCTCAACCCGGGGTATACCTCTTAACCCAATGGTTCTCAACCTGGGGCATACCTCTTAACCCAATGGTTCTCAACCCGGGGTATACCTCTTAACCCAATGGTTCTCAACCTGGGGTATACCTCTTAACCCAATGGTTCTCAACCCGGGGTATACCTCTTAACCCAATGGTTCTCAACCCGGGGTATACCTCTTAACCCAATGGTTCTCAACCTGGGGCATACCTCTTAACCCAATGGTTCTCAACCCGGGGTATACCTCTTAACCCAATGGTTCTCAACCTGGGGCATACCTCTTAACCCAATGGTTCTCAACCTGGGGTATACCTCTTCACCCAATGGTTCTCAACCCGGGGCATACCTCTTCACCCAATGGTTCTCAACCTGGGGCATACCTCTTAACCCAATGGTTCTCAACCCGGGGTATACCTCTTAACCCAATGGTTCTCAACCCGGGGTATACCTCTTCACCCAATGGTTCTCAACCCGGGGTACTAGTAAATAGGCCTACTGACCAGTTGCTATGTAGCCTACTATGGGCAGAGCAAAATGTGATTGACAGTACAGTCACCAACATGTGATTGAGGGTACAGTCACCAAAGAAAGCACTGATAGCTACACAATTGATCATTGTTACCTTTTCTTTGTCCAAAAGTAGTGCAATACGTAGGGAATAGGGTGCAATTTCCCTGGTCAAAAGTAGTGCACTACATAGGGAATAGGGTGCCATTTGGGACCAGTAGATGATCGTTACCTTGTCTCTGTCCTCCACCAGGTCAGTCAGTACATCATCAGGGTCCAGGATACCCCCGTCACAGTACTCCACATGGTGTGTACGAACCAGGAAGTCTCCCTCCTATAGAGGAAGCACATCAACCAATCAATCAAACATCCTCACTTCATCATGGAACACAAACATGAACCAAATCAAACATCCTCACTTCATCATGGAACACAAACCAATCAAACATCCTCACTTCATCATGGAACACAAACATGAACCAATCAAACATCCTCACTTCATCATGGAACACAAACATGAACCAATCAAACATCCTCACTTCATCATGGAACACAAACATGAACCAATCAAACATCCTCACTTCATCATGGAACATAAACATGAACCAATTAAACATCCTCATTTCATTATGGAACACAAACATGAACCAATCAAACATCCTCACTTTATCATGGAACCCAAACATGAACCAATCAAACATCCTCACTTCATTATGGAACACAAACATGAACCAATCAAACATCCTCACTTCATTATGGAACACAAACATGAACCAATCAACATCCTAATGTCTTAATGGCACAACGAACACAACCAATCAACATCCTCATTCATTGACGGTACACAAACAGAGTGCATGATGTCTCCATTGTCCACAACACCACCTCACAAAAGGCACAATAAACAGCATGTCTCTTTTTTTTAACAACAGGATACATCTGTGAATTAGATATTTTGTAATTCCAATGTAATTTATGAAATTACAATGTTTGCCTAATGTTTTTAGGTTGGGTAACACTTGACAGTTGAAATCTCTAAGTGGAGAAACAGAAAAGACTTCGAAGTCTGCCTAATAATGCAAGTGTCTGCCCCGAGTACAGTCTCTAGGCCTCAACAAATGGAGAGAACTAGCTTGCTACTCATTAAAACTACCTCCGCCAGATACAGGCACTCCCATTCTCTACAGTCATCCAGAGCTGGGGTGACAGAGGCCAGAGGGGAGGCTGGAGCTGGGAGGAACAGGGACCTGACCTGGGGGGACAGAGGCCAGAGAGGAGGCTGGAGCTGGGAGGAATAGGGACCTGACCTGGGGGGACAGAGGCCAGAGGGGAGGCTGGAGCTGGGAGGAACAGGGACCTGACCTGGGGGGACAGAGGCCAGAGGGGAGGCTGGAGCTGGGAGGAACAGGGACCTGACCTGGGGGGACAGAGGCCAGAGAGGAGGCTGGAGCTGGGAGGAACAGGGACCTGACCTGGGGGTCCAGAGAGGAGGCTGGAGCTGGGAGGAACAGGGACCTGACCTGGGTGGACAGAGGCCAGAGGGGAGGCTGGAGCTGGGAGGAACAGGGACCTGACCTGGGGGGACAGAGGCCAGAGTGGAGGCTGGAGCTGGGAGGAACAGGGACCTGACCTGGGGGGACCGAGGCCAGAGGGGAGGCTGGAGCTGGGAGGAACAGGGACCTGACCTGGGGGGACAGAGGCCAGAGGGGAGGCTGGAGCTGGGAGGAACAGGGACCTGACCTGGGGGGACAGAGGCCAGAGGGGAGGCTGGAGCTGGGAGGAACAGGGACCTGACCTGGGGGGACCGAGGCCAGAGAGGAGGCTGGAGCTGGGAGGAACAGGGACCTGACCTGGGGGGACAGAGGCCAGAGGGGAGGCTGGAGCTGGGAGGAACAGGGACCTGACCTGGGGGGACCGAGGCCAGAGGGGAGGCTGGAGCTGGGAGGAACAGGGACCTGACCTGGGGGGACAGAGGCCAGAGGGGAGGCTGGAGCTGGGAGGAACAGGGACCTGACCTGGGTGGACAGAGGCCAGAGGGGAGGCTGAAGCTGGGAGGAACAGGGACCTGACCTGGGGGGACAGAGGCCAGAGAGGAGGCTGGAGCTGGGAGGAACAGGGACCTGACCTGGGGGGACAGAGGCCAGAGAGGAGGCTGGAGCTGGGAGGAATAGGGACCTGACCTGGGGGGACAGAGGCCAGAGGGGAGGCTGGAGCTGGGAGGAACAGGGACCTGACCTGGGGGGACAGAGGCCAGAGGGGAGGCTGGAGCTGGGAGGAACAGGGACCTGACCTGGGGGGACAGAGGCCAGAGAGGAGGCTGGAGCTGGGAGGAACAGGGACCTGACCTGGGGGTCCAGAGAGGAGGCTGGAGCTGGGAGGAACAGGGACCTGACCTGGGTGGACAGAGGCCAGAGGGGAGGCTGGAGCTGGGAGGAACAGGGACCTGACCTGGGGGGACAGAGGCCAGAGTGGAGGCTGGAGCTGGGAGGAACAGGGACCTGACCTGGGGGGACCGAGGCCAGAGGGGAGGCTGGAGCTGGGAGGAACAGGGACCTGACCTGGGGGGACAGAGGCCAGAGGGGAGGCTGGAGCTGGGAGGAACAGGGACCTGACCTGGGGGGACAGAGGCCAGAGTGGAGGCTGGAGCTGGGAGGAACAGGGACCTGACCTGGGGGGACCGAGGCCAGAGGGGAGGCTGGAGCTGGGAGGAACAGGGACCTGACCTGGGGGGACAGAGGCCAGAGGGGAGGCTGGAGCTGGGAGGAACAGGGACCTGACCTGGGTGGACAGAGGCCAGAGGGGAGGCTGAAGCTGGGAGGAACAGGGACCTGACCTGGGGGGACAGAGGCCAGAGAGGAGGCTGGAGCTGGGAGGAACAGGGACCTGACCTGGGGGGACAGAGGCCAGAGGGGAGGCTGGAGCTGGGAGGAACAGGGACCTGACCTGGGGGGACAGAGGCCAGAGTGGAGGCTGGAGCTGGGAGGAACAGGGACCTGACCTGGGCCTCTACACTGCTGCTAGTGCCCCTGATTAATGACAACACACCACCGCTTGACAGCTATTATAAAAACAACATGTCAAATCTAATTGTATTTGTCACATGCTTCGTAAATAACAGGTGTCGACTAACAGTGAAATGCTGACTTACTGGCCCTTCCCAACAACGCAGAGAGAAAAATAGAAAAATTATAGAAAAATTATAGAAAAATTATAACACGAGGAATAAATACACAAATAGTAACAATAACTTCTAACCTCTCGGTAACAATAACTTCTAACCTCTCGGTAACAATAACTTCTAACCTCTCGGTAACAATAACTTCTAACCTCTCAGTAACAATAACTTCTAACCTCTCAGTAACAATAACTTCTAACCTCTCTGTAACAATAACTTCTAACCTCTCGGTAACAATAACTTCTAACCTCTCGGTAACAATAACTTCTAACCTCTCTGTAACAATAACTTCTAACCTCTCTGTAACAATAACTTCTAACCTCTCTGTAACAATAACTTCTAACCTCTCAGTAACAATAACTTCTAACCTCTCTGTAACAATAACTTGGCAATAACTTCTAACCTCTCAGTAACAATAACTTCTAACCTCTCGGTAACAATAACTTCTAACCTCTCTGTAACAATAACTTGGCAATAACTTCTAACCTCTCAGTAACAATAACTTCTAACCTCTCGGTAACAATAACTTCTAACCTCTCGGTAACAATAACTTCTAACCTCTCTGTAACAATAACTTCTAACCTCTCGGTAACAATAACTTCTAACCTCTCTGTAACAATAACTTCTAACCTCTCAGTAACAATAACTTCTAACCTCTCTGTAACAATAACTTGGCAATAACTTCTAACCTCTCAGTAACAATAACTTCTAACCTCTCGGTAACAATAACTTCTAACCTCTCTGTAACAATAACTTGGCAATAACTTCTAACCTCTCAGTAACAATAACTTCTAACCTCTCGGTAACAATAACTTCTAACCTCTCGGTAACAATAACTTTAACCTCTCGGTAACAATAACTTCTAACCTCTCAGTAACAACAACTTCTAACCTCTCAGTAACAATAACTTCTAACCTCTCGGTAACAATAACTTGGCAATAACTTCTAACCTCTCAGTAACAATAACTTCTAACCTCTCGGTAACAATAACTTCTAACCTCTCGGTAACAATAACTTCTAACCTCCCGGTAACAATAACTTCTAACCTCTCGGTAACAATAACTTCTAACCTCTCAGTAACAATAACTTGGCAATAACTTCTAACCTCTCTGGATTA
The DNA here is from genome assembly GCA_902810595.1 of Coregonus sp. 'balchen'. Lineage (NCBI taxonomy): Eukaryota > Metazoa > Chordata > Actinopteri > Salmoniformes > Salmonidae > Coregonus > Coregonus sp. 'balchen'. The sequence continues at coordinate 50,437,631 of LR778275.1, read as the reverse complement.
CAACCAAATTATGACAAATGTACTCTCTGGATCACAAAAAAATACTATTTTTACATTACCATGTAGTTTACCAATAAAATGGTCTGATGGTGATGTGGATATACTCGGAATACATATCCCAAAGGAAATAAATGATCTCACTCCAATACATTTTAATAGAAAGTTGGCAAAAATAGAAAAGATCTTGCTACCATGGAAAGGTAAATACCTGTCTATTTGTGGAAAAATCCCCCTGATTAACTCTTTAGTATTATCCCAGTTTACCTATTTGCTTATGGTCTTGCCTACGCCTAGCGAACAGTTTTTTAAATTATATGAGAAATAAATATTCCATTTTATTTGGAACGGCAAGCCAGACAAAATTAAACTGGCCTATTTATATAATGAATATGAATTCGGAGGAGAGAAATGATTAAATATTAAAGCATTAGACCTATCACTAAAAGCTTCAGTCATACAAAAGTTATACTTAAATCCGAACTGGTTCTGTAGCAAATTAGTCAGAAGGTCTCAACCCATGTTCAAGAAAGGCCTTTTTCCCTTTATTCAGATTACAACCTCTCACTTTCAGTTATTTGAAAAGGAAATAATCTCCCAAATATCACTATTTCTAAAACAAGCAATAGAAAGTTGGTTGCAATTTCAATTGAATCCTCCAGAAACGAAAATAATGCAACAAATATTGTGGTTAAACTCAAATATACTAATTGACAAAAAAACTTCTTTTTTTTGACAAAATGTTTAAAAAAGGTATAATCTTCGTAAATGATATCATCGGTAGGACTGGTGGAGTTATGTCGCACATGCAGCTAACAAAAACATATGGAAATGTCTGCTCTACCCAAAATTACAACCAAATAATTGCAGCCTTACCGCAAAAATGGAAGAGGAAAGTGGAGGGGGGAAAAAGTAAGGAACTTGTCTGTCGGTCTTGCATTAAAGAACATAATTGGTTAAGGAAAACTGTGATAAATAAAAAAGTATACCAGTTTCATTTAAGGACCAAAGGATTGACAGCCATCCCATATACACTGCTCAAAAAAAATAAAGGGAACACTAAAATAACACATCCTAGATCTGAATGAATGAAATAATCTTATTAAATACTTTTTCCTTTACATAGTTGAATGTGCTGACAACAAAATCACACAAAAATTATCAATGGAAATCAAATGTATCAACCCATGGAGGTCTGGATTTGGAGTCACCCTCAAAATTAAAGTGGAAAACCACACTACAGGCTGATCCAACTTTGATGTAATGTCCTTAAAACAAGTCAAAATGAGGCTCAGTAGTGTGTGTGGCCTCCACGTGCCTGTATGACCTCCCTACAACGCCTGGGCATGCTCCTGGACAGTCTGTGGTGCAACGTGGCGTTGGTGGATGGAGCGAGACATGATGTCCCAGATGTGCTCAATTGGATTCAGGTCTGGGGAACGGGCGGGCCAGTCCATAGCATCAATGCCTTCCTCTTGCAGGAACTGCTGACACACTCCAGCCACATGAGGTCTAGCATTGTCTTGCATTAGGAGGAACCCAGGGCCAACCGCACCAGCATAAGGTCTCACAAGGGGTCTGAGGATCTCATCTCGGTACCTAATGGCAGTCAGGCTACCTCTGGCGAGCACATGCAATATTTACCTGGAGCTAACCTTGCAGATAGCATTACTGGGTGATCTGAAAAGTCATAGTCAATCGATCAATAATATCATAATACTTTTAGCAAAAATGTTTATTTTTAATTCACAATCTGTAGAAACAATGAGAATAAAAAGGTTCATAACTCTTGTAAAACATCACAGTTGAAATATATATGGCAAATAGAAATCCAATATGGATGGTGTTGAGAGAGAGAGAGACAGAGACACAGACACAGACACAGAGACAGAGACAGAGACAGAGACACAGACAGACAGAGAGAGAGACAGAGAGAGAGAGAGAGAGAGAGAGAGAGAGAGAGAGAGAGAGAGAGAGAGAGAGAGAGAGAGAGAGAGAGAGAGAGAGAGAGAGAGAGAGAGAGAGAGAGAGAGAGAGAGAGATCCCAGATCTCTACCTAGTGAGCTGGACCACAATGATCAGGAAACAACTTCTCTCACACAATTACTAATCACAGACAGACCTCCACCAAGCCTCGGCCCCGTGCATCATCACAATCTCTAGACAGTTCTACACTAGAGAATGGCACCCTATTCCCTATATAGTGCACTACTTTAGACCAGAGAATGGCACCCTATTCCCTATATAGTGCACTACTTTAGACCAGAGAATGGCACCCTATTCCCTATATAGTGCACTACTTTAGACCAGAGAATGGCACCCTATTCCCTATATAGTGCACTACTTTAGACCAGAGAATGGCACCCTATTCCCTATATAGTGCACTACTTTAGACCAGAGAATGGCACCCTATTCCCTATATAGTGCACTACTTTAGACCAGAGAATGGCACCCTATTCCCTATATAGTGCACTACTTTAGACCAGAGAATGGCACCCTATTCCCTATATAGTGCACTACTTTAGACCAGAGAATGGCACCCTATTCCCTATATAGTGCACTACTTTAGACCAGAGAATGGCACCCTATTCCCTATATAGTGCACTACTTTAGACCAGAGAATGGCACCCTATTCCCTATATAGTGCACTACTTTAGACCAGAGAATGGCACCCTATTCCCTATATAGTGCACTACTTTAGACCAGAGAATGGCACCCTATTCCCTATATAGTGCACTACTTTAGACCAGAGAATGGCACCATTCCCTAAAATGGCCCCTATTCCCTATATAGTGCACTACTTTAGACCAGAGAATGGCACCCTATTCCCTATATAGTGCACTACTTTAGACCAGAGAATGGCACCCTATTCCCTATATAGTGCACTACTTTAGACCAGAGAATGGCACCCTATTCCCTATATAGTGCACTACTTTAGACCAGAGAATGGCACCCTATTCCCTATATAGTGCACTACTTTTGACTAGAGTTTTATGGGCCCTGGTTAAAAGCAGGGAATAGGTTACCATTTGGGATGCATCTTCCAGACAAGACAGAACATCCCGTATTACATCCCATGCTTTACATTGGCCAGCTAGAGTAGTGCGAGTCATCCTAGGCCTGGCTTAGACGGTATACCCTGTAGACGCCTGTTTAAAGACCCAGCACTACAGAGGGAGGCGAGAGGATCCTGAAGGTCTCTGAACAAAGACAAGAAGTAGCTCAGCTAGTCAGATCCACATTACATTCCTCTGTGGAACCAGGGTTGTCTTTGGAGAAGTGAGACCTTATTTTTATACAGTGTTACAAAAAAAATTCTCTCTCTCGCCTTTGAGAATGTGTCACTTACAGTGTAGCTCACTGTCAACGAGGGGCAGGCAAGTGTTGCAAAAGGATCCTTTTAAAGTCAGTGTAGTCTCTCTGACAGACACTGAATGAATAGCTAGCGCAAGATGTGATTATGGCTTTCAGAAAGCCTACAGTGTAGCTCACTCCCTATCAATAAGGGTTAGGGTTAGCCTGTCACCCAGTTTGAAACCATAACATGTAGACATGTTGATCTTCCTGTTGCAAAACCACCCATACGTCTACAACGTAGGGCCTAACTTACTGTCAGAAGAAAGGAAGAACGGTAACATGAAGTTATAGTCAGAACATGAAATGTAGGCGTATCAGCCACCCTCTGACACCCTAACCCATAAAACCCTAACCCATAAAACCCATAACACCATAACCCATAAAACCCTAACCCATAAAACCATAACCCATAAAACCCATAACACCATAACCCATAACACCCATAACCCATAAAACCCGTAACACCATAACCCATAACACCATAACCCATAAAACCCATAACACCATAACCCATAAAACCCTAACCCATAACCCATTACCCATAAAACCATAACCCATAAAACCCTAACCCATAACCCATAAAACCCTAACCCATAAAACCCTAACCCATAACACCCTAACCCATAAAACCATAACCCATAAAACCATAACCCATAACCCATAAAACCATGACCCATAAAACCCTAACCCATAAAACCCTAACCCATAGAACCCTAACCCATAAAACCCTAACCCATAGAACCCATAACCCATAGAACCCTAACCATAAAACCCTAACCCATAAAACCCTAACCCATAAAACCCTAACCCATAAAACCATAACCCATAACACCCTAACCCATAAAACCATAACCCATAAAACCATAACCCATAAAAGCCTAACCCATAAAAGCCTAACCCATAAAACCCTAACCCATAAAACCCTAACCCATAACACCATAACCCATAACACCATAACCCATAAAACCATAACCCATAAAACCATAACCCATAAAACCATAACCCATAAAACCATAACCCATAACACCCTAACCCATAAAACCATAACCCATAACACCCTAACCCATAACACCCTAACCCATAAAACCATAACCCATAAAACCATAAACCATAAAACCATAACCCATAAAAGCCTAACCCATAAAAGCCTAACCCATAAAAGCCTAACCCATAAAACCATAACCCATAAAAGCATAACCCATAAAACCATAACCCATAAAACCCTAACCCATAAAACCATAACCCATAAAACCCTAACCCATAAAACCTTAACCCATAACCCATAAAACCCTAACCCATAACCCATAACACCATAACCCATAACACCATAACCCATAACCCATAAAACCATAACCCATAACACCATAACCCATAACACCATAACCCATAAAACCCTAACCCATAAAACCCTAACCCATAAAACCTTAACCCATAACCCATAAAACCCTAACCCATAACCCATAAAACCATAACCCATAAAACCTTAACCCATAACCCATAAAACCCTAACCCATAAAACCATATCCCATAAAACCCTAACCCATAAAACCATATCCCATAAAACAATAACCCATAAAACCATAACCCATAAAACCATAACCCATAAAACCCTAAGGTCTGTATTGCCAGTAACATTCCACATGTCTAGTTGTTATTCCTCTCCCTGGATGGTAACATCTTTCTAACAGACGGCCCTGCCTCCTCTTCTGTGCTAATTGTTTGTTTTCTGGCGCTGGTCCATGGGTTTAGATGCTATCAGCTCATTCTGGCAGCATTCAGCCCGCTCAGCTCTGTTCTGCTCAGCTCTGTTCTGCTCAGCTCTGTTCTGCTCAGCTCTGTTCTGCTCAGCTCTGTTCTGCTCAGCTCTGTTCTGCTCAGCTCTGTTCTGTTCTGCTCAGCACTCAGGCATCTGGCATTCCTGGCCCTAATGAAAAAACAGCAATGCAGCAATGCAGCTCCCCCCTCCCTCCCTCCCTCCCTCCATCCATTTGTCTTAGTAATTAAGTGGCCCTTTTTAGCAGGCTGATAACTTCCTGAGTGACTCCCATCTTCCCTACCACCCCCTCCCTCCCTCCCTCCCTCCCTCCCTCTCACTTCCTCCCTCCCCTGCTTCAGGCTCCACTGACTATTCAGAGAATGCACTGCTGCAGGCCACAAGCTCTTTACTACAATTAACAAAAATATAAAAACGCAACATGTAAAGAGTTGGTCCCATGTTTCATGAGCTGAAATAAAAGATCCCAGACATTTTTAATACGAACAAAAAGTGTATTTCTCTCAAATTTTGTGCACAAATTTGTTTACATCCCTGTTAGTGAGCATTTCTCATTTGCCAAGATAATCCATCCACCTGACAGGTGTGGCATATCAAGAAGCTGATTAAACAGCATGATCATTACACAGGTGCACCTTGTGCTGGGGACAATAAAAGGCCACTAAAATGTGCAGTTTTGTCACACAACACAATGCCACAGATGTATCAAGTTGAGGGAGCATGCAATTGGAATGGTGACTGCAGGAATGTCCACCAGAGTTGTTGCCAGAGAATTGAATGTTCATTTCTCTCCAACGTCATTTTAGAGAATTTTGGCAGTACATCCAACCGGCCTTACAACCGCAGACCACGTGTAACCACGTCAGCCCAGAACCTCCACATCCGGCTTCTTCCCCTGCGGGATCGTCTGAGACCAGCCATCTGGTCAGCTGATGAAACTGTGGGTTTGCACAAACTAAGCATTTCTGCACAAACTGTCAGAAACCTTCTCAGGGAAGCTCATCTGCGTGCTCGTCGTCCTCACCAGGGTCTTGACCTGACTGCAGTTCGCCGTCGTATTCGACTTCAGTGGGCAAATGCTCACCTTCGATGGCCACTGGCACGCTGGAGAAGCTTTTCACAGATGAATCCCAGTTTCAACTGTACCGGGCAGATGGTGTTGTATGGGGGCGAGCGATTTGCTGATGTCAATGTTGTGAACAGAGTTCCCCATGGTGACGGTGGGGTTATGGTATGGGCAGGCATAAGCTACGGACAACAAACACAATTGCATTTTATCGATGGCCATCTGAATGCACAGAGATACCGTGACGAGATCCTGAAACCCATTGTCATGCTATTCATCCACCGCCATCACCTCATGTTTCAGCATGATAATGCACGGCCCCATGTCGCAAGGATCTGTACACAATTCCTGGAAACTGAAAATGTCCCAGTTCTTCCATGGCCTGCATACTCACCAGACATGTCACCCATTAAGCATGTTTGGGATGCTCTGGATCGATGTGTACGACAGCGTGTTCCAGTTCCCGCCAATATCCAGCAACTTCGCACAGCCATTGAAGAGGAGTGGGACAACATTCCACAGGCCACAATCAACAGCCTGATCAACTCTATGCGAAGGAGATGTGTCACTCTGCATGAGGCAAATGGTAGTCACACCAGATACAGACTAGTTTCCCCTACTTAAAAAAAAAAAAAGGTATCTGTGACCAACAGATGCATATCTGTATTCCCAGTCATGTGAAATACATAGATTAGGGCCTAATGAATTTATTTAAATTGACTGATTTCCTTTTATGAACTGTAACTCAGTAAAATCTTTGAAATTTCTGCATGTTGTGTTTATTTTTCTGTTCAGTGTATATCTTTTTGGTTTAATGCACTGCTGCAGGCTACAAGCTCTCTACATCTTAATGGTGTAATGTCTTCCCATGACATATCAGCTGCCGCTGTGCGACCTCCTGTTCTTATCAACCCGTCCTTATCGATGATAGGGACCAGCTTCTTTAGTGGACTGTGTTTGGTGACCTCTTCTCTTTTGGCGAGGCACTTGATTTAGTCTTTTGAAGACTTCTTGATGTCTGCATCTGGTGGTGGTTTTTGGCTTGTTTAAGATGGTTAGCCCTTGTCACCGTCCGGAGCCCTGGAGAAGGATTTGGCCATGTGGATTAGTTTTGCGATTGCTCGGGTCTCGCGACTTCCAGCTGGAGAACCGTTCGAAACCCGTGTTGGTCTTCAGTAGCTTCGGTAGTGAAGGTTGTGACTTGCGGCCGGATCTCTGTGTCAGTATCTGGTGAAGGTTGTGACTTGCGGCCGGATCTCTGTGTCAGTATCTGGTGAAGGTTGTGACTTGCGGCCGGATCTCTGTGTCAGTATCTGATCCCACAAGTTCGAAGGTTTCTGACTGAGTAGTCTCTTCTCTCTCCATCTTTGTCAGGAAGGGTGGGCCTGAGAACCAGGTGATGTGTTTGAGGACGACTGCTAGCACAGGCCAAGATCCATGATCTGCTGGATTTTTGTCCGTACTGACGTGGGGGCCACAGGTCTCTGTTCGACACGTAGAATCTTCTTGAGGTGTTGGGAATATATCCTAGCACAATCTTGCTGTCTGTGTAGAACTTCACACTGCATGCATCTCAATGTCCAGCTCATCAATGATCAGGTCTGCCATCTCAACTGCTAAGACAGCGGCACAAAGCTCTAGGCGTGGGTACAGTGTGAGCAGGACGTGGAGCCAGTTTGGACTTTCCCATGATGAACCCGACATGACTTCTTCCTTCGACATCGACCACTGGAGGTTGGCAACAGCTGATATGGCCATAGTGGATGGGTCTGAGAAGATGCACAGTTATCTTCGCTGCGTGGAAGACAAGTAGACAGGGACATCGGGCCTTCGGATAGTGAGCCGTTTGAGTTCCATCAGTGAGTCTTTCCACTGCATCTCTTTCTCTCCTTGTAGAGGGGTGTCCCATTCACATTGTTCATGTTCAGTAGAGATTTCTCTCATTAAAGCCTTGCCTTGCATAGTGATAGGTGCTACAAACCCCAGGGGGTAGCATAGGCTGTTGACCGCGGAGAGGACACTTCTTGTGAACGGCTTCTCTTCTCTGGATACACGAAACGGTGAAGCTGTCTGTTTCCAGATTCCAACAGATGCCTAAGCTTTGCTGGAGAGGTAGTGGATCTACCCCTAGATCCAGATCTTTGAGATCTTTTGCGTGATCCTCTGGGGGGGGGGGAAATGCTTCCATGACTTTGCTGCTGTCGGAGGCCATCTTGTGCAACCTCACGCTTGATTCGGCTAACATTTCTCTTGTTCTTTTCAGGATGTCAATTGCTTCTTCGTCGCTGGAGAATGAGGTAAATCCATCGTCCACATAGAAGTTTCTCATGACATGTTTTTCATCTGTGCTCTTCTTCACCCTTCTGGGCTTCATCCTCAGGCTGTACATTTTACATTTAAGTCATTTAGCAGACGCTCTTATCCAGAGCGACTTACAGTTAGTGAGTTCATACATTATTAATTTTTTCATACTGGCCCCTAGTGGGAATCGAACCCACAACCCTGGCGTTGCAAACACCATGCTCTACCAACTGAGCTACATCCCTGCCGGCCATTCCCTCCCCTACACTGGACGACGCTGGGCCAATTGTGCGCCGCCCCATGGGTCTCCCGGTCGCGGCCGGCTACGACAGAGCCTGGATTCGAACCAGGATCTCTAGTGGCACAGCTAGCCTTAGACCAATGCGCCACTCGGGAAGTAGAAGGCCACTGTTGTCGAAACACATGTACTTTCATCCTGTATTCTGTGATGTCTTTGCTAAGGCCGTTGTCTTCATGCCACAGGAACCTCAGGTAATATCGGTGGTCTTCTCTGACAAAGAAGCAGTAGAACATCTGTTGCACATCAGCTGTGACTGCCATACGTTCTTTTCAGAATCGGATGAGGACTCAGAGGAGTGTGTTATTCAGGTCTGGTCCACTGAGGAGGACATCACTGAGGGAGACGCCGTCATGCTTAGCGCTGGAGTCAAACATCACAAACATCACACTCTACCAACTGAGCTACATCCCTGCCGGCCATTCCCTCCCCTACACTGGACGACGCTGGGCCAATTGTGCGCCGCCCCATGGGTCTCCCGGTCGCGGCCGGCTACGACAGAGCCTGGATTCGAACCAGGATCTCTAGTGGCACAGCTAGCCTTAGACCAATGCGCCACTCGGGAAGTAGAAGGCCACTGTTGTCGAAACACATGTACTTTCATCCTGTATTCTGTGATGTCTTTGCTAAGGCCGTTGTCTTCATGCCACAGGAACCTCAGGTAATATCGGTGGTCTTCTCTGACAAAGAAGCAGTAGAACATCTGTTGCACATCAGCTGTGACTGCCATACGTTCTTTTCAGAATCGGATGAGGACTCAGAGGAGTGTGTTATTCAGGTCTGGTCCACTGAGGAGGACATCACTGAGGGAGACGCCGTCATGCTTAGCGCTGGAGTCAAACATCACATATTATATATCATACTTGTATCTGACCTGGTTTTTGGGCATGATACCCGCCAAAGATGGGTAAGTACCAACATTCTTGTTTTCCCTTCAACGGTGGAGCTTTTTCAGCTTGATCATTGTCGAAGATCTTCTGCATGAAGTCATGAAAGTGTTTTTCTATCCAGAGTACGTCGAGAAGCGAGTCGTTTTAGTGCCTGTCCTCTGTGGTTAGGGAGTTGACGCCGGTGTGAACGGAAAGGTAGAGGAGCTACCCAGCTTTTAGACTTGTCCAAGAAGACTTCTCTGTCCATGATCTCAAGGAAGGTCGAGCTTCAAAATCGATGGGGCTGGCTTGTCGTCATTAAAAAGTGTTCTTTCAAACACTTTGCATCCGAAGTCGTCCGTATCTCCAGCTGGGACAGCGGCCTCTATGCAACTCTGAGCTTTCCTGAAGTTGTGTTATTCAGTCTCTCTTTGATCTGAAAGATGTTAGCACAAGGGCTAAGGAATGCTGTGTGTCCATTTTGCAGCACATTTGTTCCGTAAACACTAACTTCAGCTAGCTTGTGAGATCCGTTCAGACATACAACACCGATGATGACCCATCCGAGGTCAAGGCGTTGTGCGTAGGGTGCGTTGTGAGGCCCGTTGTATTGCTCTCTGACTTTGAGCACTCTTAGTACGTCTCTGTCCCGTCCCGTCGGTCTCTCCTCCTCCCTCCTCTGCTCCTCTCCTGTCTTCACCCCTCTCTTTTTCGACCTGTGTGTGTCAGGGTGGAGTGAACTTCTGATCGCCTCCTTCTCGCACCGCTCCATCGCTGTGAAGGAACGGGGTCCTGCTGGCCAATGAGCAGGCACCGGGACAACGCACACAGTGCAGGGGGTGGCGGCCATCTTTGACAGGTAAGCACACAGTGCAGGGGGTGGCGGCGGCCATCTTTGACAGGTAGGCACACAGTATGCGGCTAGGTCGTCCGAGCAGGAGAAGGATTGCTGCGCCCGGGTCTAGTGCTGGAATCTTGTCTGCAACAGGCATCGTGATGACGTGCAATTTCAGGCGAGGGAATCTCTGATCTATCATGTCACATTCTATGAGAGTGGGAAGATTAAGCTGTGTTTTTCCTTCCAATGACTCCACAATGTAGTTGCTTGTTCTTCTCCCAGATGTCTCCATAACTCCTGAACAGAGTGTAGGGAGCTGAACCTCCTCTGACAGCCAAGAGGTCGAAGAACTCAGTTCTGGCTAACGACTTGTTGCTCTGTTCATCTAAGACAGCATACATTCTAACTGCCATCTCTCTGTGACCTACGGGATACACTTTAACTAAGCATATCTTAGTATCAGGTATTTAGTTACATCTGTAGCTCTCGAAGGGCCGTTGCAGGCCGTGGTTGTGGCTGAGGAGACGGCAGGTGAGCTTGGTTGGACCTCCCAATGTTGTGGGGTTGTTCTCCTACAGAAATGATCTCTCCTCTGTAGCTTTTAATGTTGTTCTGGAGAGGGGGGAATATATTGCAGTTCTGCTGGTTACCTGAAGGACTGACAGGTAGACCTCTGTGCTCATGACCACTTTGTTTGTCAAATCGAAGGACTGGTTCAGTTTTGTAGCATCTGGCTGTATCAACGTTAACCACTGCTGGATGGACCTTTGATGATTCCATTGACCTTGGGTCACGATGAGGTGGAGCAGTGTACATGGTTGTGGCGGTAACAATCCTCGAGAGTATCATCACTACTAAGGTAAATACTTCAGGCAGTCCGTCAGGCAGACAGACAGACAGACAGACAGACAGACAGTTACAGAGCATGGAAGGCTAATGGGGGAACATCTATTGAATTAAGGCTACAGCTAATCTCCGACTCATTCTATTCCACAATGTTGTAGGCTATAATGCAGAAGATGAAAAATGTTGTTTGAAATGCAAAACACCTACAAGAAAACACCTTGACTGTTACAGCCAGTAACTACTGTAAAAAGTAGAAGGGAAATCAACACCTAGGTTACGTCCCAAATGGCACCCTATTCCCTACATACTGCATTACATTTGACCAGAGCCCTAGGGTCCTATGAGCCCTGGTTAAAAGTAGTGCACTATGTAGGGAATAGGGTGCCATTTGGGATGCAGGCAGACCACTTCACTATACCAGTAATCACAGCAGTAGTGGAGCTGAAATGCTCAAATCAACCTACAGCATTGTTTTACATCAAATCAGATTGTATTTGTCACATGCGCCGAATACAACATGTGTAGACCTTACAGTGAAACGCTTACTGACAAGCCCTTAACCAACAATGCAGTTAAGAAAAATAAGTGCTGAGTAAAATAATTGATAAGAAAAAATAATAAATAATACTTACGCCTACTTCACGCGTGGCTTTTTGACCAAGACTCTGATCAAGAAGTGAATAAGCTAAAACTACCCATTTGAGATGGAAAAACAATAAAATACTAACAATAATGTTAATAAGCCTGTACAGTCCGGTCAGAAATCCAATTGCATCTTTGGTTTTTTTCTAAAATCAGCTGATTTTCACATAGGAAGAGGCATCGGATTGTTACCCGACATTAGTAAGCTAGCTAAATGCATGATGCCACAATAACAAAGCAGACTGTATAGTCAGAAACCATCTTGCACATGTTGTGTTCATTCAGCGAGCAGGAACTTGCTGTGTTTAACATTACAGTCGTTTTGACATCGGATCAAGCAAGCTAACTAACAGCTAGCTAACAGCTAACAAGGTTAGTAAGCTAACTGCATGGTAAATACCCACAATAATATAAAGTCACTTTTGCAGGCAGATCGTGTCCCCTATGCATAAAACGGTATTCAATATGATTTGCAGTGAGGGACTTCAGATGTGCCAAACCTAGGAGAGGCTAGCTGGGCTAGAAATAGCTGTATTCAGTCAACGCTAGCTAGCTAGGTGTCTGTTCTGAAAGAGTTAGCTACATTAGTTAGCTAGTTAGCCTGTTTGTACAGTTGTTAACTTCTTTACCTTAAAAAGGTGTCCACTCCTATTAAATCAATTGCAGCAAGTTGTGTGACTTACCAAATGATCCTGCAATGTCCATAGTAAAATCCTGCACTGTAGCAAGCTGTAGCAAGCTTAACGTCACTAGCTAGCTAGCTTCTTTTTCCTATATCATCCACTACTTTTGACCTGGGCCCATAAGATTCTGGTCAAAAGTAGTGCACTTTGTAGGGAATAGAATTCCATTTGGCACTCAGCCTAGGCTTCAGCACAGACCAGCACAGCATGGGGGAGGGGGAAGGGAAATCGATACAGTTATATATCGCAATATTATTTTGGACAATATTATATCAAAGTATCGATTTTTTAAAAATAGATACATTTTAGTCATTTAGCAGACGCTCTTATCCAGAGCGACTTACTGTAGCAATTAGGGTTAAGTGCCTTGCTCAATGGCACAGAGATTTTTCACCTAGTCGGTTCAGGGGATTCGAACCAGCGACCTTTCGGTTACTGGCCCAACACTCTTAACCGCTAGGCTACCTGCCGCCCATATTTATATATTATAAATTGTTTTGCTAGGTGGCATTAGCTAATGCTAGTCGGCTGTACATGTGCCAAAACTCCGGTATTTTTCAACCAATAGCTTGTTTTCCCCATCTTCTTTTTAAAGGTGTACCATGCAGAAATCGCCATTTCCTGGTTCCTAAAATTCGATTTGTTTGCCTAATTTCAGTTTGTGAGACAAAACAAGCAAGTATAGTGTAGAGAATCATTGTACCATCTAACCCGCTGTGAAATATATTTTCCATAACCGAAAATATTGTATTTTCAGCTGTTTGAAGCTGGTGTACAAAACCGAAAGTAAAAGACGCGAAAATGGAAGCATAGAAATAGCGCACACAGAACAGCGCTACCGTTAAGACTTGCTTTCAATGAGAATGACAGACCTACAACTCACATTTCTATGTGAATTTGGTCAGGTCGCCCAAACATGTACATATTGCAGCTTTAAAAATATTTACATTTTTACATTTAAGTCATTTAGCAGACGCTGTTATCCAGAGCGACTTACAAAATTGGTGCATTCAACTTAGGATAGCCAGTGGGACAACCATATCTTGATCACAGTAAGTACACGTCTTCAAACAAGCAGCTAGTGAGCCAATATGTTTTCAACACTTTTATTTCCATGACTGATCAAAACAAAATGTTCTAATGCTCTCTCTCGTCTCTCTGCAGCAGATCGAGCAATATGTTTGGAACATCAAATTGCAATAAAAACGCAATACATATCGTATCGGCGCATAAGTATTGCGATAATATCGTGAGGTCCCTGGCAAAAATGGGCAGTATCCAGATTTTCATACCATCATACCGTTTCTGTACCATACTGGGGTTTATTATGTTAAAACATATAGAATAATTGAAGGTCTCTGCTGTAACCAAGAAGCATTATCTTGACATTAGCCACTTAGCTAGCAATTTAGCAAACCAAAGATATAGCTGGAGCCCTGAGCTGGATATAATTTATTTGACACATCTTAGATTTCTTATAGTTATACTTAACTTATAGTTGTAGATAACCCTAACCACCACTGTGATCATAGAGCAACTAGTCTACATAATGTAATAGGCGATCAACTAGTCTACATAATGTAATCAGCGATCAACTAGTCTACATAATGTAATCAGCGATCAACTAGTCTACATAATGTAATCGGTGATCAACTATATAAAAGGGCAATGTGACCTTTAGATCCTCCACTGTGCAATAGCCTGATGAGAGATGGATGGTGGAGGGAATGTCCTTTCTATTGCCAAGTTTATTACCGTCTCAGCAGCACTGCTGCACTGGGGATGAGAACCACCACAGCACAGAGACACACACACACACACACACACACACCGGCGTTAAGAGGCAAGAGAGGGTGAATCCTGGAGAGATTAAGGGAAAGGGGAAATCGGCCACCTCTTGCCTCCATTCTATTGGCCAATCACTTAATAATATGATGGATGACCTCAGATCGTGGATTTGGTACCAACGTTACTGGACAGGAACAGGAAGTCCTGCTACGTCCTCCACAGTCATCAAAGGAGCAAACGGCCAATATAGCGATAAGGTGGAATCATATGACACAGGCTCAAAGACCCGCCCGCATGTGGCAAGGGCTACAGGCTCAAAGACCCGCCCGCATGTGGCAAGGGCTACAGTCTATTATGGATGACAAAGGAAGACCCAGCGGTGATCTGCCCAACGGTGCCTCTCTACCTGACGAACTCAGCGCATTTTATGCAGTTTTTCGACAATAACACCACCATACTGTGTGTGAGGCCCCCACCGAACCAGAGGACTGGGTGATCTCGCTCTCTGAGGCCGACGTGCGTAAGGTCTTTAGTCAGGCCAACACTCGCAATGCCGTGGTGCCGGGCGGTATTCCAGGGCGCGTTCTCAGAGCATGCGCAGATCGGATGGCAGGTATATCATTTTCAAACCGCTCCTTGTCCCAGTCTGTTATCCCCACATCTTTTAAGATGACCACCATCATTCCTGTTGCCAAGAACTCTAAGGCTTCCTGCCACAATACCTACCACCCTGTATCACTCACATCTGTAATCATGAAGTGCTTTGAAAGGCTGGTTACGGCACACATCAACTCCATCATCCCACACCAGGGGTCTCCCACAGGTCGATTCCCCAGCTACCAGTAGCTCGCAGCCCACCTATCAGTCACTCGCCAAACAATTCCAAAAAGCGTATGCAATGTCATGTGTTCCATCACAAACTGTCAAGCAAATCTCACAAGTATCAGACACCGCAAGCTCTCAGCTACTATCGGATCAACGCAAAATTATCCCACCCTGTGGTTAGCCGCTATTGTCTAAAAAGCCAAACCTAAAACAATATCTGCCAATTAAATTTCCAGCAATATCGCCCGTCCGTCTGTCTGGTACGCGTGTTTGTCTATCACTCCGTGTGCAGCCAGTTGATGTGATAACCGTCTTGTGGGGTTGACAGAAATACTTTCCCCAAAACCTTCTCAATTAAAAATGTTAACTGCAAAGTAGGCTTCCCTGGCACATTAGATGGCCCATTCCTCACTAAGCTAGATGCAATTACACCGAAATCAATGTTAGTGTCTTCCAGACCAACAAAAAAATTAATTGTATTCTGATGTGATGTAACCATGGACATAGAACATCCAAATTCGTTGTTTTTCTATGAACAATTGTAATTTTGCGAGTGAAAAACCCCAAAACATTAAAACTAGAAAAAATTCAAAACGGAGAAAACATACATTTGGGAAAATATAAAACATAATTTTGGAGAGAGAAAAAAAAAAATCTATGATTTTATAGGGCCCCACTTAGGGTAGTTGATTAACCATTATTTAACCAGGTATATTGACAGAACATAGTGTACTACTTTGTTTTGTCCACTAAGGACCCAGGGAAGATCTGCAGGGGAGAAGAGAAGAATGTGTCTATTTGAAAGATAGAAATAAATGAGAAGCTCACAACATTTTTTATTTTTATTTTTTAAGTAGCTCTCATGCTAGAAAAGGTTGGAGACCCCTGCCCAAAACCCACACCTCAATTTGATTTGTCCCTGTATGTAGCTACTGACCCTGGAACTGTCCCTGTATATAGCTACTGACCCTGGAACTGTCCCTGTATATAGCTACTGACCCTGGAACTGTCCCTGTATATAGCTACTGACCCTGGAACTGTATATAGCTACTGACCCTGGAACTGTCCCTGTATATAGCTACTGACCCTGGAACTGTCCCTGTATATAGCTACTGACCCTGGAACTGTATATAGCTACTGACCCTGGAACTGACCCTGTATATAGCTACTGACCCTGGAACTGTCCCTGTATATAGCTACTGTCCCTGGAACTGTCCCTGTATATAGCTACTGACCCTGGAACTGTCCCTGTATATAGCTACTGACCCTGGAACTGTCCCTGTATATAGCTACTGACCCTGGAACTGTCCCTGTATATAGCTACTGACCCTGGAACTGTCCCTGTATATAGCTTCTTAGTTCTCGTGTTTTTGTTATTTCTATATCTCGTGTGTTTTTCTTCTACCTTGTTATTTTTATTATTACATTGATATTGATTACTGCATTGTTGGGTTTAGAGCACGCAAGAAAGGCATTTCACTGGACTTGTGCATGTGACATTAAAACTCGAAACACACATCTCAAATCAGTCAAATCGCCAGCCAGCTTAGGAGCCAGGGCAATTAACACACAGTATTGCAGGCAGGGTAGAGCCTCGTGGGTGGGGATCTAAAAATGTTATCTCTGCTAGCCCTGCCGGACAGCACGATGAGAATTACCATTTATAAAGGATGCATTATAAAATGTGTCAAGAACACCCAGATGTTTTTTTTATCAAGGATGGAGATGATGAGAGAGCGAGATAGAAAGGGGGGGATGAAGAGACACTGACAAATAAAGAGAGATACAGAGAGATAGACAGATAGAGACAGAGATGGAGAGAGAAAAAGAGAGAGATAGAAAGAGAGCATCCGTGTCTGTCTGACTGACTGTCTGGTGTCTGTGCTCTTTAAATAATGGAGCCAATATGGTCCGGAGCACTGACTGAAGCACATCTCTGATGAGGGCCAGGGGTTCACCGCTCCAGAGACCAGACGAATCACAAGGAATTCATGAAGTGTCATCTGCATTCATCACTGAAGAGTAATGGAACAAGTCGCAGCTATGGTTGAGTCCCAAATAACACCCTGTTCCCTTTACAGTGCACTACGTTTGACCAGAGCCCAATGAGCCATATAGCTTAGAACGCTGAATATCAAGCCCAAGGGGTACATTTTTCATAATGAATTTATTGCAACTTTGACATCCCTGGCATTGGCTAATTTCCCAAGACTTTGAGAATAAAAATGTAATATCATATCAACTTTGCACAAAGAGAAAACTCTAGAGTCTACTATAATAATGTAATATTATATCTTTCTGTAATACATATTCATCAACCTACAAAACTTCCAAACAGATTATCGGTCCCCATGGCATTTGATGACGTCAGTACCATGATGAAGTGAAGAGACAGAATTTAGCTTTTCAACAGAATCCTCATCATAGTTCTGCAATGATCTGGTCAAACAACCTAACCTGGACACAGGCCTAATAAAATCACACAGCATTATTACACCAACCCAACAGTTTTTTCAAAACGATTGCTATAGCTTACCTGTTCCAATAATTTCCTGTATCTCTGTGTGGCTTGTTGAATGAGATCACGGACTGTCCATCCCTCCTTACACGGGACCACGACACCTGTCTGTCCGAATGTCACTGTCACTTTCATTATGATGCTGGTTCTTCATTCAAGTTAAGGCCTCTTATATATCTCAATATCGAGGAGATCCTTGCCTTGAGCTGCTTCCTTGATCACTTTCTCTGCATCAACAGTCAACAGGCGTTTTGAGTTTGTCTGACACGTAGGAGTCAGAGAATGCAAATAATGATTTATATCCTGTCAATACCTGTACGCTTGTGTCATGTTAGTAATTATACATGCTCAGCGATTTGATTCCTGCCAGCGCTATTATTTCATTATATAACTAGCTAGCTAGCTGCAGTTGCTAGCACAGTAGCAGATATGCTAACTGTTTTATATTCATTGGCTAGCATCCATGATCCAGAGTACTGCAAGATGCAATCAAAGACAATCTATGTGATGCTATGGCTAGCACTAGCAGCTACCTAGCACCAACTTGCTAACCAGCAAGTTCCAACTAACTAACGTTAGCTAGCTAGCTAACTAACAAGTGAGCAAGAAGTGAGTAAACCTGTATTAAAGTAGCTAACTATGTAGCTATCGCACTTTATAAAACGTGTTTTTACCAAACTAGCTAGCCAAGTTGCTAACCAACTTTACTTGGAAAAGATGGATACTAACGTAACTGGCTCAGGTATCACTTTTCCACAAGTTTTCCTTGCCGCAAATTCCTCCTCCCTTCTTCTTTTGGCCAGTTTCCTCTTTGAATTCCCACCGCGGCACCAATAACTGATACTGTAATACAGTATGTTTTATATTTGGGTGCAAAGAGAAAGTTATCATATGTAGCTAGTCAAGACTTTCTTCGATGGCTAACTTTCGCTAGCTGAAGTAAAACATTCCTTTCTTCTCTGACCAGTCCCGAACGGCCATTCAACGTAGGTCGTCACTAGTTAACACATCCACAAAGTTATAACCCCCGCCTATTTCTACAATGTATCTTCTTAAAAATCTGATTTTAACCCTAACCTTAACCACACTGGTAACCTTATTCCTAACCCTAACCTTAAATGAAGACTAAAAAGCAACTTTTTTGTTTTCATGAACTTTTACGATATAGCCAATTTTGACTTGTGGATCCTATGGAAACCTTCAACTTGTTGATGGGACAATGCCCCATTTCCAAGGAGGGAAGCAGGGTTGTCACTAGTTACCACAGCCACAAAGTCAATAGGCAACAAATTCAGGAAAACAAACATTTGCTTTTTGGTCTTAATTTAAGGTTAGTCATACGGTTACCAGTGTGGTTAGGTTTAAAATCAGATTTTAAGATACATTTTAGAAATAGGCACCTCTTCAACCTCAGCAGGCTGAAGAAATTTGACTTGGCCCATAAGACCCTCACAAACTTTTACAGATCTCACTAGTGGCGCAGTGGTCTAAGGCACTGCATCGCAGTGCTAGCTGTGCCACTAGAGATCCTGGTTCGAATCCTGGTTCGAATCCAGACTCTGTCGTAGCCGGCCGCGACCGGGAGACCCATGGGGCGGCACACAATTGGCCCAGCGTCGTCCAGGGTAGGGGAGGGAATGGCTGGCAGGGATGTAGCTCAGTTGGTAGAGCATGGTGTTTGCAACGCCAGGGTTGTGGTAATGTATGCACTCGCTAAATGTAAGGGGTAGTGTGGTCTGCCCAACGCATCACCAGGGGCACACTGCCTGCCCTCCAGGACATCTACAGCACCCGGTGTCACAGGAAGGCCAAGAAGATTATGTAAGCACCCGAGCCACGTCCTGTTCACCCCACTACCATCCAGAAGGGAGGTCAGCACAGGTGCATCAACGCTGGGGCCGACAGGCTGAAAAACAGCTTCTATCTCAAGGCCATCACACTTAAATCAACCCAGTCGCTCATTACGGCGTATGTATACCACGCAGAAATACTTTTCAAACCTTGTGGAATACACAAAAATCACTTGATGTGCCCCCACAGTACGCACTTTACTCCTTATCCACTACAATGGGACAACAAAATCATGTCAAATCTACGTTGGTGACGTCGTCGCCCAAACTCGGTTTTCCCCGATGAGCTCCGAAATTGAACGGAGACTGGGTTGCTATCAAGGTAAGGTTAGCCTAGCAGTTTTAACTGGTTACAGTTTATAACCATATATGATAATTATTAGAATTTTAAGACACAGTTGTAGCATCATGAGTTAGTTTCTCAAAATATTTTGTTGGTTCAGCTTGGTTACAACCTTATTTAACACATAATTTAACACTAGAAAGCAGAACTAAATTAATTAGCTAGCTAGCTAAGTGGGTCAGACTCAAGTCACCAAAGTCATAGACTGTTCTCTCTGCTACCGCACGGCAAGCGGTACCGGTCCAGGACCAAAAGGCTCCTTAACAGCTTCTACCCTCAAGCCACAAGACTGCTGAACAATTAATCAAATGGCACCTGGACTTACATTGACCCCCCCCCCCCCCTCCTCCATTTGTTTTTACACTGCTGCTACTCGCTGTCTATTATCTATGCATAGTCACTTTACCCCTACCTACATGTACAAATTACCTCGACTAACCTGTACCCCAGCACATTGACTCGGTACCGCTACCCCCTGTAAATAGCCTCGTTATTGTTATTTTTTGTGTTACTTTTTATTAGTTTTTACTTTAGTTTATTTAGTAAATATTTTCTTAACTCTTTCTTGAACTGCATTGTTGGTTAAGGGCTTGTAAGTAAACATTTCATGGTAAGGTCTAAACCTGTTGTATTCGGCGCATGTGACAAATAAAGTTTGATTTGATGTCTAGCTAGCTGGAAGCAGCTGCACTTAAACACTGGTTCAGGATCAGTTCTACATTTACATTTTAGTCATTTAGCAGACGCTCTTATCCAGAGCGACTTACAGTTAGTGAATGCATACATGTTTTTTTAGTTTGTTTTTTTAATACTGGCGCCCCGTGGGAAACGAACCCACATCCCTGCCGGCCAAACCCTCCCCTACCTTGGACGACGCTGGACCAATTGTGCGCCGCCCCCAGAGCCTGGACTCGAACCAGGATCTCTAGTGGCACAGCTAGCACTGCGATGCAGCGCCTTAGACCACTGCATCACTCTACAAATGAGTGTATTGCTATACAGATCTACGATCTGTTATTAGAGCTTGCAACATGGTTAGCATGTGCTTGCTAGGTAAATGGCTAACTTGTCCTGATAACAGCTATAAAGGTACACTCTGCAATTTGATTGAACTGATCATGTCAACATCATACTTTCAAAATCTTAGCTAGCAAGCTAGCAGTCATCATCATGAATCAAGTCGACAATCTACTGGCAAATCCTTTTCAATCCTTGTCATATGAAGATAAATAATGAAGAGAAATTATAGATAAAATGTATCGGTGCTCATCGGTCCTTGGGCATAAACATTACACAACAAGTTGGAAATCGCAAATTCAACAATGAGTGGTTTGGAAGGAATCAGTGGCTAACTGCAAGCGTTGCAAAGCAATCACTAGCCTGCTATTCGGTGGAGTGGCTGTGTGGTCCAAGTCTGGGTTTAAGGGTCTCTTTTCCAAGCTTAAAAGGATAAACATTCAACATTGGCCATGCTGTCAATCTAGCATGACTTCTGCTGGGCTCAAAACAACTGGAAACTCAGAACTCCGAACTGAAGATCACTGACGTCATCATTATTCAACCTTGTTTTTTTCAGAGTTCCCAGTTGTCTTGAAAGCACCATAAATCCAGAGGATGCCAGATTTTGATGCCAAAGTTTGATGACAAAATTTGCCCATGAAGGACTGTTGCGCCACCTTCCTGTTCAAGTGAGCACAGCACAACAAGGTGAGTCCAAAAATATATTGTATAGCCCCCTGTAGCTCAGTTGGTAGAGCATGGCGCTTGCAACGCCAGGGTTGTGGGTTCGTTTCCCACGGGGGGGCAGTATGAAAATGTATGCACTCGCTAACTGTAAGTCGCTCTGGATAAGAGCGTCTGCTAAATGACTAAAATTTAAAAATGTATGCTACTGCATAAATTATGTAATATGCCAGGGAGATATGTATACTGTAGCTAAGAAAGTAATATCAATCAATCAATCACATGTATTTATAAAGCCCTTTTTACATCAGCAGATGTCACAAAGTGCTATACAGAAAACCCAGCCTAAAATCCCAAACAGCAAGCAATGCAGATGTAGAAGCACTAAGTGTATGTTGTGTAGTAAGCTGTTAGTAGCCCATGTGCCTCACCCTAATAATTTGGTCCCTTTCCCCCTCATAACTTAGCCTACTGTTCTGACCTGGTGGTGCACATGTAGCCTATAGCCTGTTTTAGGGAAATGTAATCATTGAATATTGTAAGAGCTTTCATTGTCTGCTTATATGCCCCCTTCATTTATCCTACAGTTCTGACTTGGTGTACAGGGAGAACACTGTAAGAAAGACCCATGTTCTGAATTCTGTCGCTGCACATTTCAAGAGTGCTGAACAAATAGTTATATTGACTACATCCGTCTTAGCTCGCTCATTAATGTCTTCATCGAAATTACGGATTGCCTCTAATCCGCTCATCATCCCCTTATGCCATAGTTTGTACATCTCAATTGTCAGTAGAAACCACATTTGTTTAAGAAAGTCAGCCATATCAGCTATGTTTCTTTAAAAGGTGATAAATGAGGCTGAATGAACTGTTTCGCTGCCAGACAAGGCCCCGCTGATAGCCAGGTGTAGCGGTGGTAAGGTGTTGGGACTGTTGTTGGGACTCTGCTGTTGGGACAGCTTTATGGAGGCCCTAACAGTTTGTGGTAACCATTTGTCACCGTTATAGTGCAATTAATGTATTGTTTAGTGTTGTGTTGTGGAGTGGCTTTGCTGGCATGCATCCCACTATTTTTTTAGTTTTTTTTGCCCCACCAAGATTTACATGCTACAATTGCCACTGCATCAGAGGCAAGCCAAACTGTCATGTTCTTTATCACGAATGGCCAAACTGTAAGGGATTACTCCGTTGTTTAAAAACAACAATAATGTAATGGTGTAGAGCAGGAGTAGATAACCCTGTTCCTGGAGTGCTGCAGGTACTGCAGTATTCTGTCCTAACCCGGCACCACACTGAGAAAACTTAGTTCGTTGATCAGTTCAGGGATTGATTCAACACACCTCAGCCCAGTCAAAACTGTTCGCTGCTCTGGCACCCCAATGGTGGAACAAGCTCCCTCACGACGCCAGGACAGCGGAGTCACTCACCACCTTCCGGAGACACTTGAAACCCCACCTCTTTAAGGAATACCTGGGATAGGATAAAGTAATCCTTCTACCCCCCCTTACCCCACCCCCCCCAAAAAAAAAAAAAAACATATTGTAAAGTGGTTATCCCACTGGCTATAAGGTGAATGTAAATGTAAGTATCTGCGGCACTCCAGGACCAGGTTTGCCTATCCCTGATGTAGAGCTTCAACATATGTTTAAAACTATCATGTGGTTGTCGTAGACCAGGGGTATTCAAAATCTTATCCGATGAGGTCCGGAGCCTGCTGGGTTTTTCTGTTCCACCTGAACATTTACTGCACCTACCTGGTGTCTCAGGTCTAAATCAGTCCTTGATTAGAGGGGAATAATGCATCACGTACTGGCTTCGGGGGTCCAGATTTGAATTTGAGGGACGTAGACTGTCAGTTCTTGGGCACTGTCTATGACTTTGAAAAGGGGTTACTGTAAATTATAATTACATTTTCCAAGACCCAATCCTCAGCTGTTTTATTATGGTCGTTACGCTGAGAAAAAAGCAATGGGTTTCGCACCAGCAACTTCCCTTGGGAAACTGTCCCATTTTAGGCGACTTGTGAGAGGAGAACACAGTGCCTCCTTTTAGGATATTCAATTGACATTATTTATTTTCCTGTCCCCAGCAGATAACCTCCTGCTGAACCAAATCTAACCGTGAAATTGAGAATTACAATAATTTTCTCCCATGGAAAAAAACCTAGCCTATTTAAAATAACAGCACACTCATAATTAGGGAGAATTAACAACATTTTATTAGTTTACTAACCTGATCCCCCTGGTTTTCATTGTTAGTACATTGGGTGGTCCCGGTCCTCTGTAGCTCAACTGGTAGAGCACGGCGCTTGTAACGCCAAGGTAGTGGGTTCGATCCCCGGGACCACCCATACACAAAAAAAAATTATGCACGCATGACTGTAAGTCGCTTTGGATAAAAGCGTCTGCTAAATGGCATATTATTATACATTGTATACCTTCTTCAATCAATTAAGTGAAATCTTGTTAGAATGTTGGCATATGTGCATTGTCAGTAGTAGATTCAACCTACCAAATCATAAATAAACCATTGGTTCAGTTATGTGATGATTTGTATTATACATTCCAGCAATGGAAAATACAAATGGAGTTTGTATGTTCTTTCTGTTCAACCAGTCATGTGAAAGGGACTAATCCAGTTATACTGAATCCTTGGGGATGCATTCGTTGAAGAAATTAAGTTAAATGCAAGTTCCAGTCATGTTATTTACATATCCAATAAGTGCAACTTTATGTGCATTGGTTTCATTTGACTCCAGTCAGCTAACTCTCATACTACCCTGTACCTTACATCAAAGGACACTTCAAAGCAGAATGAAAGGGATGACGGCGAGAGAAGTGCCGCTTCCTGGCGCAAGAAGGACGTTGGAAGGAAACCGGACACCATGCACTTAGGGGTGTGCTGCCTCGCAAGGCCTCAGCATCTGGTTAGTTTCCATATTCATCAGAGTATTCGAATAAAAAAAAGTTATATTAACAAACTGAGACTCAGCGACATGACATTGCCACGAGCTTCAAGATAAATAGAAAGTTGCAGATGAACGCGATGCAAGATGATGCACTCACTCAGTTTTTGCACATGTGCACTTGTACGCGTTACTGTCCTGCAACGTGATATCTGCCGGACGAGAACAGCACTGCAGTTCAGCTCTTAGTTGTTGAGGAAGTCGGCACCGATTTTTGCTGTTTACTTCCTGTATCACTGTCTCCATCTTTAAGACAATGTCTGAACTGAAATATTTATACTCTTCCATACAGGTAGACTTATAGACAACTTCCTTGCCGCCAGTGTTCGCCTCTCATCAAGATTTTGGTTAGGGTAGAAACAAATTAATTTCCCTTAAATTTATAATAAATATTTTGTCTGAAACACTTTGCTAATGGATAAAATATAGACATAATCACTTACTAGTAACCTATCAAACTTTATTGAATCATGTCATCCAGCTAATTATACTTTTTTACACACATACTCAAAATAAATCATGTTGTCAAGTTCCACGTGTAACTATCCACTTAGATGTTGTAATAGCTAATGGTTGGCTAATGGTTGGCTAATGGTTGGCTAATGGTTGGCTAATGGTTGGCTAATGGTTGGCTAATGGTTGGCTAATGGTTGTTGTTTTACTATCCCTCTTGAAGAGATTGATATGCAGACACTGGAGGAGATTCTCCAGGAGATGGAGAGACTACAGGACACTCAAGGTTTGGATCACAGTGCCCAACCATACAGGACACTCAAGATTTGGATCACAGCGCCCAACCCTACAGGACACTCAAGGTTTGGATCACAGAGCCTAACCATACAGGATATTCAAGGTTTGGATCACAGTGCCCAACCATACAGGATATTCAAGGTTTGGATCACAGTGCCCAACCATACAGGATATTCAAGGTTTGGATCACAGTGCCCAACCATCAATATTGTCCAGCTGGAGTTTGCATCAAAACACAGCCACAGAATGTTGATAGTGTTAACATATTCTATTTTCCAGATTGGCAAAGTGAATGCAGACATTTTTTCAAAGGAGCTTCCTGCAGTACATCTACTGCAAGTTTGAGAAGGACAAGCTTTGCAACATCTGTCCGTTCTATACCCAAGCATGATGGCAGTTTCAGCTGATGGCAACAATAAACTCTACAGGTTCCAGAAAGCAAATGAGTTGTTTTTATGCACATCGTAGTAGTGCGACTTTTACATATTCAGTAGTTGTCTCAAATGATGATGATGATGATGATCTTAATTTATTTTTATTTTTTTACATTCATGGCGGAGAGTTGCTGTGAATACCTTGCTTCTTAAATAAAGATTTGTTTTGTTTTATTTATGTTCTCTTTGTCAGTGTTTACATTTCCAGTCAGATATATGTAAAGCCTGTTGTAATGTAATCTTAAAATGTGTGTGTATATATATATATATTTATATTTAAAAAATATAGATATATTTAAAAAATATAGATATAGACTGCAGACTGCAGAGATCTATTGAACATCTGTATTTAACCTGATGTCCAACAGACTGCACAGAGATCTATTGAACATCTGTATTTAACCTGATGTCCAACAGACTGCACAGAGATCTATTGAACATCTGTATTTAACCTGATGTCCAACAGACTGTACAGAGATCTATTGAACATCTGTATTTAACCTGATGTCCAACAGACTGCACATAGATCTATTGAACATCTGTATTTAACCTGATGTCCAACAGACTGCACAGATATCTATTGAACATCTGTATTTAACCTGATGTCCAACAGACTGTACAGAGATCTATTGAACATCTGTATTTAACCTGATGTCCAACAGACTGCACATAGATCTATTGAACATCTGTATTTAACCTGATGTCCAACAGACTGCACAGAGATCTATTGAACATCTGTATTTAACCTGATGTCCAGCAGACTGCACAGAGATCTATTGAACATCTGTATTTAACCTGATGTCCAACAGACTGCACAGAGATCTATTGAACATCTGTATTTAACCTGATGTCCAACAGACTGCACATAGATCTATTGAACATCTGTATTTAACCTGATGTCCAACAGACTGCACAGAGATCTATTGAACATCTGTATTTAACCTGATGTCCAGCAGACTGCACAGAGATCTATTGAACATCTGTATTTAACCTGATGTCCAGCAGACTGTACAGAGATCTATTGAACATCTGTATTTAACCTGATGTCCAACAGACTGCACAGAGATCTATTGAACATCTGTATTTAACCTGATGTCCAGCAGACTGCACAGAGATCTATTGAACATCTGTATTTAAGCATCCAGCTAAATAAATATAGCCTGTAGCTTAACAACGGTATGTTGAAATGTGTTTTTAGTCAGGCCGAGGTAACCGGAGCTGAAGATCTGAATCATGCTCTTTCTTTCTTTACCTTTACACACATTTTTATGGTCACCCTCCCTTCACATTTCTCACCGTCAATCGTGAATTATAATATAATATAAAAGTTTTACCGGTGAAACGTCCATTCGACATGTGCAATTCCAACCATTTTGATCTCAATCAGTTTCATGGGGATATCCATTTAGATTGATTGATACAGTTTTTTTGATCTAACTCTTTTATGCGAGCAGCATTCGCCAGAGTGACCCTGTTCTCTGGGCAGCCGAACAAGTAGAGCAGAGAAGTAGAGAACCAGAAGCTTCGGACCTTTTAGCTGTCAGGAAGAGGGTACCAGAGCAGTGGGATCCGCAGCCACTCCGTTTTTAATTATTGCCTGTTGTGCCATTACTGAAATGTGAACTGTGAATACATTACCCTTTTAGCAGTATTAAGCTGACCATATTGTACCACACACCAAATTAATTATTGTAATCCCAAGAAGTGTTTAAATTATTTATATTTTGTCTAAAGTATAAATTGCTTCTCCTGTTGTTTTCCGCTCTATCTAAACAAGATGCGGCAGAAGATCTCTCAGGAGAAGAAGCTGCAGAATGATGAGATTCTACAGTACAACAGCCTTGCACATGATATGCCATTTAGCAGACGCTTTTATCCAAAGCGACTTACAGTCATGCGTGCAAACATTTTTTGTGTATGGGTGGTCCCGGGGATCGAACCCACTACCTTGGCGTCACAAGCGCCGTGCTCTACCAGCTGAGCTACAGAGGACCATCATGAAGAGCAGGTGGATCCAACTTTCCATAGAACAACATCTGGGCAGAAATTCTCCTGAGAGCCTGATCTGGCCATGGCAGCAACCCAACACAGGTTTAGATTAGCTTCAAATTAATTTCCTATCAATATGTGTATGCCTAAATTGAAATGGTTATAACTGAGACATGACATTTCAGTGGATGTGTGCTCATTCTGTTTAGAACACATCAATCATATCTGAGAATTAGAGGACTGTCTTAAAGCTACAATATGTAACTTTTTTTGGGGGGGGCAACCCTCCCAAATCCACATAGAAATGTGAGTTATAGATCTTCCATTCCCGTTGAAAGCAAATCTAAGAAGCGGTAGATCTGTTCTATCTATGCTTCCCATTCTGAAGTTTCGTTTTTTTTGCATCTTAGATAGGTTTTGTACACCAGCTTCAAACAGCAGAATATACAGTACAATGGTGGAGCGATTTCTGCACAGTGCATTTTTAATGTAAATGTATAGCATATCTCTGTACGAGCCAGCGGGTTAAGCAATGATCAAAACATCATACTTTGTTCCCTCACACAGGTTCAGAGTGTTAAGTGCTAAAATGTAATTGATGACCTGTTTTAAAATGCTATAACATTAAAGGGCTTAATAGGATGTTTTTATCAATATGCACTATACTGTATATACAAAAGTATGTGGACACCCCTTCAAATATGTGGATTTGGCTATTTCAACCACACCCGTTGCTGACAGGTGTATATAAATCTCCAAAGACAAACATTGGCAGTAGAATGGCCCGTACTGAAGAGCTCAGTGACTTTCAACGTGGCACCGTCATAGGATGCCACCTTTCCAACAAGTCAGTTTGTCAAATTTCTGCCCTGCTAGAGCTGCCCCTGGTCAACTGTAAGTGCTGTTATTATGAAGTGGAAACATCTAGGAGCAACAACGGCTCAGCCACGAAGTGGTAGGCCACACAAGCTCACAGAACGGGACCTGCTGAGTGGTGAAGCGCTTAGCGTGCAAAAATCGTCTGTCCTGGGTTGCAACACTCACTACCGAGTTTCAAACTGCCTGTCAGCACAATAACTGTTTGTCTGGAGCTTCATTAAATGGGTTTCCATTGCCAATCAGCCGCACACAAGCCTAAGATCACTATGCGCAATGCCAAGTGTCGGCTGGAGTGGTGTAAATCTCGCCGCCATTGGACTCTGGAGCAGTGGAAACACGTTCTCTGGAGTGATGAATCACGCTTCACCATTTGGCAGTCCGACGGACGAATCAGAGTTTGGCGGATGCTACCTGCCCAACTGCATAGCGCCAACTGTAAAGTTTGGTGGAGGAGGAATAATGGTCTGTGGCTGTTTTTCATGGTTCAGGCTAGGCCCCTTAGTTCAAGTGACGGAAAATCTTAACGCTACAGCATACAATGACATTCTAGACGATTCTGTGCTTCCAACTTTGTGGCAACAATTTGGGGAAGGCCGTTTCCTGTTTCAGCATGACAAAGTCCCCATGCACAAAGCGAGGTCCATACAGAAATGGTTTGTCGAGATCGTTGTGGAAGAACTTGACTGGCCTGCACAGAGCCCTGACCTCAATGCCGACTGTGAGAAAGGCCTAATCGTCCAACATCAGTGTCCGACCTCACTAATTCTCTTGTAGCTGAATGGAAGCAAGTCCCCACAGCAATGTTCCAACATCTACTGGAAAGCCTTCCCAGAAGAGTGGAGGCTGTTATAGCAGCAAAGCGGGGACCAACTCCATATTAATGGCCATGATTTTGGAATGAGATTTTCGATGAGCAGGTGTCCAGACTTTTGGTAATGTAGTGTACCGTTGTAGAGACGATCGACATCCAAACAAAGAAGAAGGTGTTTGACCATGTTATATTGGTCAGCGTCTGAAAGAGGAGAAGGTGTTTGACCATGTTATGTTGATCAGCGTCTGACAGAGGAGAAGGTGTTTGACCATGTTATGTTGGTCAGCGTCAGACAGAGGAGAAGGTGTTTGACCATGTTATGTTGGTCAGCGTCTGAAAGAGGAGAAGGTGTTTGACCATGTTATGTTGGTCAGCGTCAGACAGAGGAGAAGGTGTTTGACCATGTTATGTTGGTCAGCGTCTGACAGAGGAGAAGGTGTTTGACCATGTTATGTTGGTCAGCGTCTGACAGAGGAGAAGGTGTTTTACCATGTTACGTTGGTCAGCGTCTGACAGAGGAGAAGGTGTTTGACCATGTTATGTTGGTCAGCGTCTGAAAGAGGAGAAGCAATATTCTTCTGAAGGAGATGGAACAGCACTGCCAGTACGTCAGGGAATCGGTCCAAACTGTCAGAGGCCTGATGTCCGCCTTTACAGAGGACACAGAAAGAGGAAGTAAGTCTAAACCGGAGGTGGCATTTCAAAACGATCATGACGGACCAGCATCCCATTGACAATACAACTAGGGCGTACCCTAAAACTGACCCTAACCTTATTGTTACTATCAACAAGGAGACCGGTTTCACAATGATTGCATCAAAACTCTTGAGCGTGCCGTCTCTAGCCAACTCTCCTGCTATCTCTCTCAGAATTACCTTCTTGGTCCTAACCAGTCAGGTTTCAAGACTGGTCATTCAACTGAGACTGCTCTTCTCTGTGTCACGGAGGCTCTCCACACTGCTAAAGCTAACTCTCTCTCCTCTGCTCTTATCCTTCTAGACCTATCTGCTGCCTTTGATACTGTGAACCATCAGATCCTCCTCTCCACCCTCTCCGTGTTGGGCATCTCCGGCGCTGCTCACTCTTGGATTGCGTCCTACCTGACAGGTCGCTCCTACCAGGTGGCGTGGCGAGAATCTGTCTCCGCACCACGTGCTCTCACCACTGGTGTCCCCCAGGGCTCAGTTCTAGGCCCTCTCCTATTCTCGCTATACACCAAGTCACTTGGCTCTGTCATATCCTCATATGGTCTCTCCTATCATTGCTACACAGACGACACACAATTAATTTTCTCCTTTCCCCCTTCTGATAACCAGGTAGTGAATCGCATCTCTGCATGTCTGGCAGACATATCAGTGTGGATGTCGGATCACCACCTCAAGCTGAACCTCGGCAAGACGGAGCTGCTCTTCCTCCTGGAGAAGGACTGCCCACTCCATGATCTCGCCATCACGGTTGACAACTCCATTGTGTCCTCCTGCTAGCATTGACTTGTTTAAAGAAATGTACTTATTGTGATCGAGATGTAGTTGTCCCTGATTGCACTGACTTTGCTCACAGCTGCTTGTTTGAAGAAGTGTACTTTCTGTGATCAAGATGTGGTTGTCCCACTGGCTATCCTAAGTTGAATGCACCAATTTGTCTGCTAAATGACTTAAATGTAAATGTGTGCCCAGTTCTAAGCAGACTGTGTAATCGGCTTCAAAGAAAGTGGCATCACAGGGTGGATCCCAGGGTCTGCTCTGTCTGTTGCAGACAAGACTGCAAAACCTCCAACTCCAGCTGCAGACTGTAGCAGGCACCTACAGGAGACCTCATCTCTCAGGCCCCTCCACTCTACTGCCACCTACAGGAGACCTCTCCCGAGTGGCGCAGTGGTCTAAGGCGCTGCATCGCAGTGCTAGCTGTGCCACTAGAGATCCTGGTTCGAATCCAGGCTCTGTCGTAGCCGGCCGCGACCGGGAGACCAATGGGGCGGCGCACAATTGGCCCAGCGTCGTCCAGGGTAGGGGAGGGAATGGCCGGCAGGGATGTAGCTCAGTTGGTAGAGCATGATGTTTGCAACGCCAGGGTTGTGGGTTCGATTCCCACGGGGGGTATGAATATTTTTTTAAATAATAATGTATGCACTCACTAACTGTAAGTCGCTCTGGATAAGAGCGTCTGCTAAATGACTAAAATGTAAATGAGGGGCCTGAGGGATGAGGGGCCTGGGGATGAGGGGCCTGGGGATGAGGGGCCTGAGGGATGAGGTCTCCAGTAGGTGGCAGTGTAGAGAGGGGCCTGGGGATGAGGGGCCTGGGGATGAGGGGCCTGGGGATGAGGTCTCCAGTAGGTGGCAGTGTAGAGAGGGGCCTGGGGATGAGGGGCCTGGGGGATGAGGTCTCCAGTAGGTGGCAGTGTAGAGAGGGGCCTGGGGATGAGGGGCCTGGGGATGAGGGGCCTGGGGATGAGGTCTCCAGTAGGTGGCAGTGTAGAGAGGGGCCTGGGGATGAGGGGCCTGAGGGATGAGGTCTCCAGTAGGTGGCAGTGTAGAGAGGGGCCTGGGGATGAGGGGCCTGGGGATGAGGGGCCTGAGGGATGAGGGGCCTGGGGATGAGGGGCCTGGGGATGAGGGGCCTGGGGATGAGGTCTCCAGTAGGTGGCAGTGTAGAGAGGGGCCTGGGGATGAGGGGCCTGGGGATGAGGGGCCTGAGGGATGAGGGGCCTGGGGATGAGGGGCCTGGGGGATGAGGGGCCTGGGGATGAGGGGCCTGAGGGATGAGGTCTCCAGTAGGTGGCAGTGTAGAGAGGGGCCTGGGGATGAGGGGCCTGGGGATGAGGGGCCTGGGGATGAGGTCTCCAGTAGGTGGCAGTGTAGAGAGGGGCCTGGGGATGAGGGGCCTGGGGATGAGGGGCCTGAGGGATGAGGGGCCTGGGGATGAGGGGCCTGGGGGATGAGGGGCCTGGGGATGAGGGGCCTGAGGGATGAGGTCTCCAGTAGGTGGCAGTGTAGAGAGGGGCCTGGGGATGAGGGGCCTGGGGATGAGGGGCCTGAGGGATGAGGGGCCTGGGGATGAGGGGCCTGGGGGATGAGGGGCCTGGGGATGAGGGGCCTGAGGGATGAGGTCTCCAGTAGGTGGCAGTGTAGAGAGGGGCCGGAGGGATGAGGGGCCTGGGGATGAGGGGCCGGAGGGATGAGGGGCCTGAGGGATGAGGTCTCCAGTAGGTGGCAGTGTAGAGAGGGGCCGGAGGGATGAGGGGCCTGAGGGATGAGGGGCCTGAGGGATGAGGGGCCTGGGGATGAGGGGCCGGAGGGATGAGGGGCCTGGGGATGAGGGGCCTGAGGGATGAGGGGCCTGGGGATGAGGGGCCTGAGGGATGAGGTCTCCAGTAGGTGGCAGTGTAGAGAGGGGCCTGGGGATGAGGGGCCTGGAAATGAGGGGCCTGAGGGATGAGGGGCCTGGGGATGAGGGGCCGGAGGGATGAGGGGCCTGAGGGATGAGGGGCCTGAGGGATGAGGGGCCTGAGGGATGAGGTCTCCAGTAGGTGACAGTGTAGAGAGGGGCCTGGGGATGAGGGGCCTGAGGATGAGGGGCCTGGGGATGAGGGGCCTGAGGGATGAGGGGCCTGAGGGATGAGGGGCCTGGGGATGAGGGGCCTGGGGGATGAGGTCTCCAGTAGGTGACAGTGTAGAGAGGGGCCTGGGGATGAGGGGCCTGAGGGATGAGGGGCCTGAGGGATGAGGGGCCTGGGGATGAGGGGCCTGAGGGATGAGGGGCCTGAGGGATGAGGGGCCTGGGGATGAGGGGCCTGAGGGATTTACATTTACATTTTACATTTTAGTCATTTAGCAGACGCTCTTAACCAGAGCGACTTACAGGAGCAATTAGGGTTAAGTGCCTTGCTCAAGGGCACATTAACGTCATTTAGCAGACGCTCTTAGCCAGAGCGACTCACAAATTGGTGCGTTCACCCTATAGCCAGTGGGATAACCACTTTACAATTTGGGGGGGGGGGGGGGGGGGGGGTTAGAAGGAATACTTTATCCTATCCCAGGTATTCCTTAAAGAGGTGGGGTTTCAAATGTCTCCGGAAGGTGGTGAGTGACTCCGCTGTCCTGGCGTCGTGAGGGAGCTTGTTCCACCATTGGGGTGCCAGAGCAGCGAACAGTTTTGACTGGGCTGAGCGGGAGCTGTGCTTCCGCAGAGGAAGGGGAGCCAGCAGGCCAGAGGTGGATGAACGCAATGTCCTCGTTTGGGTGTAGGGACTGATCAGAGCCTGAAGGTACAGAGGTGCCGTTCCCCTCACTGCTCCATAGGCAAGCACCATGGTCTTGTAGCGGATGCGAGCTTCAACTGGAAGCCAGTGGAGTGTGCGGAGGAGGGGGGGTGACGTGAGAGAACTTGGGAAGGTTGAACACCAGACGGGCTGCGGCATTCTGGATGAGTTGTAGGGGTTTAATGGCACAGGCAGGGAGCCCAGCCAACAGCGAGTTGCAGTAGTCCAGACGGGAGATGACAAGTGCCTGGACCAGGACCTGCGCCGCTTCCTGTGTAAGGCAGGGTCGCACTCTCCGAATGTTGTAGAGCATGAACCTGCAGGAGCGGGTCACCGCCTTGATGTTGGCGGAGAACGACAGGGTGTTGTCCAGGGTCACGCCTAGGCTCTTCGCACTCTGGGAGGAGGACACAGCGGAGTTGTCAACCGTGATGGCGAGATCATGGAACGGGCAGTCCTTCCCCGGGAGGAAGAGCAGCTCCGTCTTGCCAGGGTTCAGCTTGAGGTGGTGATCCGTCATCCATACTGATATGTCTGCCAGACATGCAGAGATGCGATTCGCCACCTGGTTATCAGAAGGGGGAAAGGAGAAGATTAGTTGTGTATCGTCAGCGTAGCAATGATAGGAGAGACCATGTGAGGATATGACAGAGCCAAGTGACTTGGTGTATAGGGAGAAAAGGAGAGGGCCCAGAACCGATCCCTGGGGGACACCAGTGGTGAGAGCACGTGGTGCGGAGACAGCTTCCCGCCACGCCACTTGGTAGGAGCGACCGGTCAGGTAGGACGCAATCCAGGAGTGAGCCGCGCCGGAGATGCCCATCTCGGAGAGGGTGGAGAGGAGGATCTGATGGTTCACAGTATCAAAGGCAGCAGACAGGTCTAGAAGGACAAGAGCAGAGGAGAGAGAGTTAGCTTTAGCAGTGCGGAGAGTCTCCGTGACACAGAGAAGAGCAGTCTCAGTTGAATGACCAGTCCTGAAACCTGATTGGTTTGGATCAAGAAGGTCATTCTGAGAGAGATAGCAAGAGAGTTGGCTAAAGACGGCACGCTCAATAGTTTTGGAAAGAAAAGAAAGAAGGGATACTGGTCTGTAGTTGTTGACATCAGTGGGGTCGAGTGTTGGTTTTTTGAGGAGGGGAGCAACTCTCGCTCTCTTGAAGACGGAAGGGACATGGCCAGCGGTCAAGGATGAGTTGATCAGCGAGGTGAGGTAGGGGAGAAGGTCACCGGAGATGGTCTGGAGAAGGGAGGAGGGGATGGGGTCAAGCGGGCAGGTTGTTGGGCGGCCTGCAGTCACAAGTCGCAGGATTTTATCTGGAGAGAGAGGGGAGAAAGAAGTCAAAGCATAGGGTAGGGCAGTGTGAGCAGGACCAGCAGTGTTATTAGACTTAACAAACGAGGATCGGATGTCGTCAACCTTCTTTTCAAAGTGGTTGACGAAGTCATCCACAGAGAGAGAGGAGGTGGGGGGGGGGGGGGAGGAGGATTCAGGAGGGAGGAAAATGTGGCAAAGAGCTTCCTAGGGTTAGAGGCAGATGCTTGGAATTTAGAGTGGTAGAAGGTGGCCTTAGCAGCAGAAACAGATGAAGAAAATGTAGAGAGGAGGGAGTGAAAAGATGCCAGGTCGGTAGGGAGTTTAGTTTTCTTCCATTTCCGCTCCGCTGCCCGGAGCTCTGTTCTGTGAGCTCGCAGTGAGTCATCAAGCCACGGAGCTGGGGGGGAGGACCGAGCCGGCCGGGAGGATAGGGGACACAGAGAGTCAAAGGATGCAGAAAGGGAGGAGAGGAGGGTTGAGGAGGCAGAATCAGGAGATTGGAGGGAGAAGGATTGAGCAGAGGGAAGAGATGATAGGATGGAAGAGGAGAGAGTAGTGGGAGAGAGAGAGCGAAGGTTGCGGCGGCGCATTACCATCTGTGTAGGGGCAGAGTGAGTAGTGTGGGAGGAGAGCGAGAGAGAAAAGGAAACAAAGTAGTGGTCGGAGACTTGGAGGGGAGTTGCAGTGAGATTAGTAGAGGAGCAGCATCTAGTGAAGATGAGGTCAAGCGTATTGCCTGCCTTGTGAGTAGGGGGGGACGGTGAGAGGGTGAGGTCAAAAGAGGAGAGGAGTGGAAAGAAGGAGGCAGAGAGAAATGAGTCAAACGTGGACATAGGGAGGTTGAAATCCCCCAAAACTGTGAGGGGTGAGCCATCCTCAGGAAAGGAACTTATCAAGGCGTCAAGCTCGTTGATGAACTCTCCAAGGGAACCTGGAGGGCGATAGATGACAAGGATATTAAGCTTAAATGGGTTAGTGACTGTGACAGCATGGAATTCAAATGAGGAGATAGACAGATGGGTTAGGGGAAAAATTGAGAATGTCCACTTGGGAGAGATGAGGATTCCTGTACCACCACCCCTCTGACCAGATGCTCTCGGGGTATGCGAGAACACATGGTCAGACGAGGAGAGGGCAGTAGGAGTAGCCGTGTTTTCAGTGGTGATCCATGTTTCCGTCAGCGCCAGGAAGTCGAGGGACTGGAGGTTGGCATAGGCTGGGATGAAGTCAGCTTTGTTGGCAGCAGAACGGCAGTTCCAGAGGCTGCCTGCGACCTGGAACTCCAGGTGAGGGGTGCGAGCAGGGACCACCAGGTTGGAGAGGCAGCAGCCGCGCGATGTTGTGCGTTGTTTGTGTAGCCTGTGGAGAGACGAGAGAACAGGGATAGGCAGAGGCATAGTTGACAGGCTGTAGCAAATGGCTACAAAAATGCAGAGGAGATCGGGATGAAATGAGCTAAGCATCTGGGAGAGGAGAGAGGGGGGCCTCCCTCACCAAAAACTTCTACCTCAGAAACTAAAATTGTTTCACTGAACAGTTGTTCAATGTTTAAAGGAATAAACTCAAACCCACTTTATTCAGCTAGCCAACTATGACACCATAGCTGACTAGCATGCTAGCATCCAATAACACACAGTTTAACACACAGTTAAGCACAAATACTCACAACAAACCACCAATAGTGTGTTAACTAGCTAACCAGCATGCCAGCATCCAGTAACACACAGCCAAGCACAAACACTTGGTCACAGCAAACCACCAATAGTGTGATAACACACTAAACAGATCATTCGTGTCTGTGTCAAGTTCCTTTCATGACGCAGCAATGATTCAACATTGGCTAGCTAGGACAAGTATATTGTAATTAGCTGCTACCGTACCGTTCGCTGGTCGTGCTGGGTAGCTAGGTCGTGCTGGGTAGCTAGCAATGGCCACTGTGTTGGCTTTGTTTTAAGAACGGCTAGCTAGCTAGCTTCGTGCTACACCCGGCACACAATGGCTACTGTGTTGACTCTGACTCTGTTCGAAAAAACGGCTAATTAGCTCGCTTCGTGCTACAGCCGGCACGGCGGAAGACACTGCCAAGACACAGTAGCTACCCACGATACCTAGCTATGACGCCGTAGCTGACTAGCAAGCTAGCATCCATTAACACACAATTAGCACCAATACTTGGTTACAACAAACTGCCAAGAGTGTGTTAGCACACTAAACAGATGATTCATGTCCGTGTCTAGTTCCTTACATAACGCAGAACGCAGCAAAAATTAAACGTTGGCTAGAAGCACATTTAACAGTGGGACAGCTAATCGTTACCAGTAGCTACCCGCTAGCTAGCTAGCCTCGTGCTTCGATACTAACCTACAATAACCTACGGAAACCTACAACAACAACAATACTAACCTATAATAAATACAATACCTAACTACAACTAACTACCAACCTACGATCTAATGCATGGTTAAGCTATACTCAACATGCTGTCAGTTGACTTCTATTTGAGTTCTTCTCTTCTTATTCTCCCACTGACTAAATAAAAGCCCTTCCTCCCACCCTCCTTTGTCTCCACAGATAAAGACCCTTTATTCTCAGTCAGACAAATAACTAATCAGAAGGACACTGATGATAGGGTTTCCATACTTGGTGAGGAATATTGTGTTGCTTTGTCAGACATTAATACTTCTAAATACAGCACATTTACAAGATAGAACTTCTGGTTTGGCAAGTATAAGAAGCTCAGTGGCTTTGTGTGAACGTTGCATTTACATTCATTTTGTGGATGATATTATTATAATACTATTTGAGTATTTCACTTTACTTTGACTCACTAATGCAGGCTGGTTCATATGTTTAATTGGGGTAGTTTGAATGGAATTTCATGCACTCTGTCACTATTAAGGGGACACTTCACATGACATCAGTTTCCATTTCCTCTATTAGGCCTTACTTTGGAAAATGTAGATGACCACTTCCTCTTAGGATAGTTACTGGAGGTGCTGGTGGCATGTTGGCTTAAGCTAACTCAGGATAGTACAGCTCCCACTGGCCTTCAGAGTGGAAAACATTTTAACTGGATCAACCTAGGCCACCTAACATAGTGTTACCATAGAATTAGCAATTAGACTACTAGAATGGCCATGAACCCTGTTATGACGGTACAAAAGGTCAGCCATTTTGCTCAGGGAGTTGGTCAACCATGGTCAGACAGTGTGCTGTGATAAGATATTGTGTTGGCTAGCTAGACACTTTTAATGGAATGATTCTAGACATTTTTTTTCAAATTAACTGCCAATATGCCAACATTCCATTCAAACAAAGCAGTCAATCCACAGCCGCACACTGGCTGAAATCAGTTCACCATAGGGGCAATTCCACGCTAACAGAGTGATGCGGAGACTCCGATGTTTCACTTTTTAAAATGTATGTCAAACAAAATCCAATGATTACAACGTTAAACAGACCATACAACTCTATGCACAAGGACTCATTTTAACATTTTCCACAGAAAATGTGACAAAAACACATTCACTTGGAGAACAGTGCAGATGCAAAGTTTTGATAACAGAATGATGATTTGTGCTGTTTTTGCAGTCATTCTGTTACCAAACTTTGCATCTGCACTGTTCTTCAAGTAAATGAGTTTTTGTCAAATTTTCTGTGGAAAATGTTAAAAGTAGTCTATACAATAAAACCCGTATAAAATGTATTTATAATGATACGACAATATTTTAAGTTGGCAATAATTATATTACACAATTGCTGAATGTGTCACATGCCTTACGTTTATAGTCCGGCATAAGGAAAAGCAGGAAATGCATCACCAATGCATCTACTGCCATTCATTCCATTTACTGTAGACTGGTTTGGATTTCTCCCTGACCAAAATGGCTGCCATTTTCAAACCATTCTGGAACTTTGAGGGTTTATGACATGGCCCCTCTAGTAATTTAATATGATCTCTACGAGTGTGTTACATTCAAAGGTTATTTAATTCAGAACTGAAATGTTTGAATAAAGAAATGTTGTGATAATACAGTATATTTACCAGAATTGGGGTCTCAAGACCAGATAGAGCTACGTTTACTACACATCATTATATGGTTGGATATTGTAGAGTTAAAAATGGAATTGACTTTGATTAAATTATTTGTATTATTATTAAATACTTATTTCCTAGATAACATCAATCGTCATTGTTCTCTGAGGGGGTTGTGTAAGCCTACACTGTAACAAACGACCTGTATAAAGATGCTGCTGTGATCCTGTCCAGTCCATATGGTAGAGGACTTACCTCTGCATGTCTTCTGTGTTTAATGCTGAGCTCTGAACACCTCCCCACTGTTCTGCAAGAGGACAGGAGGAAGAGGAGGAGGAGGAGGAGGGGTGAGAGAGAGGAGGAGAGGAATGGGGAGAGAGATGAAGAGGTGAGGAGGGGGGAAAGAAGGAGAGGAGCGAGTAGGATGAGAGGAGGGAGGAGAGGAGGGACTCATCAGTAGAGTCTCAATGCGTCCCAAATGGCACCCTATTCCCTATAGTCCTGGTCAAAAGTAGTGCACTAAATAGGGAAAAGGGTGCCATTTGGGACTCAAACACTCTCTCTCCACTTAAACAAGAGATTTTCCCCTCATTTGCAGTTTATCCCCGGATCCCCACATCCATCTTTGTCTAAGAAATTGCCCCATATGTACACCAAAAGGGGGATTAGGAGATATGGCTAGTGTGTAGAGGTGAACCAGGAGACTTGGGGGAAGAAATGGCTTGTATGGTTTAGGAGACCTAAAGGGGATAAATGAATTGTAGGTTCCAAGGAACCATTCCAAGATAATGGCATGTTATGGCTTTCCAGGAGACGCTTCCAGGATAATGCCTTGTTATCTTTCCAAGAGACCTTCCGAGATAATTGCCTTGTTATGGCTTTCCCAGGAACCTTGTCCAGGAATATGGCCTTTTATGTCTATCCAGAATGACCTTCCAGGAGTAATGGCCTTGTTAGGGCTTCCAGAGGCATCCAGGAAGATAAAATGGCCTTGTTATGGGCTTTCCAGGAGACCTTCCAGGAGATAAATGGCCTTGTTATGGGCTTTCCAGGAGGACCTTCCAGGAGATAAATGGCCTTGTTATGGGCTTTCCACGAAGACCTTCCAGGAGATAAATGGCCTTGTTATGGGCTTTCCAGGAGTACCTTCCAGGAGATAAATGGCCTTGTTATGGGCTTTCCAGGAAGACCTTCCAGGAGATAAATGGCCTTGTTATGGGCTTTCCAGGAGGTCTTCTTCTTCTATTAAAGCAACATAATAGTTGGGGTTGTTGTGTTTTAGGTAACACGATTGGAACAAGGTTTTTTATTATTAAAAAAACAAAACAGTTTGCAGGCCGCAAGTAGCCTATTTAAAACAGCCCGCAACATGATTTATGAAATTAAGAAAAAATTACCCACGAGTCCACGATAGAAAAATAAAGAAAATAGTTCTGGTAATATGAGTCGTGACTTCTGAACGGTTCGGTTAAGAGACGAGCAGTTTTCCGCATTATAAAGGTGTAACTAGGGATGGGAAACCGAGGCTTTCTGAACCCTTTCGTGCTTTCAGAAAAACGGTTCATTACTATGAGCTTTTAACACAATACACACTATCTGCTGGTCAGGAATAAATCTGCATGTTTGATGTTTATATACGGTGCATTCAGAAAGTATTCAGATCCTTTACTTTTTCCACATTTTGTTACGTTACGGCCTTATTCTAAAATGGATCAAATAGTTTTTTCCCCCTCATCGATCTACACACAATACCCTATAATGACAAAGCAAAAACTGGTTTTTAGAAATTTTAGCAAAGTTGTTAAAAATAAAAAGCTGAAATATCAAATTTACATAAGTATTCAGACCCTTTACTCAGTACTTTGTTGAAGCACCTTTGGCAGTGATTACAGCCTTGACTCTTCTTGGGTAGGATGCTACAAGCTTGTCACACCTGTATTTGGGGAGTTTCTCCCATTCTTCTCTGCAGATCCTCTCAAGCTCTGTCAGGTTGGATGGGGAGCGTCGCTACACAGCTATTTTCAGGTCTCTCCAGAGATGTTCGATCGGGTTCAAGTCTGGGCTCTGGCTGGGCGACTCAATGACATTCAGAGACTTGTCCCGAAGCCGCTCCTGCGTTGTCTTGGCTGTGTGCTTAGGGTCGTGTGAACCTTCGCCCCAGTCTCTCTGTACTTTGCTCCGTTCATTTTTCCCTCGATCCTGACCAGTCTCCCAGTCCCTGCCGCTGAAAAACATCCCCACAGCATGATGCTGCCACCACCATGCTTCACCGTAGGGATGGTGCCAGGTTTCCTCCAGACGTGACGCTTGGCATTCAGGCCAAAGAGTTCAGTCTTGGTTTCATCAGACCAGAGAATCTTGTTTCTCATGGTCTGACAGTCCTTTAGGTGCCTTTTGGCAAACTCCAAGCGGGCTGTCATGTGCCTTTTACTGAGGAGTGGCTTCCATCTGGCCACTCTACAATAAAGGCCTGATTGGTGGAGTGCTGCAGAGATGATTGTCCTTCTGGAAGGTTCTCCCATCTCCACAGAGCTCCTTCAGAGTGACCATCGGGTTCTTGGTCACCTCCCTGATCAAGGCCCTTCTCCCCTGATTGCTCAGTTTGGCCGGGCGGCCAGCTCTAGGAAGATTCTTGGTGGTTCCAAACTTCTTCCATTGAAGAATGATGGAGGCCACTGTGTTCTTGGAGACCTTCAATGCTGCAGAAATGTTTTGGTACCCTTCCCCAGATCTGTGCCTCGACACAATCCTGTCTCGGAGCTCTACGGACAATTCCTTAGACCTCATGGCTTGGTTTTTGCTCTGACATGCACTGTCAACTGTGGGACCTTATATAGATATTTGTGTGCCTTTCCAATTCATGTCCAATCAATTGAATTTACCACAGGTGGGCTCCAATCAAGTTGCATTGAGGAGTTTACCACATCAGTCATCGACTTCATTAATAAGTGCATCGACGACATCGTCCCTACAGTGACCGTATGTACAAATGGATTACAGGCAACATCCACACTGAGCTAAAGGCTAATTCAGAGGTTTATAAGAAATCCTGCTACGCCCTCCGACAAACTATCAAACAGGCAAAGGGTCAACACAGGACTAAAATTGAATCCTACTACACCGGCTCTGACGCTCGTCGGATGTGGCAGGGCTTGCAAACTATCATGGAGTACAAAGGGAAGCTCAGCTGCAAGCTGCCAAATGACGCAAGCCTACCAGACTAGCTAAATGCCTTCTATGCTCGCTTCGAGGCAAGCAACACTGAACCATGCATGAGAGCACCAGCTGTTCCGGATGACTGTTTTATCACACTGTCTGTAGCCGATGTGAGTAAGACCTTTAATAAACAGGTTAACATTCACAAGCTCGCAGGGCCAGATGGATTACCTTGACGCGTACTCAGAGCATGCACTGACCAGCTGGGCAAGTGTCTTCACTGACATTTTCTATCTCTCCCTGACCCAGTCTTTAATACCTACATGTTTCAACAGACCACCATTGTCCCTGTGC
Organism: Coregonus sp. 'balchen'; assembly: GCA_902810595.1. NCBI lineage: Eukaryota > Metazoa > Chordata > Actinopteri > Salmoniformes > Salmonidae > Coregonus > Coregonus sp. 'balchen'. The sequence continues at coordinate 50,395,001 of LR778275.1, read as the reverse complement.
CCAAGAACGCCAAGGTAACCTGTCTAAATGACTATCGCCCCATAGCACTCACATCTGTAGCCATGAAATTATTTAAAAGGCTGGCCATGGCTCACATCAACACCATCATCCCAGACACCCTGGACCCACTCCAATGTGCATACCGCCCGCAACAGATCCACAGATGACTCAATCTCTATTGCATTCCACACTGCCCTTTCCCACCTGGACAAGAGGAACACCTATGTGAGAATGCTGTTCATTGACTACAGCTCAGCGTTCAACACCACAGTGCCCTCCAATCTCATCACTAAGCTAAGGACCCTAGGACTGAACACCTCTCTCTGCAACTGGATTCTGGACTTCCTGACGGGCCGCCCCAGGTGGTAAGGGTAGGCAACAACACATCTGCCACGCTGATCCTCAACACGGGGGCCCCTGAGGGGTGTGTGCTTAGTCCCCTCCTGTACTCCCTGTTCACCCATGACTGCATGGCCAGGCACGACTCCAACACCATCATTAAGTTTGTCTGATGACACGATGGTGGTAGGCCTGATCACCGACAACGATGAGACAGCCTATAGGAAGGAGGTCAGAGACCTGGCAGTGTGGTGCCAGAACAACAACCTCTCCCTCAACGTCAGCAAGACAAGGAGCTGATCCTGAACTACAGGAAACAGAGGGCCGAGCACACCGCCCATTTACGTCGACGGGGCTGTAGTGGAGCAAGTCAAGAGCTTCAAGTTCCTTGGTGTCCACATCACCACTAACATGGTCCAAACACAACAACACAGTCGTGAAGAGAGCACGACAATGCCTCTTCCCCCTCAGGAGGCTTAAAAGATTTGGCATGGGCCCTCAGATCCTCAAAAGGTTCTACAGCTGCACCATTGAGAGCATCTTGACTGGCTGCATCACCGCCTGGTATGGCAACTGCTCGGCATCAGACCGCAAGGCACTACAGAGGGTAGTGCGTAAGGCCCAGTACATCACTGGGGTCAAGCTTCCTGCCATCCAGGACCTCTATACCAGGCGGTGTCAGAGGAAGGCCCTAAACATTTTCACAGACTGCGGCCACCCAAGTCATAGAGTGTTCTCTCTGCTACCGGCAAGTGGTACCGATGCACCAAGTCTGGAACCAACAGGACCCTGAACATCTTCTACCCCCAAGATATAAGACTGCTAAATAGTGAACCAAATAGCTACCTGGGCTATCTGCATTGACCCTTTTACACAAACTTTTTTGACTCATCACATACGCTGCTGCTACTGTTTATTATCTGTCACTTATTCCTAGATACAGTGAGGGGCAGCTGCAGCTTAACTACAGTGAGGGAAAAAAGTATTTGATCCCCTGCTGATTTTGTACGTTTGCCCACTGACAAAGAAATGATCAGTCTATAATTTTAATGGTAGGTTTATTTGAACAGTGAGAGACAGAATAACAACAAAAAAATCCAGAAAAAAGCATGTCAAAAATGTTATACATTGATTTGCATTTTAATTAGGGAAATAAGTATTTGACCCCTCTGCAAAACATTACTTAGTACATGGTGGCAAAACCCTTGTTGGCAATCACAGAGGTCAGACGTTTCTTGTAGTTGGCCACCAGGTTTGCACACATCTCAGGAGGGATTTTGTCCCACTCCTCTTTGCAGATCTTCTCCAAGTCATTAAGGTTTCGAGGCTGACGTTTGTCAACTCGAACCTTCAGCTCCCTCCACAGATTTTCTATGGGATTAAGGTCTGGAGTTCTGAGCTGATTCCTCATCGTTGTCATGATCATTGCAACTCCACGAGGTGAGATCTTGCATGGAGCCCCAGGCCTAGGGAGATTGACAGTTATTTTGTGTTTCTTCCATTTGCAAATAATCGCACCAACTGTTGTCACCTTCTCACCAAGCTGCTTGGCGATGGTCTTGTAGCCCATTCCAGCCTTGTGTAGATCTGCAATCTTGTCCCTGACATCCTTGGAGAGCTCTTTGGTCTTGGCCATGGTGGAGAGTTTGGAATCTGATTGATTGATTGCTTCTGTGGACAGGTGTCTATTATACAGGTAACAAACTGAGATTAGGAGCACTCCCTTTAAGAGTGTGCTCCTAAGCTCAGCTCGTTACCTGTATAAAAGACACCTGGGAGCCAGAAATCTTTCTGATTGAGAGGGGGTCAAATACTTATTTCCCTCATTAAAATGCAAATCAATTTATAACATTTTTGACATGCGTTTTTCTGGATTTTGTTGTTGTTATTCTGTCTCTCACTGTTCAAATAAACTTACCATTAAAATTATAGACTGATCATTTCTTTGTCAGTGGGCAAACGCACAAAATCAGCAGGGGATCAAATACTTTTTTCCCTCACTGTACATATCTAGCTCAATTACCTCATACCCCTACACATCCACCCCTACACATCCAGTGCACCCCCCCCACCCCATCTTTTACGCTGCTGCTACTCTGTTTATTATTTATGCATAGTCACTTTAACTCTACCCACATGTACATAATACCTCAATTGTACATATGTACATATTACCTCAATATGTACAGTGGGGAAAAAAAGTATTTAGTCAGCCACCAATTGTGCAAGTTCTCCCACTTAAAAAGATGAGAGAGGCCTGTAATAATAATAATAATATGCCATTTAGCAGACACTTTTATCCAAAGCAACTTACAGTCATGCGTGCATACATTTTTTGTGTATGGGTGGGCCCGGGGATCGAACCCACTACCTTGGCGTTACAAGCGCCGTGCTCTACCAGCTGAGCTACAGAGGACCACTGTAATTTTCATCATAGGTACACGTCAACTATGACAGACAAATTGAGATTTTTTTTCTCCAGAAAATCACATTGTAGGATTTTTTATGAATTTATTTACAAATTGTGGTGGAAAATAAGTATTTGGTCACCTACAAACAAGCAAGATTTCTGGCTCTCACAGACCTGTAACTTCTTCTTTAAGAGGCTCCTCTGTCCTCCACTCGTTACCTGTATTAATGGCACCTGTTTGAACTTGTTATCAGTATAAAATACACCTGTCCACAACCTCAAACAGTCAAACTCCAAACTCCACTATGGCCAAGACCAAAGAGCTGTCAAAGGACACCAGAAACAAAATTGTAGACCTGCACCAGGCTGGGAAGACTGAATCTGCAATAGGTAAGCAGCTTGGTTTGAAGAAATCAACTGTGGGAGCAATTATTAGGAAATGGAAGACATACAAGACCACTGATAATCTCCCTCGATCTGGGGCTCCACTCAAGATCTCACCCCGTGGGGTCAAAATGATCACAAGAACGGTGAGCAAAAATCCCAGAACCACACGGGGGGACCTAGTGAATGACCTGCAGAGAGCTGGGACCAAAGTAACAAAGCCTACCATCAGTAACACACTACGCCGCCAGGGACTCAAATCCTGCAGTGCCAGACGTGTCCCCCTGCTTAAGCCAGTACATGTCCAGGCCCGTCTGAAGTTTGCTAGAGTGCATTTGGATGATCCAGAAGAGGATTGGGAGAATGTCATATGGTCAGATGAAACCAAAATATAACTTTTTGGTAAAAACTCAACTCGTCGTGTTTGGAGGACAAAGAATGCTGAGTTGCATCCAAAGAACACCATACCTACTGTGAAGCATGGGGGTGGACACATCATGCTTTGGGGCTGCTTTTCTGCAAAGGGACCAGGACGACTGATCCGTGTAAAGGAAAGAATGAATGGGGCCATGTATCGTGAGATTTTGAGTGAAAACCTCCTTCCATCAGCAAGGGCATTGAAGATGAAACGTGGCTGGGTCTTTCAGCATGACAATGATCCCAAACACACCGCCCGGGCAACGAAGGAGTGGCTTCGTAAGGTCCTGGAGTGGCCTAGCCAGTCTCCAGATCTCAACCCCATAGAAAATCTTTGGAGGGAGTTGAAAGTCCGTGTTGCCCAGCGACAGCCCCAAAACATCACTGCTCTAGAGGAGATCTGCATGGAGGAATGGGCCAAAATACCAGCAACAGTGTGTGAAAACCTTGTGAAGACTTACAGAAAACGTTTGACCTGTGTCATTGCCAAAAAGGGTATATAACAAAGTATTGAGAAACTTTTGTTATTGACCAAATACTTATTTTCCACCATAATTTGCAAATCAATTCATTAAAAATCCTACAATGTGATTTTCTGGAATTTTTTTTCTCATTTTGTCTGTCATAGTTGACGTGTACCTATGATGAAAATTACAGGCCTCTCTCATCTTTTTAAGTGGGAGAACTTGCACAATTGGTGGCTGACTAAATACTTTTTTTCCCCACTGTACATATTACCTTGATTACCTCAACTAGCACATTGACTCTGTACCGGTACCCTCCTGTATATGGCCTCCCTACTGTTATTTTATTTTTAACTTATCTATTTTTAACTTTTTTGTTTTCTTTAAAAAACTGCATTGTTGGTTAAGGGCTGTAAGTAAGCATTTCACTGTAATGTCTACACCTGTTGTATTCGGCGCATGTGGCAAATAAAATTTGATTTGATTTGGGTACTGTTACCCTGTGTATATAGCCTAGTTATTACCTCGTACCCCTACACATCCACTCAGTACTGGTACCCTGTGTATATAGCCATGTTATCATTACTCATTGTGTATTTACTTGTATTATTAAGTGTTTTCCTTTTTTATTCTTTCACTATGTTCTTTCTCTTTGCATTGTGGGTAAGGGCCCGTCAGTCAGTTAGTTTACAGCGGTTGTTTGCATTGTGATGAAGAAAATGTGATTAGAACATTTTGATTTTAATTTGATTATCGAGGTATTTCCCAGTGTGGCTTCCCACTGGGCAGCAGTTGTTTCACCAACACCCATTAAAACCTCTATACCAACTAACCCAACACCCATTAAAACCTCTATACCAACTAACCCTACACCCATTAAAACCTCTATACCAACTATCCCAACACCCATTAAAACCTTTTTGCAAACTAACCCTCGTATAGCGTTGTACGAGATCTTCAGTTTCTTGGCAATTTCTCGCATGAAATAGCCTTCATTTCTCAGAACAAGAATAGACTGACGAGTTTCAGAAGAAAGTTATTTGTTTCTGGCCATTTTGAGCCTGTAATCGAACCTACAATTGCTGATGCTCCAGATACTCAACTAGTCTCAAGAAGGCCAGTTTTATTGCTTCTTTAATCAGCGCAACAGTTTTCAGCTGTGCTAACGTAATTGCAAAAGGGTTATCTAATGATCAATTAGCCTTTTAAAATGATAAACTTGGATTAGCAAACACAACGTGCCATTGGAACACAGGACTGATGGTTGCTGATAATGGGCCTCTGTACGCCTATGTAGATATTCCATAAAAAATCTGCAGTTTCCAGCTACAATAGCCATTTACAACATTAACAATGTCTACACTGTATTTCTGATCAATTTGATGTTATTTTAATGGACAACAAAAATGCTTTTCTTTCGAAAAGAAGGACATTTCTAAGTGACCCCAAACTTTTGAACGGTAGTTTATACTGTATATACATAATATCATGCCGTTTACAACCCATGGGAAATGGTTGATCTTTATGAAACGTCCAGGTCCTCATGCTTTACATCCCTGTGAATAATATGGTAAAGAGGTTTTTTTTTGACAGCCCAAAGGTCAAGCTGTGTGTCAGGATAGTCAAGGATTTGCAATTAGTAAATTACCATACCATAATGGGCTGTGTTTGGTCTATGGGACGTCATTACTTCTGGGGAGATCTTCATTTCATAACCGGTGAATGCGATAGTGACCTCTGCATGAGAGAAGGCCTGTGTCCCAAATGGCACTGTATTCCCTTTATAGTGCACTACTATTGACCAGGTATTCCCTACCTAGTGCACTACTATTGACCAGGTATTCCCTACCTAGTGCACTACTATTGACCAGGTATTCCCTACCTAGTGCACTACTATTGACCAGGTGTTCCCTACCTAGTGCACTACTATTGACCAGGTGTTCCCTTTATAGTGCACTACTATTGACCAGGTATTCCCTACCTAGTGCACTACTATTGACCAGGTGTTCCCTTTATAGTGCACTACTATTGACCAGGTATTCCCTACCTAGTGCACTACTATTGACCAGGTATTCCCTACCTAGTGCACTACTATTGACCAGGTATTCCCTACCTAGTGCACTACTATTGACCAGGTATTCCCTACCTAGTGCACTACTATTGACCAGGTGTTCCCTACCTAGTGCACTACTATTGACCAGGTATTCCCTACCTAGTGCACTACTATTGACCAGGTATTCCCTACCTAGTGCCCTACTATCGACCAGGGCCCATAGGGTGCCATTTGGGATCTAGACAAGATCTGAGTGATTCCTTTTAATTTCAGAGAGGCTTGGCCATGCGTTCATGGGCTTTTTTTCTCTCCGTGAGACAAAATACATTTCCTCCTCATGCATTAAAACGTCTTGTGTAGAAGAGATGGCGATAAAGCACTGTGACCCCTGGAATAACTGTGACCCCTGGAAGAACTGTGACCCCTGGAGTGAACTGTGACCCCTGGAAGAACTGTGACCCCTGGAGTGAACTGTGACCCCTGGAAGAACTGTGACCCCTGGAGTGAACTGTGACCCCTGGAAGAACTGTGACCCCTGGAGTGAACTGTGACCCCTGGAAGCACTGTGACCCCTGGAAGAACTGTGACCCCTAGAAGAACTGTGACCCCTGGAGTGAACTGTGACCCCTGGAGTGAACGTTTTTAATTTTTTTTCACCCACCGATTAACTTCCTGGTCTTAATCCCAATAGATAAAACAGCTATTCATGTTGCTGCACTTTTGACCAAATATATAGGCTCAAGGCTTCATCCCAAATGGCATCCAATAGGGCTCTGGTCAAAAGTAGTGCACTATGTAGGGAATAGTATGCCATTTGTGATGCAGACCGAGTCTCATAGCAGAAGTGTGGAATACAAGTGAAATCTGTTGTTAGACTCAATGTGGAGTTGCCTCTCTGGCATAACAAACTGACAGTGTTGCGTAGACAGGGAGTAAGCAACCATCTACCAAAACATGGATTGATGGCAGCCTTGTTGAGAAACTGAAGGAGAGAGATGCTGCTTATAAACAGGGTCTAGGAGACCGGGGACAATAGTTTGGTTAAACAGTACAAATACGTCCTACGCAGATCGATCAAGATGGTGCAGCACAAGTATAGGAGCAATTCAGCAGGTCGGACACATTTTAGTCATTTCAGTAGACGCTCTTATCCAGAGCGACTTACAGTTAGTGAGTGCATACATAAAAAAATTAAAAAATCATACTGGCCCCCTGTGGGAATCGAATCCACAACCCTGCAGTTGCAAGCGCCATGCTCTACCAACTGAGCTACACAGGGCATACAGTGAGGGAAAAAAGTATTTGATCCCCTGCTGATTTTGTACGTTTGCCCACTGACAAAGAAATGATCAGTCTATAATTTTAATGGTAGGTTTATTTGAACAGTGAGAGACAGAATAACAATAAAAAAATCCAGAAAAACGCACGTCAAAAATGTTATAAATTGATTTGCATTTTAATGAGGGAAATAAGTATTTGACCCCCTCTCAATCAGAAAGATTTCTGGCTCCCAGGTGTCTTTTATACAGGTAACGAGCTGAGATTAGGAGCACACTCTTAAAGGGAGTGCTCCTAATCTCAGTTTGTTACCTGTATAAAAGACACCTGTCCACAGAATCAATCAATCAATCAGATTCCAAACTCTCCAAAATGGCCAAGACCAAAGAGCTCTCCAAGGATGTCAGGGACAAGATTGTAGTCCTACACAAGGCTGGAATGGGCTACAAGACCATCGCCAAGCAGCTTGGTGAGAAGGTGACAACAGTTGGTGCGATTATTCGCAAATGGCAGAAACACAAAAGAACTGTCAATCTCCCTCGGCCTGGGGCTCCATGCAAGTTCTCACCTCGTGGAGTTGCAATGATCATGAGAACGGTGAGGAATCAGCCCAGAACTACACGGGAGGATCTTGTCAATGATCTCAAGGCAGCTGGGACCATAGTCACCAAGAAAACAATTGGTAACACACTACGCCGTGAAGGACTGAAATCCTGCAGCACCCGCAAGGTCCCCTGCTCAAGAAAGCACATATACAGGGCCGTCTGAAGTTTTCCAATGAACATCTGAATGATTCAGAGGAGAACTGGGTGAAAGTGTTGTGGTCAGATGAGACCAAATTGGAGCTCTTTGGCATCAACTCAACTCGCCGTGTTTGGAGGAGGAGGAATGCTGCCTATGACCCCAAGAACACTATCCCCAGCGTCAAACATGGAGGTGGAAACATTATGCTTTGGGGGTGTTTTTCTGCTAAGGTGACAGGACAACTTCACCGCATCAAAGGGACAATGAACGGGGCCATGTACCATCAAATCTTGGGTGAGAACCTCTTTCCCTCAGCCAGGGCATTGAAAATGGGTCGTGGATGGGTATTCCAGCATGACAATGACCCAAAACACACGGCCAAGGCAACAAAGGAGTGGCTCAAGAAGAAGCACATTAAGGTCCTGGAGTGGCCTAGACAGTCTCCAGACCTTAATCCCATAGAAAATCTGTGGAGGGAGCTGAAGGTTCGAGTTGCCAAACGTCAGCCTCAAAACCTTAATGACTTGGAGAAGATCTGCAAAGAGGAGTGGGACAAAATCCTTCCTGAGATGTGTGCAAACCTGGTGGCCAACTACAAGAAACGTCTGACCTCTGTGATTGCCAACAAGGGTTTTGCCACCAAGTACTAAGTCATGTTTTGCAGAGGGGTCAAATACTTATTTCCCTCATTAAAATGCAAATCAATTTATAACTTTTTTGACATGTGTTTTTCTGGATTATTTTGTTGTTATTCTGTCTCTCACTGTTACAATAAACCTACCATTAAAATTATAGACTGATCATGTCTTTGTCAGTGGGCAAACGTACAAAATCAGCAGGGGATCAAAATACTTTTTTCCCTCACTGTATGTGACAGGGGCTTTTAACGATCACGGATTATAAAAAGAAAGCCAGTTACGTGGCGGACACCAACACCACCCTACCGGATGAGATAAACTCAGAGCTGCCGAAGACAACGAGGGCTACTTACTTACAAGTTTACCCTCGCAAGTCTGCTTGCCCAGACGGCATCCCTAGCCGCGCCCTCAGAGCATGCGCAGACCAGCTAGCTGTTGCGTTTTCGGACATTTTCAATCTCTCTCTTTCTCAGGCCGCTATCCCCACCTGCTTCAAGATGCCCACTATCATCCCCTTGCCCAAGAAAATAAAGTGACTGAACTGAATGAGAACTGAATGACTGAATAACTACTGATGAGTCATTGAGGAGGCGCTGGCGCGTAATGAAAGATACGTTTTGCACCGCTACTATCAAAACTGTGATTATATGTAGAAGCCAGACAACATAGTTTAAATTTAAGCCTTTAAAATCAATAGATCAATATATCTCCAAGCAACCGGGAGAGAGTGAGCGGTCACTTATATACGACATCGAACCAATCTGTGACTAAAGCGACGCTGCGACTGGAACACAACAAGCCAAGGCAAAGATCAACTTGGAGATGCAGCGAACAGCTGAAGGATATCCAGGAAAACAGCTAAAATGCTCTCAATGCTCAGCACAACAAACTAACTGTTACAATCTGTTGTTAAAAAAGTAGATTTGCTCTAAAGGAAAGTAGAGTCTATCCTGTCAGGTATGCAAATACAGGGAGGGCCCGTGGACGAACAAGACAACAAAATTGGAAACAAAGGTGCAAACTTTAGAAGATGAACTGGACCAGCTAGAAAACAGAACACAAAATAATGTGAGAGACCTTTCCAGCTACGCGATCAAGCTGATATCGGAGGAGCTTGGTGTGGATGTATCACCGGAGGATCGGCGTGAAACAGAAGAACGCTAAATACCCTCGCATGGTAATCTTTACGCTGTGGAACTATCAGACCAAAGTCATCATTCTGAAGGCACAGGGGCGAAAGGAAATCAAAATCCTTGGCCAATCCATTTGATTCATCCAGGACTTGTCTGCTAAGCTGAGGAAAAACCCGCAAGCAATTCATTCCATTCAGACAGTCACTGGAGGAAAAAGGAATCAAGTTTCAACTCTGTTTCCCGGCAGTGCTGTGGGAATGGAAGAGAACACAGAACATTTAGTTCACAAGCTCCAATGAAGCCCTGAACAGGCTGCAGGAAACCTTTCCAGTTGACAGAAAGCCCAGTGCTCTGAGGAGAGGCAGAACCTGAAAAAAACAGATAAGCACACTATGCTCAGTTGGTAGAGCATGGCGTTTGAAAACGCCAGGGTTGTGGGTTCGATTCCCATGGGGGGCCAGTATGAAAATGGATGCACTCACTAACTGTAAGTCGCTTTGGATAAGAGCGTCTGCTAAATGACTAAAATGTAAATGTAAATGATACATACAGTGATGCTCAAGACCAGTTAAATTGAGACAATAGATTAGAAAAGGATGTTGAATCATTATTATTTGGTATTTTATTAGGATCCAAATTAGCTGTTGCTACCTGGAGTCCCACACAAAACATGAAACATGACATAATACAGAACATTAATAGACAAGAAAAGCTCAAGGACAGAACTACATAAAACATTTTTTAAAGGCACACGTAGCCTACATATCAATACATACACACAAACTATCTAGGTCAAATAGGGGAGTGGCGTTGTGCCATGAGGTGTTTCTTTATCTGTTTTTTTAAACCAGGTTTGCTGTTCATTTGAGCAATATGAGATGGAACGGAGTTCCATGCAATAATGGCTCTGTATAATTGAGATGGTTTGGGATGAGTTGGACCGCAGAGTGAAGGAAAAGCAGCCAACAAGTGCTCAGTATGTGTGGGAACTCCTTCAAGACTGTTGGAAAATCATTCCTCATGAAGATGGTTGAGAGAATGCCAAGAGTGTGCAAAGCTGTCATCAAGGCAAAGGGGTGGCTACTTTCTAAATCTAAAACATTGTTTATTTGTTGAACACTTTTTTAGTTACTACATGATTCCATATTTGTTATTTCATAGTTTTGATGGCTGCACTATTATTCTACAATATAGAAAATAGTAAAAATAAAGAAAAACCCTTGAATGAGTAGGTGTGTCCAAACCTTTGACTGGTACTGTACATGTATTATAAAAATGAATGACTACCAACCCATAGGACTCACTACCGTCAAATCAAATCAAATCAAATCAAATTTTATTTGCCACATGCGCCGAATACAACAGGTGTAGACATTACCGTGAAATGCTTACTTAAAGCCCTTAACCAACAATGCATAATTTTTTTAAATAAAAAAGTACAAGAAAACCACAACAACAAAAAAGTGTTGAGAAAAAAAAGAGCAGAAGTAAAATAAAATAACAGTAGGGAGGCTATATATACAGGGGGGTACCGGTGCAGAGTCAATGTGCGGAGGGCACCGGCTAGTTGAGGTAGTTGAGGTAATATGTACATGTGGGTAGAGTTAAAGTGACTATGCATAAATAATTAACAGAGTAGCAGCAGCATAAAAAGATGGGGTGGGGGGGCAGTGCAAATAGTCCGGGTAGAATAGAATATGCCATTTAGCAGACGCTTTTATCCAAAGCGACTTACAGTCATGCGTGCATACATTTTATTTTTTATTTTTTTGTGTATGGGTGGTCCCGGGGATCGAACCCACTACCTTGGCGTTACAAGCGCCGTGCTCTACCAGCTGAGCTACAGAGGACCACGGTAGCCATGATTAGCTGTTCAGGAGTCTTATGGCTTGGGGGTAGAAGCTGTTGAGAAGCCTTTTGGACCTAGACTTGGTGCTCCGGTACCGCTTGCTGTGCGGTAGCAGAGAGAACATTCTATGACTAGGGTGGCTGGAGTCTTTGACAATTTTGAGGGCCTTCCTCTGCCCACGTCATCATGAAGCGCTTTGACACACTCGACCCTCTCCAATTCACCTACCCCCTGACAGATCCACGGATGACGCAATCACCATTGCACTGCACACTGCCCTTACCCATCTGGACAAAATGAATTTATAAGTGAGGATGCTGTTCATCGACTACAGCTCGGCCTTCAATACCATAGTGCCCTATAAACTCACCACAAAGCTCACAGCCCTGGGACTGAACTCCTCCCTCTGCAACTGGGTCCTGGACTTCCTGACGGGCCGCCCCCCAGGTGGTGAAGGTAGGCAACATTACCTCCTCCACACTGATCCTCAACACGGGGGCCCCACCAGGGTGCGTCCTCAGTCCCCTTCTGTATTCTCTGTTTGACCACAACTGCGTAACTCTATCAAGTTCGCTGACGACACGACAGTAGTAAGTCTGATCACCAACAACGACGAGACGACCTACAGAGAGGAGGTAGGCACTCTGACGGCGTGGTGCCAGGTAAACAACCACTCCCTCAACGTCACTCTGACGGCGTGGTGCCAGGTAACCAACCTCTCCCTCAACGTCAGTCTGACGGTGTGGTGCCAGGTAAACAACCTCTCCCTCAACGTCACTCTGACGGCGTGGTGCCAGGTAAACAACCTCTCCCTCAACGTCAGTCTGACGGCGTGGTGCCAGGTAAACAACCTCTCCCTCAACGTCAGTCTGACGGCGTGGTGCCAGGTAAACAACCTCTCCCTCAACGTCAGTCTGACGGTGTGGTGCCAGGTAACCAACCTCTCCCTCAACGATAGCAAAACAAAGGATCTGTTGTGGACTTCATGAGGAACCAGGCTGGACACGCCCCCATCCTCATCTAAGGGGTCGCTGTGAAGACTGAAATGGTCAAACCACATGGACACGTGGTGAAGAAGGCACGACAGTGACTCTTCAATCTCAGGATGCTGAAGAAATTCAGCCTGTCCCTGAGGCCCTCACAATGTTCTACAGGAGCACCATCGAGAGCATACTGTCGGGCTGCATCACAGCCTGGCACGGCAACTCCAGCGCCGCTGACCGCATGGTGCTACAGAGGGTGGTGGTACGCTCAGCCGAACGCACCATCGGGTGCACACTGACTGCCCTCCAGGACACCTACAACACCAGATGTCGCAGGAAGGCCGGAAGAAGGTCATCAGGGACCACAGCAACTGAGCCACGGACTGTTCTCCCAGCTTCCATCACTCAGACGTGGGCGGTTCAGGAGCATCATGGCTAAAAAACGGAAAGACTGGCTAATAGCTTCTACCCCCAGACCATCAGGCTGATATTAGCTACCTGCTGCCCCTGTACCCTTCCTGCCCCTCTGGACTCCTCCCCCCTCTATGAACACAGATTGACAACACAGTGAATATCATCCAAAACCTTCATGGCCGAATACCTACCAGGCACGCAGGGCACATGCCCAGGGGCCCTGAACTCCAGGGGGGCCCCCATTTGATTTTGTTGGTCACTCTCACTCAGACGTCATTAACATGGCATAAGTCATGGCAAAATGAGTAGAATTGCTTGAAAGTTGTCATACAATTTCAAAAATGTCTCTCCAACCAATGTGTAGAAATGCAGGAAATTCACTTTAACGGAGAAAACTAGCATCCAGACTAGAGTCGGTGGAGTCAGGTGTATTTTGCCTCATGAAACCATAGACAGACTGTCTCCTTTACAGACTGTCTCCTAAAGGTTAAACTCATCTGCCAGATTTAAGAAGAAGCCTCAAATTGATCTCTAGGCTACTGTCTGCTACTCTGGATGCTAATGACTCCCGAGTGGCGCAGTGGTCTAAGGCGCTGCATCGCAGTGCTAGCTGTGCCACTAGAGATCCTAGTTTGAGTCCAGGCTCTGTCGCAGCCGGCCGCAACCGGGAGACCCATGGGGCGGCGCACAATTGGTCCAAGGTAGGGGAGGGTTTGGCCGGCAGGGATGTGGGTTTGTTTCCCATGGGGGGACAGTATGAAAAAAAATTAAAATGTATGCATTCACTAACTGTAAGTCGCTCTGGATAAGAGTGTCTGCTAAAATGTAATTTTGGAAATACATTTTCCAAAGTAAGATAAAGGGATACAAGAAAGCAATATAAAGTAGAAAAGAAAGAATATAAAGTGTATTTTGCTATAATGTTTTTTTGTATGAATTTGTTTGTACAAATACAGTGCCGTGAAAAAGTATTTGCCCCCTTTCAGATTTTCTCTATTTTTGCATATTTTGGACACTGAACGTTATCAGATCTTCAACCAAAACCTAATATTAGATAAAGGGAACCTGAGTGAACAAATAACACAACATATTTTCAATTTATTAAATAAACAAAGTTATGCAACACCCAATCCCCCTGTGTGAAAAAGTAATTGCCCCCTTACACTCAATAACTGGTTGAGCCACCTTTAGCAGCATGCGTTTCGTGTCTGAGCCGTTGAATTGTGATTCCACTTTGTCCCTGTACTGTCGTTTTAACTCTTAGATATCCTTACGGAGGTCATAGCTGGTCTGTTTGTACACGTCCATGTTCCCAGTCACCTTGCCGTGGTTAAATGCGGTGGTTCACGCTTTTCAGTTTTGTGTGAATTCTGCCATCTATCCACAGTTTTTTGGTTTGGATAAGTTCTAATCATCACAGTGGGAATGCACTTCCTGATGAACCCACCCACTGGGTCATCAACGTCTAGTTTTGATTTACATTTGGTTGCGTTGTCAACTAACGCGAATTCAACCTGAAATCAACCAAACATTTCACCATGTCATTGGATTTAGGTTAAAGGTTGGGTAAAAAAAATTATCCAATCAGTTTTTCACGTTGATTAACTGTCATCGTATTGTTCTTTTGGTTCAAATGACGTAGGAACAATGTTGATTCAACCAGTTTATACTCAGGGGGTATAACTCAGTGACCTTTTTCGGCCTTCCTGCGACATCTGGGGTTGTAGGTGTATGGTGCTACAGAGGGCGGTGGTACGCTCTGCCGAACGCACCATCGGGTGCACACTGACGGCCCTCCAGGACACCTACAACACCAGATGTCGCAGGAAGGCCGGAAAAAGGTCACTGAGTCAGTGTATTTGTCGATACTATCCCCAGAAGGGACATGGAACATTTCCCAGTCCGTGTGACCAAAACAGTCTTGAAGCATAGAATCCGATTGGTCAAACGAACGTTGAACAGTCTTTCCCACGGGTTCATCGGGCGGCAGGTAGCCTAGCGGTTAAGAGCTTTGGGCCAGTAACCGAAGGGTCGCTGGTTCAAATCCCTGAGCTGACAATGTGCCCTTGAGCAAGGAACTTAACCCTAATTGCTCCTGTAAGTCACTCTGGATAAGACCATCAGCTAAATATGTAAAAATGTACTTCCAGATTAAATTTCTGCCTGTAGGCAGGGAGGAGCAGGCTGGAGGTGTGATCTGATTTGCCAAAGGGAGGATGGGGGAGGGCCTTGTAGCCAAGTAGTAACAATGGTTCAGGATTATTGTACATAAAAGTTATCTCACAGTATCTAATCTAACTCTTCGTCTCTCTCTAATATCTAATATAATCTAGTATCTAATCAGAGACCATCTCCACAGAAAGAAGAGCTGCACAGCAGAATGGTAACAATCATTAAAAGCGCAAATGAATCCAGCAGCTGCTTTCCGTCCCTCTTTCCTCTGAGGATCTATTTATCTGGAGGAAGAAGCACTTCCTTTTGAATTCCATATTTAATATGGTGTGTGTGTATTTTGGGGAATGTTGAGTGACAGACTAACACAAAGGGGGATGTTGTGAAATAGCACCATTTTAGAAAAGAGTACATGTACAATAAATTACATTTAATAGAACAATACATGCATATTCCTTCTATACTTACTTATGATGTACTCTACTTTATCATACCTACAGTATTCTGTATCCACATCTAGAAGGAACTGTACTGCAAGTGCATAATACTGTGTAGGTAAAACTATGAACTGAAAACTGCTAGATATCCTATTCCTTCTCTCTCTCAGTCCCAGCTCCCTCTTTCTAGAGCTACAGCAACAAGTTCATCTGCTGACTCTTAATAGTTTGTTTTCTCATTCAAATCCATGAAAGAGTCTCAAATGGCACCCTATTCCCTATATAGCGCACTACTTTTTTTTACCACGGCCCATGGAGCTCTGGTCAAAAGTAGTGCACTATATAGGGAATAGGGTGCCGTTTCAGACCCAGTCCATGTGTCTCTCTCTCGAGGGGATTATGAGGACAAAAGGACTAAGGTTTGAAAGGACAAAACAGCCACTCAACAAGATCAGGAAAACCCAGAGAAAATGCCACACAGCACAAACACAGAGGGCTGAGTGAACTTTTTAACCTGTAATGGAGGAAGGCAGGTGTTGCAGCTCACAGCACAGCACTCTTTAATTGACATTTCAGCTGGACCTGGTCAAAATGGTCACAGGACTTTCACAGTGGGAGAAAATCTATTTGTCTTGGCATTTCTCTCTCTCCATTTCTCTCTCTCTCTCTCTCCCTCCTCCTCTCTCTCTCTCCTCTCTCTCCTCTCTCTCTCCTCTCTCTCTCTCGCTCTCTCTCTCGCTCTCTCTCTCTCTGTCTCTCTCTCTCTCTCTCTCTCTCTCTCTCTCTCTAAACTTTAACCTCTGCTCACGTTCTGACCTTTGGCACCC
Organism: Coregonus sp. 'balchen'; assembly: GCA_902810595.1. NCBI lineage: Eukaryota > Metazoa > Chordata > Actinopteri > Salmoniformes > Salmonidae > Coregonus > Coregonus sp. 'balchen'. The sequence continues at coordinate 50,378,459 of LR778275.1, read as the reverse complement.
TACTTTTATATATATATATATATATATTTTTTTTGTGCCCAACTTTTGACCAGGGTGACATTTGTGATGCATCCCTGGGAAATGTCAGATAGCCTTTCTCTTTACAGCCTACAGTGGTAGAATACTCCACAGAACCAGAGAGAGGAGCAGACTGCTTTAAACCAGGCACTCAGTGTACCGTATTGTCCTTTAAAGCAGAAAGCATATGGATGTTGGATAACATGCTCCTGAGCATGACATACAGGTCATTATAACATAAGATCTCTGTTGAACAACTTGCAAATTCCATGTATTGGATTTATTTTGCTTCATATGTTTGAGGGGAAAGATATCTAGCCTCTCTTTCTCCTGACCCTTAAACACATACTCCAACACCTGTACATACAGTGGGGGAAAAAAGTATTTAGTCAGCCACCAATTGTGCAAGTTCTCCCACTTAAAAAGATGAGAGAACTTGCACAATTGGTGGCTGACTAAATACTTTTTTCCCCCACTGTAACAAACCTCTCAGAATCTACCCTAAGAACCTCAGAATGTTCTAATGTTCCTCAGAATGTTCTAATGTTCCTCAGAATGTTCTAATGTTCCTCAGAATGTTCTAATGTTCCTCAGAATGTTCTAATGTTCCTCAGAATGTTCTAATGTTCCTCAGAATGTTCTAATGTTCCATGCCTCTGCTCAGAACCCTAATGTTCTGCCCTCCCTCTCCATAGAGGGTCGTACTGCACCACTCCCCCCAGTTCACATCACCACCGAACGGCACCCTATTCCCTACACAGTGCACTACTTTTGTCCAGAGAACTATGGACCCTGGTCTAAAGTAGTGCACTGTATAGGGAATAGGGTGCCATTTGAGACGCAGTCAGAGTATTAGCAGGGATTAGGGCTGAGGAGGGTAGCGTTCTGTCTTGGGTCAGAACTGACATGACGTCTGCTCTCTTCAGCGCCTTTGAAGTTGAGTTGAGGATGACCTTGGACCTAGAATCTGACTCAAATGGAACCCTATTCCCTATATAGTGCACTACTTTTAACCAGAGCCTTATAGTGCACTGTATAGAGAATAGTGTTCCATTTGAGACACACCCAAGCAGAGAAAGTTCGTAGCTGCCACTAACACAGGACTCCTGGCTTCCTTTCCACCCAGGTCATCAGTGAGGTCATAACGACAAAGAAAATAGAGAGAGGAGAGAGGGAGGAATTATTCCAGGAAGAGAGATGTAATGTTTTCCGTTGCAGAAAGAGAGACCTGGGTCTGACTCTATGTGGCAGTTTTTTTTTGCTTCCTTTGAACAATTAATTTATTCTCTTTTGTCTTCTGAGAGGAGCGAGTGTTCCAGAACTAACCTTCCCTTTCTCATTGCGTCTCTCTCTCTCTCTCTCTCCTCTCCTCCTCCTCTCTCTCCTCCTCCTCTCTCTCTCTCATCCTCTCTCCTCTCCTCTCTCTCTCTCTCTCTCTCTCTCTCCTCTCATCTCTCTCTCTCTCTCTCTCTCCTCTCTCTCTCTCTCCCTCTCTCTCTCTCTCTCCTGTAACACCTTGGGGAGGTAAGGATTGAGACGTCTCACTCCCTGGCTTTGTTCCACATAGCACCCTATTCCCTATATAGTGCACTACTTTTGACCAGAAAGGTGGAACAGAGCTTAGGAAAGGAGGGAGGGAGAGAGGGAACATAGTTCAGGGAGGGAGTGAGGGAGGGAGAGGAGGAACAGAGCTCAGGAAAAGTAGGAGGGAAGGAGGGATGGAGGGGAAGAAAGGAGAGGAGGAACAGAGCTTAGGTGAGGGGGGAGGGAAGGAGGGAGGGAAGGAGGGAGGGAAGGAGGGAGGGGAAAAAGGGAGAGGATAAAAGAGCTCAGGAAGGGTTTGGGGGGAGGAGGGGATAGAGAACAGGAGAAGAGGAGAGGGGAGAATAGGGAGATACGAGGCGGAGGGTATGGACGAGGAGCTGAGGTAGAGAGGGGAAGGAAGAAGAGTGTAAACGGAAATAGGAGGAACCCGAGCTTAGGCAAAGGGGTGGAGTGGAGGAAATGTGAGAGGAGAGGAGTAATGTTAAGTTGGAAATGAGCTGAGTTGGTAAGCTGCTAAGCTAGAGTGAGTTTTAGAGGGCAGAAAGTTGCAGCCGTTTCAGATGAGCTTTAATGTCATCTCAAAGGAGAGAGATGAGAGCTTCTTCTGCTGCTAAGCTTAGCTCTGGATAGAAAAGCTCTTCCATATGCTACATGTGTGGCAATTACAGACTTTTATTAGCACAGCAGAAAAATTGATATTTTACATAACACAAATGTATTAGTTCTATCAATCTATCCTCATAGCTTTTAACAGAGCAATATGAGACCATTTGATATTGCAATATTAGTCTTGTTTGCCAGACTCAGGACTCTCAAATACAACGCTTGTGGAAAGAGAGTATTGCAATATTCTGATATTTTTTACACAACATGAATGCACTACTTCAACCGTTCTAACCTAGCTTTTACCATAGCAACAGTGTGATTTAATATTGTAATATTCTGTCGAACTCAACTGCATCTTTCATCATGGAAATATATAAGGTTTCCATGGTATCAAGTTTATAGGAAGCCCACTTAACCCTCCCGTTGTCCTAGGGTCAAAATGACCCGCCACTGTGTTGAACCAACTTTATTTAATTTTTATATTTTTTGGATCATTTGTGAGAAGGAGGCAGTGAGACTTTCTTTAAAGTCAACGGGAGGGTTAAACTTGCTACAGCGTTAATAGAAGACAGACCCTCTCCACGTTCCACCTCTGCATCCCAAATGGCACCCTAATCCCTACATAGTGCACTACTGTTAACGAGAGCCCTATGGGACTCCGTATGGACCCTGGTCTAAAGTAGTGCACTATGTAGGGATTAGGGTGCCATTGGGGACTCAGCCATGTACCAGAGTCAGAGTTGTGAAGGGCCCCTGAGTGGGCGGGGTAATCGGCTGAGTGGGCGGGGTAATCGGCTGAGTGGGCGGGGTAATCGGCTGAGTGGGCGGGGTAATCGGCTGAGTGGGCGGGGTAATCGGCTGAGTGGGCGGGGTAATCGGCTGCAGGCTGGGACAGTTATCACACCATCTATTCTCATGGGAGATCAGGTCTGTGTCCCAGATGACACCTATCCCCTATATACTGCACTACTTTTGACCAGGGCCCATTGGGCTCTATAAAGGGAATAGGGTGCCATTTGGGACCCATCCTGAGACAGGTAGCACACTATACTCTATATATTCTCCTGGGGGACAGGACAGGACAGGACAGGACACGACAGGACAGGACAGGCAGACAGGACAGGAAGACAGACAGGACAGGACAGGCAGACAGACAGACAGGACAGAACAGGACAGGACAGGACAGGCAGACAGGACAGGCAGACAGGACAGGCAGACAGCATTCTATTCCCTATATAGTGCACTACTTTACTCCTCTCCTCTTCTCATCTACAGTGCACTAGTTGGGGAATAGGGGTCATTTCAGACACAGCCCAGCAGCGCATGCTTGGAATAACATAGCAATCCTTTAAATCACGTGGT
>LR778275.1:50281369-50374828 GCA_902810595.1 Coregonus sp. 'balchen' | reverse complement strand
ACAGAAAGAACCCTTTGGTTAAAAATACAGAAAGAGCATGTCATCCGTTTTAGATACGAACAGAACAGAACATCTGTTTTTAGAACAGAACGAACATCCGTTTTAGATACAGAACAGAACACCCGGGGTGAATCAAAACGACCCCTGGTAGAAAGAACAGAGAGTCCCCTGGTTAGATACAGAAACAGAGCATGTCTCCGGGTTTAGAACAGAACAGAAAAGCGGGGGAAACCAGCACACTCGAGAAGCTGGTGGTGGAAAGGTCGGTTTGGGGGGATTTTTTTCGCAGCGGGATGGGGGACTAGTAAGACGAGGGAAAATATGAAGGAAAAAAAGTCAGAGGACCTGATGAAAACCTCCCCTCGGGAGCGCTCTTTGACCTCAGACTGGGGCAAAGGGTTCCCCTTTCCAACGGACAACGCCCCCAAAGCACACGCCAAAAAAACGCGGGAGTGGCTTGGGAAAAGTCTTTTGAAGTCCTTGAGGGGGCCCACCCAGACCCCGGAAACCCCGATCAAACATTTGGGGGAGCCCTGAAAATTTGAGCAGGACGCTCCCAATCAAACCTGACAGGCTTGGAGGATCTGAGAGAAGAAGGGGAAAAAAGAAACCCCCAAAATAAAGGGGGCCAATTTGTGGGGTCATCCCCAAAAAAAACCGGGGCTGTAATCGCTGCCAAAGGTGCCACAAAAAGTACTGAGAAGGGTTAAAATACTACGAAAATTGGATATTTAGATTTTTGAGTTATATACTTTTTAAAAAATGTCTAAAAACCAGTTTTGCTTTTCATCTGGGGTTTTTGGTGTAATTTTCGAGGGGAATAAAAAAAGTAATCCATTTTTTGGGTAAGGCGTAAGTAACAAAATGTGGAAAAGGGCAAAGGGGTCTGAAATTTCCCAATGCGCTTTTTAAGGGTTAAGTGTTAATGTGTTTTTTTTTTATATGGTTTTGGTTTTATGTGTTTATTGTTTTATGGTTTTTTGTTTTATGTGTTTTTATAAAAATGTTTGGGTTTCCCCCAGTCTGGGGGTCCCGTGGGTTTTTTTGTTCGTTGTTTATAAAGTGGAGCCTTTTTAACCTCCCCCGGCCCTTGTTAGGCCATTATGCTTAATGGTTTTTTGGGGGGAATGGATTTTAAAGGCATTCTCTCCCGTACGTGCTGAAAGATTATTTTGGGGAGAGTAAATTCCCTCGCAAACGATAGCTGGAAAATGGAGTTCTGTTTTCCAATGTTTGCCAGGGTGCGTCGGCGATGTCCATTGGTTTAGGACCAGTTTTAAAATAAACCCAGTTGCTCTCAGTTTCCCCCTAAAAACCAACCCAACATTCCCTTCCTCCAAATACCCTCTACCACATCCTACAACGTTTTTGAACTATGTGAGTATCCCCAGCAAATCCATTCCACCTTTTTTGCCCTTTCCCCTTTTCCTCCCCCCGGGTCTCAGAGAAAAAACCGATCGCACGATGTGCAGCGTAGTGTTCTGTTCTACCACTGAGCAGCAGCGAGCAGCTTTAACACCTAGGGTCAATATTGACCTGGGAGGGAAAAAAACCGTCACTGTTTCAGAAATTTTGAGAGCGCCGTACCTCCCCAAATAAAATTTTTAGGTCATTTATTTAAAAGCCCATATAACACAGAGGAAAAGTCGGCCCCCCTAACCAAGGGGGACCCAACCAAAAGGGGTACACAGATGGGTTTAAGGGCCGCCGCAACCTTTTGTCTCTCTTCCCCCACTTCCCTCTTCCCCACACGCTCCCTTTTGCTAAAACCTTCTCCCTCCAAACTTTCCGGGTTTCCCCCTAAAACCCCCCTCTCCTCCCCCTTTTTGATCCTTTGACTCTCGGTCCCCCCATCCTCCCGGCCCGGGCCCGGGGCCTCCCCCCAGCTCCCTGGTTTAACTCTTTCGAGCTCACCCGAACAGAGTTTCCGGGGGCGGAGCGGGGAAAAGGAAAAAAAAACTAAATTCCCTGCCACCCGGCATTTTTCCCCTCCCTCCTCTCTACATTTTCTTTATCGGTTCTGCTGCTTTAAGGGGCCCCCTTCTTTCCACTTAAATTCCCCGCATTGCCCTAACCCCCAGGAAGCTTCCCTTTTCCCCATTTTTTCCCCCCTGAAACCTCCCCCCCCCCTTCCCCCCCCCCTCTCTCTCTGTGGGTGACTTTTGTCCCAAACCAAAATTTGAAAAAAAAGGGTTTTACGCATCCCCATCCTGGGTTTTTAAGCCAATGACCCCTTTCTGGTTTCCCGCCACACTGCCCAACCCTTAATTTCTTGACTTTTCTCCCCCCTTCTAAGGGAAAAACCTTTGGAATTTTTGTGATTAAAGGCCCCCCAAAAAAAAAAAAGGTTGAAACCCAAAACCCGCCCCTTTCCCCGACCCTTCCCGGGGGGCCTTTCCCCCTAAATCCCCCTCCTTTATAAAAAAATCCTTTACCCCTGGCCCTGTAAAATTGGGTTTTAAAAAAGGGGGAGGGTTCCCCCCCTTAACCCCCCAAAAAAACCAAAACTCGACCCCCCCTGATGTAACAAAATAAAGACCCGGGCCCTTTTTTTTCTTTTAAAAAAAAAATTTGAGCGTTGCCCCTTTTTTTTAGCCCCCAACCCCTCTTTTCATTCTTCAGAATGACCTTCTTTATCCAAAAAAAACCCAAACAGGGGTTTTAGGAATTGGTCATTCAAATGAGACTGCCTTCTCTGGTTTTCACAGAGACTCTCCGCAATGCTAAAGCTAACTCTCTCTCCTCTGCTCTTGTCCTTCTAGATCTGTCTGCTGCCTTTGATACTGTGAACCATCAGATCCTCCTCTCCACCCTCTCCGAAATGGGGCATCTCCGGCGCGGCTCACTCCTGGATTGCGTCCCTACCTGACCGGTCGCTCCTACCAAGTGGCGTGGCGGGAAGCTGTCTCCGCACCACGTGCTCTCACCACTGGTGTCCCCCAGGGATCGGTTTTGGGCCCTCTCCTTTTCTCCCTATACACCAAGTCACTGGCTCTGTCATATCCTCACATGGCCTTTCTATCATTGCTACGCTGACGATACACAACTAATCTTCTCCTTTCCCCCTTCTGATCACCAGGTGGCGAATCGCATCTCTGCATGTCTGGCAGACATATCAGTATGGATGACGGATCACCACCTCAAGCTGAACCCTGGCAAGACGGAGCTGCTCTTCCTCCCCGGGAAGGACTGCCCGTTCCATGATCTCGCCATCACGGTAGACAACTCCGCTGTGTCCTCCTCCCAGAGTGCGAAGAGCCTAGGCGTGACCCTGGACAACACCCTGTCGTTCTCCGCCAAACATCAAGGCGGTGACCCGCTCCTGCAGGTTCATGCTCTACAACATTCGGAGAGTGCGACCCTGCCTTACACAGGAAGCGGCGCAGGTCCTGGTCCAGGCACTTGTCATCTCCCGTCTGGACTACTGCAACTCGCTGTTGGCTGGGCTCCCTGCCTGTGCCATTAAACCCCTACAAACTCATCCAGAATGCCGCAGGCCCGTCTGGTGTTCACCTTCCCAAGTTCTCTCACGTCACCCCCCTCCTCCGCACACTCCACTGGCTTCCAATTGAAGCTCGCATCCGCTACAAGACCATGGTGCTTGCCTTTGGAGCAGTGAGGGGAACGGCACCCCTGTACCTTCAGGCTCTGATCAGTCCCTACACCCAAACGAGGACATTGCGTTCATCCACCTCTGGCCTGCTGGCTCCCCTTCCTCTGCGGAAGCACAGCTCCCCCTCAGCCCAGTCAAAACTGTTCGCTGCTCTGGCACCCCAATGGTGGAACAAGCTCCCTCACGACGCCAGGACAGCGGAGTCACTCACCACCTTCCGGAGACATTTGAAACCCCACCTCTTTAAGGAATACCTGGGATAGGCTAAAGTATTCCTTCTAACCCCCCCCAAATTGTAAAGTGGTTATCCCACTGGCTATAGGGTGAACGCACCAATTTGTGAGTCGCTCTGGCTAAGAGCGTCTGCTAAATGACGTTAATGTGCCCTTGAGCAAGGCACTTAACCCTAATTGCTCCTGTAAGTCGCTCTGGTTAAGAGCGTCTGCTAAATGACTAAAATGTAAATGTAAATGAGTACAACTCATCTGTGACCCTTAGATCACTGACCCTCAGAGCAGGTTCACCATGTCTACATGTGAAAGAAAGGTTCAGAATGGCATCACTTCGAAAACTCCCTTTGAAAAGTTCAGTTGTATTGAGATGTGTGTTGTCTGTTGAGTGGTTGTATTGAGATGTGTGTTGTCTGTTGAGTGGTTGTATTGAGATGTGTGTTGTCTGTTGAGTGGTTGTATTGAGATGTGTGTTGTCTGTTGAGTGGTTGTATTGAGATGTGTGTTGTGTTGAGTGGTTGTATTGAGATGTGTGTTGTCTGTTGAGTGGTTGTATTGAGATGTGTGTTGTCTGTTGAGTGGTTGTATTGAGATGTGTGTTGTGTTGAGTGGTTGTATTGAGTGGTGTGTTGGTGTGTTGAGTGGTTGTATTTGGTATTGAGATGTGTGTTTTGTTGAGTGGTTGTATGAGATGTGTGTTTTGTTGAGGGTTGTTTGAGATGTGTGTGGCTGTTGAGTGGGTTGTATTGAGATGTGTGTGTGTTGAGTGGTTTTATTGAGATGTGTGTTGTTGGGTTTTGTGGTTGTATTGAGATGTGTGTTGTCTGTTGAGTGGTTGATTTAATGTTTGTTGTCCCGTTGTGTGGTTGTATTGAGATGTGTGTGTGTCTGTTGAGTGGTTGTATTGAGATGTGTGTTGTTTTGTTTAGTGGTTGTATTGAGATGTGTGTTGTTGTTTAGTGGTTGTATTTAGATTGTGTTGTTGTTGAGTGGTTGTATTGAGATGTGTGGTTGTTGAGTGGTTGTATTGAGATGTGTGTTGTGTTGAGTGGTGTATTGAGATGTGTGTTTTTTGAGTGGTTGTATTGGTGTGTGTTGTCTGTTGAGTGGTTGTATTGAGATGTGTGTTGTGTTGAGTGGTGTGTTGAGATGTTGTTTTTGTCTGTTTTGTTTTTGGGTTGTATTGAGATGTGTGTTGTGTTGAGGGTTGTATTGAGATGTGTGATGTGTTGAGGGGGTTGTATTGAGATGTGTGTTGGTTGAGTGGTTTTATTGAGATGTGTGTTGTGGTGAGTGGTTGTATTGAGATGTGTGTTGTCTGTTGGTGGTTGTATTGAGAGGGGTGTTGTGTTTAGTGGTTTTGTATGAGTGTGGTTGTGTTGAGTGGTTGTATTTAGAAAGTGTGGTTTTCTTGAGTGGTTGTTGAGAGTGTGTTGTGTTGAGTGGTTGTATTGAGAATGTGTGTTTTTTGGTTTAGTGGTTTTATTGAGATGTGTGTTGTGTTGAGTGGTTGTATTGAGATGTGTGTTGTCTGTTTAGTGGTTGATTGAGATGGTGTTTTTGTTTGAGTGGTTTTTGTATTGAGATGTGTGTTGTGTTGAGTGGTTTTTATTGAGATGTGTGTTGTGTTGAGGGTTGATTGAGTTGGTTGTGTTGAGTGGGTTTTATGAGAGTTGTGTTGTCTTTGAGTGGGTTGTATTGAGATGGTGTTGTGTGATGGTTGTATTTAGATGTGTGTTGTTATTGTGTGGTTGTTGAGATGTGTGTTGTCTGTTGAGTGGTTGTAAATTTAGAGTGTGTTGGTCTATTGTGTGTTGTATTGAGATGTGTGTGTCTGTTGAGTGGTTGATTGAGATTTTGTGTTGTCTATTGTGTGGTGTTGTATTGAGATGTGTGTTGTCTGTTGAGTGGTTGTATTGAGATGTGTGTGTCTGTGAGTGGTTTGTATTGAGAGTGTGTTGTCCTGTTGTGTACGTTCTCTACTTGTTTGTCAATCAGTGGGGAAAAGTAGTTAAATCTCTCAGTTAGCCCCCAGTAATTACGTTGACAAAACGTTACTAAAATGCCCTTTGCTGAGTTCTGTTTTTATTTTGTCGCCTTTCTCTTTTGAAGCGTTTGGGGAGGCAAGTGTAGGATTAGAGACTGGAGCTAGAAACCCAAAACACCTGACCAATTTCACCCCCCTGACAACCCCAACGCACCTCCAAACCCCCCCCCTGACCCACAACCCCCCCCAAAAAACCCTGGGCACACCGACCAACCCGGACCAAAAAACCCTCCTACCCAAAACCCTGACCACACCCCTTGACCACACCCCGCCCCCCTCTCCCCAACACCCCTGACACACACCCCCCTACCCCGAACCCCGGGCCAAACCCCCTCCACCCCAAACCCCCTGACCAAAAACCCTACCACAACCAACAACCCCCCCTGACCACACCCCCCCTACCAAACCCCTGACCCCAAAACCGGGCAACCCCTGACCACACCCCCCACCCAACACCCGACCACACCCCTCTAAACCCCAACACCCCTGACCACACCCCCTCCTAAAACCAACCCCTGAAACCCCAAACCCTCCTACCCCAACACCCCTGACCACACCCCCCCACCCCAACACCCCCTGACCCCAAAAACCCTCCTACCCCAAAACCCCTGACACACCCCCCTTTCCCACCCAAAAACCCCGACACACCCCCTCCTACCCCACACCCCTGACCACACCCCCCCTACCCCAACACCCTGACCACACCCCCTACCCAACACCCCATGACCACACCCCCTCTACCCCACACCCCCTGACCACACCCCCTCCAACCCCAACACCCCTGACCACACCCCCTCCTACCCCAACACCCCCTGACACCACCCCCTCCTACCCCAACACCCCTGACCACACCCCCTCCTACCCCGACACCCCTGACCACACCCCCTCCTACCCCAACACCCCATGACCACACCCCTCCTACCCCAACCCCCCCTGACCAACCCCTCCTCCCCCGGGACCCCCCCTGACCACACCCCCTCCTACCCCAAACCCCATGACCACACCCCTCCTACCCCCAACACCCCTGACCACACCCCCTCCTCCCCCAACACCCCCTGACCACACCCCCCCTACCCCAAAAACCCCTCCCCCTCCTACCCCACTCCCCCTCCCCCCCCACCCCCCCCCCCCCATCTCCAGAGCCAGCCATGTTCAGAACCGTGTTCCATCTTCTCTCTCTGCAGCCCCTCGTCTCTCAGCATCCAGGCATCCAGACGCTTCTCTCTCTCCTCCTTCCGCAGCATATGCTCTCCTCCTAACGTTGGATTATATGTATAATCACGTCGTTTGGTGCACTTTATAAGGAGTAATTAAGATGAGGTATATTTGACTGGAGCCAGAGCCTTAACGGTTGTGGTCAATCTCTCAGTAGTTTTCCACTTTTATTCCTGTTCTGTCCCTGTCTCGCTGCTGATCTCAAATGGCCTTCCTCTGATCCAGGGCTGTGTATAATGGGTCTATGTCTGTACCTTTCCTTTAACTTCTGAGGTGGTTCTGTGGTTTGTTTGTACCGGTAATGATGGAAATGCTATTTAGGGAAAGTAATGAATATGTAACTCCAACCCATGTTCTCAACAACATGTTTTGCACATAGGGCCTAGCGTTCCTCACCTCCGAGCTCACAGTGTCAAGCAAACGGTGGCAACTTCAGATAGACCTGCTTCTGCCGTTAAGCCCCCTGGAACGTATCATAACACTATTGCTCAATACTTATCGGCCAATTAAACTGCTAAGCACAAGTCTGCATGTACAGCCCTGGGACAGAGGTATGTGAGAGCCATCAATCATGTACTTTCAGCACCTGTCCCCTGCTCCCCTGCTCTCAGGAGGCTACAGAGGCCTGGGCTGGCTGGGGTAGCTATGGGGTAGTTATGGGGTAGTTATGGGGTAGTTCTGCTCCAGAGGCCTGGGCTGGCTGGGGTAGTTATGGGGTAGTTATGGGGTAGTTATGGGGTAGTTGTGGGGTAGTTATGGGGTAGTTATGCTCCAGAGGCCTGGGCTGGCTGGGGTAGTTATGGGGTAGTTATGGGGTAGTTATGGGGTAGTTATGGGGTGGTTATAGGGTAGTTATGGGGTAGTTATGGGGTAGTTATGCTCCAGAGGCCTGGGCTGGCTGGGGTAGTTATGGGGTAGTTATGGGGTAGTTATGGGGTAGTTATGGGGTAGTTATGGGGTAGTTATGCTCCAGAGGCCTGGGCTGGCTGGGGTAGTTATGGGGTAGTTATGGGGTAGTTATGGGGTAGTTGTGGGGTAGTTATGGGGTAGTTATGGGGTAGTTATGGGGTAGTTATGCTCCAGAGGCCTGGGCTGGCTGGGGTAGTTATGGGGTAGTTATGGGGTAGTTATGGGGTAGTTATGGGGTAGTTATGCTCCAGAGGCCTGGGCTGGCTGGGGTAGTTATGGGGTAGTTATGGGGTAGTTATGCTCCAGAGGCCTGGGTGGGAGGGTTATTCTGCCTGCTTGCACTATGCTCTCACCTGGCTGGTGGGGGGCACTCATCATCCATTCCCCTCCTGCTCCTGTTCACCTGTTAAGCAAACAAAGAGTGTTAGAAAGTGTGAAAACATTTCACAGTACAGGGCTTCTGTGAGAGCCAGCCAGCGGCCTCTTTTAACATTCAGCAATACATAGCTGTCCACTTTCCATTCCAAACTTCACCTACCCTCACATCCCCATCCAAAGAAACCAACCGGTTCCATTTATATATAAACCCCTATAATATCTCTCAGCCCTCTGAGCCAACCGGTCCATTTATATCTAAATCCGTATAAGATCTCCCAGCCCTCTGAGCCAACCGGTTCCCTCATATCTAAACCCTTAAAAGATCCCTCAGCCCTCTGAGCCAACCGGTCCATTTATATCTAAATCCGTATAAGATCAAGCCCTCTTATCCAAACGGTTCCCTGTATATCTAAACCTCTATAAGATCCCTCAGCCCTCTGAGCCAACCAGTTCTGTTATATCTAAACCCTTATAAGATCTCTCAGCCCTCTGAGCCAACCAGTCCCCTGATATCTAAACCCCTATAAGATCTCTCAGCCCTCTGAGCCAACCAGTCCCCTAATATCTAAACCCCTATAAGATCCTTCAGCCCTATGAGCCAACCAGTCCCCTAATATCTAAACCCCTATAAGATCCTTCAGCCCTCTGAGCCAACCAGTCCCCTAATATCTAAACCCCTATAAGATCCTTCAGCCTTCTGACCCACCTGGTTTGTGCCACCTCTTTACGAGCCATATGATATGAAACAGAAAATCTAGTTAGAACGGGAGATTATGGCAGCTTCCTTCATGGTGTATCCACCTCTCTCTCAATTTAATTCAATTTCATTCAATTTCATTTAAGGGTTTTATTGGCATGGGATACGTGTGTTAACATTGCCAAAGCAAGTGAAGTAGATAGTAAACAAAAGTGAAATAAACAATAAATATTAACAGTAAACATTACACTCAGAAGTTCCAAAAAAATAAAGACATTTCAAATGTCATATTATGTATATATACAGTGTTGTAATGATGTCCTCTCTGTAATGATGTCCTCTCTCTCTCTCTCTCTCTCTCTCTCTCTCTCTCTCTCTCTCTCTCTCTCTCTCTCTCTCTCTCTCTCTCTCTCTCTCTCTCTCTCTCTCTCTCTCTCTCTCTCTCTCTCTCTCTCTCTCTACCTTTCAACATGTTCCTCTAAGCAGAATGGCACTGACAGACATGGAAGCTCTGCTTCTAGCTCCTGAGCAACTTTGCAGTATTTTTTTTTTTTTTGTGTGTTATTTCTTACATTATTAGCCCAGAACGTTTTTTTGTCAGAACTTTTGGATATCAGAGCGGTGGTAACTCACCAGCATTACAACCAGGAATATGACTTTCCCGAATTGGATCCTTTGTTCGTACCCCCCAGGGCAATTTAACTTATCCCAGAAGCTTCTCCAAGTCGCCGCCGGTGGAGAAGAGGTATTCGGAGTGGACTTCTAGTCCAACTCAGGAGACGGGCACACCATCCACCGCTTCCGAGTATATTACTCGCTAATGTTCAGTGTCTGGACAGTAAAGTAGACGAGCTCAGGGCGAGGATTTCCTTCCAGAGAGACATCAGAGACTGTAACGTACTCTGTTTCGCGGAATCATGGCTCTCTCGGGATATACTGTCCCCGTCCATACAGCCAGCTGGGTTCTCAGTTCATCGCGCAGACAGGAGTAAAGAACTCTCCGTGAAGAAGAAAGGTGAGGGTGTATGCTTCATGATTAACTACTCATGGTGTGATTGTGATAACATACAGAAAGTCATTTTGTTCACCTGACCTAGAATACCTCACAATCAAATGCCGACCGTATTACCTCCCAAGAGAATTCTCTTAGGTTGTAGTCCCAGCCGTGTATATTCCCCCTCAAGCCGACACCACGACGGCCCTCAAGGAACTACACTGGACTTTATGCAAACTGGAAATCACATATCCTGAGGCCGCATTTATTGTAGCTGGAGACGTTAACAAAGCAAATTTGAAGAAAAAACTCTACCAAAGTTCTATCAACACATTGACTGTAGTACTCAAATCAGATCATGACTCCATTTTGTTCCTCCCTTCCTATAGGCAGAAACTCAAACAGGATTGTAAGGGATCGGGGGTTGGCTGGGTCTAGACAGAGTCTGACACTTCCCCGATCTACAGAGAGGGGGAGTCATCAGACTCGATCTGGTTCACCTGAGTTCTGAGCACACCTGTCAGTAATTAGGGTAGGATATAAGGTGTGCTCAGAAGTTCAGTCGGTGCGAGGTATTGTTCCATTGTGACTTGCTAAGCGTTTTGTTCCGAGAGAGAGAGAGAGAGAGTTTGTTGTTTTTGATTACCTGTGTATCCGACCTTTGCCTTGTTGTTTGACTCCCCGAATTGCTTAATCCTCTACTTGTCTACCCCAGTGATTACCGTCCTCTGATCCTGTGCCTGTGACCTCGACTACGACTAAGCCCGCTCCCTTGGTACCTCTGCCTGTCCATGCCTGGCCCGGTTTTGACCACAGCCCGCCCGACCACGATTAAGCTATTCCCTTGTCTGTACTCTAATAAAGCATCGCTATTCTGAGATTGGATCTTACCACTCTGTCCGAGTATTCATTACAGAATACCTCGCCATTACCATGGATCCAGCGGAATTACAGAGGCGATGGGAGATACAGGAGGAACGGATGGATGAACTCCTGCAGCTACTCAACGCTGGTGCGGCTGAGGGCACCACCCCGAGCACGGTCAGTCCTCGTCCTACACCTCCGATTTCTCTACCGACAAGGTACGACGGGGAACCTGGAAAATGTCAGGGGTTTCTACTCCAGACGTCCCTGTATATGTCGTATAATCGTACGATGTTTCCCGATGACCGTAGCAGGGTGGGTTTCATGATTTCTCTGCTAACGGGAAGAGCACTGGATTGGGCTACTGCGCTTTGGGCTGCTGAGGTCCCCGAGTTGAATGTGGAAGTTCAGTTCAAGAGGCTGTTCCAAGAGGTGTTCGACCACCCAGTGTCTGGGCGTAGTGTGGGAGACCAACTATGCGAACTTCAGCAGGGCCGTCGCACAGTAGCCGACTACGCTTTAGAGTTCCGTACTATAGCAGCCGGTAGCGGATGGAGCGAGACTGCTTTGCTCACCGTTTTCCGAAGAGGGCTGCGCAAAGAAGTACAGACTGAGTTGGCTTGTCGGGGAGATATCACTGCGCTACATGAGTTTATCAACATAGCCATCTCTATTGGTAATCTGATAGTGCAACATAAGGTATCCACAGTCCGGGAGCCCTCGGTCACTGGTCCTACGCAATCGACAGAGCGGAGGAGAGAATCTGAGGAGGAACCTAGGCAACTGGGACGGTCACCCCTACAAGGTTCGGTGAGACAACGCTTTACCACCGCTCCTATTTTATGTCAGCCGGACCCTACCTTGCCGTTTATCGTGGAAGTGGACGCCTCGAAGGTTGGAGTGGGAGCCGTGTTATCCCAACGCCAAGGTGAGCCGCCTAAATCACGACCCTGCGCTTTCTTTTCAAAGAAACTGAATTCGGCCGAGCAGAACTACGACGTGGGTAATCGCGAACTACTGGCGGTGAAGTTAGCACTGGAGGAGTGGAGACATTGGTTGGAGGGAGCTGAGCATCCGTTCCAAGTGCTCACGGACCACCGCAACCTGGAGTATCTTCACAGTGCTAAACGACTGAACTCCCGACAGGCAAGGTGGTCTTTATTCTTCAACCGTTTCCGATTCACTGTCTCTTATATCCCCGGGTCCAAGAATGGTAAGGCGGACGCGCTTTCCCGACGGTTCGAGCGCGCGGAAAGACCCGTGGAACCAGAACCTATCCTTCCCATGAGTTGCCGTGCTGGTCCTGTGAGGTGGGCTATCGATGACACCATTCAGGAGAGCCTACAATCGGAACCAGCCCCTCCAGAAACCCCGGTGTCAAAGGTGTTTGTACCAGCTCCGCTTCGACCTCAACTGATGGAATGGTGCCACACGTCGCTGGGATCTGGTCATCCCGGAATCACCCGAACTACACGACTCATCAGCCGAAAATACTGGTGGGATTCCCTCACAGATGACGTCAGAGACTATGTCTTATCCTGTCCAGTATGTGCTCAGTCCAAGGTACCTCGTGCACTACCGGAGGGTAAGCTGATGCCATTGCCAACTCCTCAACGACCCTGGTCGCACATTGCTATGGACTTTGTTACAGATCTACCAGAATCAGAGGGCCATACTGTAATTCTCGTGGTCATCGATCGCTTCTCCAAGATGTGCCGGTTAGTACCCATGACCCGTTTGCCTAACGCCACTCAGATGGCTGAGACTATGTTTAACCAGGTGTTCCGGCCGTTTGGTGTCCCGGAGGATATTGTTTCCGACCGGGGACCCCAGTTTGTATCCCGGGTATGGAAGGCCTTCTGCGAACGCTTGGGCATCTCGGTTAGCCTAACCTCCGGATATCATCCCCAGGCCAATGGGCAGACAGAACGGCTCAACCAGGAAATTGGGAAATATCTACGGCAACAATGTTCGTGGCAGCCGCAAGAGTGGAGCCGATTCCTTCCTTGGGTAGAGTATGCTCAGAACTCTCTCATTCACACCTCCTTACGCCTAACGCCCTTCCAGTGTGTTCTAGGGTATCAACCACCCCTGTTCCCGTGGGATGCCGCATCAGGGATGGTACCGGCGGTGGACGAGTGGTTCCGTCGGAGTGCGCAGGTCTGGGAGATGGCCCATCAACATCTCAGTCAGGCCTCACAACAGCAAAAGACCTACGCCGACCGACGCCGGAGACCTACTCCCACTTATCAACCCGGGCAACGAGTGTGGCTGTCTACCCGGGACCTGCGGTTCCGACGGAGCTGCAAGAAGCTTCAACCCAGGTACATCGGGCCTTTTAAGATACTGAGATGTATTAACCCTGTCACCTACCGTCTGTTACTTCCCCGACACTACAGGATAACCCCTACGTTCCACGTCTCCCTGTTGAAACCTGTCCACTATAGCCCGATGTACCCCCCAATCGCTCAACAACCTACTACACCACCTTTGGAGGATGAACAGGACACCACCTATACAGTCCACGAGATACTGGAGTCAAGACGGAGACGAGGGGGCATCGAATATCTCGTGGACTGGGAGGGATATGGACCTGAGGAACGGTCCTGGGTCCCTGCTAAGGACATACTGGATCCTGCTCTCAAGACCACTTTCCACGCTGAACACCCAGATCATCCAGGACCCCGACCCAGAGGAAGACCACCCGGTAGAGGTAGAAGGCCGTCAGGAGCCGGCCCTGGGGAGGGGGATACTGTAAGGGATCGGGGGTTGGCTGAGTCTAGACAGAGTCTGACACTTCCCCGATCTACAGAGAGGGGGAGTCATCAGACTCGATCTGGTTCACCTGAGTTCTGAGCACACCTGTCAGTAATTAGGGTAGGATATAAGGTGTGCTCAGAAGTTCAGTCGGTGCGAGGTATTGTTCCATTGTGACTTGCTAAGCATTTTGTTCCGAGAGAGAGAGAGAGAGTTTGTTGTTTTTGATTACCCGTGTATCCGACCTGTGCCTTGTTGTTTGACTCCCCGAATTGCTTAATCCTCTACTTGTCTACCCCAGTGATTACCGTCCTCTGATCCTGTGCCTGTGACCTCGACTACGACTAAGCCCGCTCCCTTGGTACCTCTGCCTGTCCATGCCTGGCCCGGTTTTGACCACAGCCCGCCCGACCACGATTAAGCTATTCCCTTGTCTCAACTGGCTTACCTGGTTAAATAAAGGTGACATAAAAATAATAAAAAATAAAATAAAAAAACACATTTACTGTAGTACTCGCTTAGGGAAAACACTAGACCACTGCTACTCGCCTTTTCGAGATGCCTACAAGGCCCTCCCCCGCCCTCCCTTCGGCAAATCAGATCATGACTCCGTTTTGCTCCTCCCTTCCTATAGGCAGAAACTCAAACAGGATGTACCCGTGCTAAGTTCTATTCAACGCTGGTCTGACCAATTAGAATCCATGCTTCAAGATTGTTTTGATCACGCGGCCTGGGATATGTTTTCCTGGTAGCCTCTGAGAATAACATTGACATTTACACGGACACGGTGACTGAGTTCATCAGGAAGTGTATAGGGGATGTTGTTCCCACAGTGACTATTAAAACCTACCCAAACCAGAAACCGTGGATAGATGGCAGCATTCGCGCAAAACTGAAAGCGCGAACCACTACATTTAACCATGGCAAGGTGACTGGGAATATGGTTAAATACAGTGTAGTTCTTCCCTCCGTAAGGCAATCAAACAGGCAAAACGTCAGTACAGAGACAAAGTGGGGCTCTCCAGAGGGTGGTACAGTCTGGTCAACGCATCACCGGGGAAATACTGCCTGCCCTCCAGGACACCTACAGCACCCGATGTCACAGGAAGGCCAAAATGATCATCAAGGACATCAACCACCTCAGCCACCGCCTGTTCACCCCGCTACCGTGAGGTCGAAGGAATTCTCCGCAGAACTCCAAGACAGGATTGTGTTGAGGCACAGATCTGGGGGAAGGGTACCAAAAACTTTCTGCAGCATTGATGGTCCCCAAGACCACAGTGGCCTCCATCATTATTAAATGGAAGAAGTTTGGAACCACCAAGACCTGGCCTGAATGCCAAGCGTCACGTCTGGAAGAAACCTGGCACCATCCCTACAGTGAAGCATTGTGGTGGCAGCATCATGCTGTGGGGATGTTTTTCAGCGGCAGGGACTTGGAGACTAGTCAGAATCGAGGCAAAGATGAACGGAGCAAAGCGCAGAGAGATCCTTGATGAAAACCTGCTCCAGAGCGCTCAGGACCTCTGACTGGGGCGAAGGTTCACCTTCCAACAGGACAACGACCTTAAGCACACAGCCAAGACAATGCAGGAGTGTCTTCGGGACAAGAATCTGAATGTCCTTTAGTGGCCCAGTCAGAATAAAGACTTGAATCCGAATAAACATCTTTGGAGAGACCTGAAAATAGCGGTACAGCAATGCTCCCCATCCAACCTGACAGAGCTTGAGAGGATCTGCAGAGAAGAATGGGAGAAACTCCTCAAATACAGGTGTGCGAAGCTTGTAGCTTCATACCCAAGAAGACTTGATGCTGTAGTCGCTGCCAAAGGTGCTTCAACAAAGTACTGAGTAAAGGGTCTGAGTACTTATGTAAATGTGATATTTCCTTTTTTTAAATTGAATAAATCAGCAAAAATTTCAAAGAAACTGTTTTTGCTTTGTCATTATGGGGCATTGTGTGTAGATTGATGAGGGGAAGAAATTATTTAATCAATTTCAGAATAAGGCTGTAACGTAACAAAATGTTGAAAAAGTTAAGGGGTCTGAATACTTTCCGAATGCGCTGTACATAGACATGGAATCACTGGCCACTTTAATAATGTAACACTAGTCACTTTAATAATGTTTACATACTGCGATACTCATTTCTTATGTGTATACTGTATTCTATTCTACTGTATTTAGTCAATGCCACTCCAACATTGCTCGTCCTAATATTTATATATTTCTTAATTCCATTCTTGTACTTTTAGATGTGTGTATTGTTGTGAATAATTAGATACTACTGCACTGCACACAAGCATTTCGCTACACCTGCAAAAACATTTGCTAAATACGTGTATGTGATTTGAGATGTTCTCAAGTCCAGGGCCATTTGTCCCCACAAATGGCACCCTATTCCCTACGTAGTGCACTACTTTAGACCAGGGCCCATAAGGGTTATGGTTTAAAGTAGTTCAGTATATGGGGATAGAATGTCATTTGGGCCACAGCCAGGAGAGGCATCCCAGCTCGCCACAACATAACGTATTTTCCGACCGCAGGGTGTAGAAGAGAAACCACCGAACAGCCTGCTGCAGCATGACATAACACTACGTCATCTGACCACTTCCACTTCCGTATTGAGCGAGTCACTGGTAGTTCCCGAGACAGAAGAGTCATTTTCCTGTGCGTTTTTGTGCCAACTTTACTTTATTTTCCTTTTTTCCATCGCAACTTTTTTCCCTCATTCAACTTTTTCACTCCGGACGCTTTATCTGGACATGGTTCTTCAACATCTTCAACAGCCGAAGCTAAGTAGTAACATTAACATGATGTCTTCTAATTGCAGTCGCTGTACTCATAATATACAGGAGAACGATCGCCTTACGGCGAAAATAGCTGTGTTACAAGCCCAGCTTCAGACGCAATCGTTAGGCAAGGGTAATTTCAGTGTAGGAAAGGAAGAAACAGCGTCTGTGCCACCAGTAAGTACAGATAGTAACGTTAGTATAAATCCCCCCGCACAGTCCCCGCAGCCGGACAACTTTCTCATGGCTTCTGGAGGGAAATACTGTTGGAATGCTCAACCGGTGTCGCTCATTCAGCCGACAGAAACTTTCAACCGGTTTTCCCCATTATGTAGCGAGTCGGAGTCTGAGTCTGAGTCTTCTCTTGTCTCTACTCCTCCCGTTACGGGGTCTGAGACGCCGAAGGCTCCCACCATTAGCTCTGACAAATTGAAAACCCTAGTCATTGGCGACTCCATTACCCGCAGTATTAGACTTAAAACGAATCACCCAGCGATCATACACTGTTTACCAGGGGGCAGGGCTACCGACGTTAAGGCTAATCTAAAGATGGTGCTGGCTAAAGCTAAAACTGGCGAGTGTAGAGAGTATAGAGATATTGTTATCCACGTCGGCACCAACGATGTTAGGATGAAACAGTCAGAGGTCACCAAGTGCAACATAGCTTCAGCGTGTAAATCAGCTAGAAAGATGTGTCGGCATCGAGTAATTGTCTCTGGCCCCCTCCCAGTTAGGGGGAGTGACGAGCTCTACAGCAGAGTCTCAGCACTCAATCGCTGGTTGAAAACTGTTTTCTGCCCCTCCCAAAAGATAGAATTTGTAGATAATTGGCCCTCTTTCTGGGACTCACCCACAAACAGGACCAAGCCTGACCTGCTGAGGAGTGACGGACTCCATCCTAGCTGGAGGGGTGCTCTCATCTTATCTACCAACATAGATAGGGCTCTAACTCCTCTAGCCCCACAGTGAAATAGGGTGCAGGCCAGGCAGCAGGCTGTTAGCCAACCTGCCAGCTTAGTGGAGTCTGCCAATAGCACAGTCAGTGTAGTCAGCTCAGCCATACCCATTGAGACTGTGTCTGTGCCTCGACCTAGGTTGGGCAAAACTAAACATGGCGGTGTTCGCCTTAGCAATCTTATTAGGATAAAGACCTCCTCCATTCCTGCCATTATTGAAAGAGATCGTGATACCTCACATCTCAAAATAGGGTTACTTAATGTTAGATCCCTCACTTCAAAGGCAGTCATAGTCAATGAACTAATCACTGATCATAATCTTGATGTGATTGGCCTGACTGAAACATGGCTTAAGCCTGATGAATTTGCTGTGTTAAATGAGGCCTCACCTCCTGGTTACACTAGTGACCATATTCCCCGTGCATCCCGCAAAGGCGGAGGTGTTGCTAACATTTACGATAGCAAATTTCAATTTACAAAAAAAAAAATGGCGTTTTCGTCTTTTGAGCTTCTAGTCATGAAATCTATGCAGCCTACTCAATCACTTTTTATAGCTACTGTTTACAGGCCTCCTGGGCCATATACAGCGTTCCTCTCTGAGTTTCCTGAATTCCTATCAGACCTTGTAGTCATAGCAGATCATATTCTAATTTTTGGTGATTTTAATATTCACATGGAGAAGTCCACAGACCCACTCCAAAAGTCTTTCGGAGCCATCATCGACTCAGTGGGTTTTGTCCAACATGTCTCTGGACCTACTCACTGCCACAGTCATACTCTGGACCTAGTTTTGTCCCATGGAATAAATGTTGTAGATCTTAATGTTTTTCCACAAAATCCTGGACTATCGGACCACCATTTTATTACGTTTGCAATCGCAACAAATAATCTGCTCAGACCCCAACCAAGGAGCATCAAAAGTCGTGCTATAAATTCTCAGACAACACAAAAATTCCTTGATGCCCTTCCAGACTCCTTCTGCCTACCCAAGGACGTCAGAGGACAAAAATCAGTTAACCACTTAACTGAGGAACTCAATTTAACCTTGCGCAATACCCTAGATGCAGTTGCACCCCTAAAAATGAAAAACATTTGTCATAAGAAACTAGCTCCCTGGTATACAGAAAATACCCGAGCTTTGAAGCAAGCTTCCAGGAAATTGGAACGGAAATGGCGCCATACCAAACTGGAAGTCTTCCGACTAGCTTGGAAAGACAGTACCGTGCAGTACCGAAGAGCCCTCACTGCTGCTCGATCATCCTACTTTTCCAACTTAATCGAGGAAAATAAGAACAATCCAAAATTTCTTTTTGATACTGTTGCAAAGCTAACTAAAAAGCAGCATTCCCCAAGAGAGGATGGCTTTCACTTCAGCAGTAATAAATTCATGAACTTCTTTGAGGAAAAGATCATGACCATTAGAAAGCAAATTACGGACTCCTCTTTGAATCTGCGTATTCCTCCAGGGCTTAGCTGTCCTGGATCTGCACAGCTCTGCGAGGGCCTGGGATCGGGAGAGACACTTAAGTGTTTTAGTACTATATCTCTTGACACAATGATGAAAATAATCATGGCCTCTAAACCTTCAAGCTGCATACTGGATCCTATTCCTACTAAAACTGCTGAAGGAGCTGCTTCCTGTGCTTGGCCCTCCTATGTTGAACATAATAAACAGCTCTCTATCCACCGGATGTGTACCAAACTCACTAAAAGTGGCAGTGATAAAGCCTCTCTTGAAAAAGCCAAACCTTGACCCGGAAAATATAAAAAACTATCGGCCTATATCGAATCTTCCATTCCTCTCAAAAATTTAGAAAAAGCTGTTGCGCAGCAACTCACTGCCTTTCTGAAGACAAACAATGTATACGAAATGCTTCAGTCTGGTTTTAGACCCCATCATAGCACTGAGACTGCACTTGTGAAGGTGGTAAATGACCTTTTAATGGCGTCAGACCGAGGCTCTGCATCTGTCCTCGTGCTACTAGACCTTAGTGCTGCCTTTGACACCATCGATCACCACATTCTTTTGGAGAGACTGGAAACCCAAATTGGTCTACACGGACAAGTTCTGGCCTGGTTTAGATCTTACCTTTCGGAAAGATATCAGTTTGTCTCTGTGAATGGTCTGTCCTCCGACAAATCAACTGTACATTTCGGTGTTCCTCAAGGTTCCGTTTTAGGACCACTATTGTTTTCACTATATATTTTACCTCTTGGGGATGTTATTCGAAAACATAATGTTAACTTTCACCTGCTATGCGGATGACACACAGCTGTACATTTCAATGAAACATGGTGAAGCCCCAAAATTGCCCTCGCTAGAAGCCTGTGTTTCAGACATAGGAAGTGGATGGCTGAAAACTTTCTACTTTTAACTCGGACAAAACAGAGATGCTTGTTCTAGGTCCCAAGAAACAAAGAGATCTTCTGTTAAATCTGACAATTCATCTTGATGGTTGTAAAGTCGTCTCAAATAAAACTGTGAAG
This sequence comes from Coregonus sp. 'balchen', assembly GCA_902810595.1. Lineage (NCBI taxonomy): Eukaryota > Metazoa > Chordata > Actinopteri > Salmoniformes > Salmonidae > Coregonus > Coregonus sp. 'balchen'. Next base: position 50,354,889 of record LR778275.1, on the reverse strand, counting down.
GACCTCGGCGTTACTCTTGACCTGATCTCTCTTTTGACGAACATATCAAGACTGTTTCAAGGACAGCTTTTTTTCCATCTACGTAACATTGCAAAAATCAGAAAATTTTCTGTCAAAAATGATGCAGAAAAATTAATCCATGCATTTGTTACTTCTAGGTTAGACTACTGCAATGCTTTACTTTCCGGCTACCCGGATAAAGCCACTAAATAAACATCAGTTAGTGCTAAATACGGCTGCTAGAATCCTGACTAGAACCAAGAAATTTGATCCATTACTCCAGTGCTAGCTTCCCTACACTGGCTTCCTGTTAAGGCAAGGGCTGATTTCAAGGTTTTACTGTTAACCTATAAAGCGTTACATGGGCTTGCTCCTACCTATCTTTCCGAGTTGGTCCTGCCGTACATACCAATACGTACGCTACGGTCACAAGACGCAGGCCTCCTAATTGTCCCTAGAATTTCTAAGCAAACAGCGGGAGGCAGGGCTTTCTCCTATAGATCTCCATTTTATGGAACAGTCTGCCTACCCATGTGAGAGACGCAGACTCGGTCTCAACCTTTAAGTCTTTACTGAAGACTTATCTCTTCAGTAGGTCATATGATTGAGTGTAGTCTGGGCCCAGGAGTGTGAAGGTGAACGGAAAGGCTCTGGAGCAACGAACAGCCCTTGCTGTCTCTGCCAGGCCGGTTCCCCTCTCTCCACTGGGGTTCTCTGCCTCTAAACCCTGTTACAGGGGCTGAGTCACTGGCTTGCTGGTGCTCTTCATGCCGTCCCCCGGGGGGGTTTGGGCACGGGGTTTGGGGTTGGAAGGGTTTCTGCCCTTATTTTTCCCCGGGTTTTTTTTGGGGCCCCCCCTTTGGGTTTTTGCTGTGGGGGAGACCCCTTTTGGGCTTACTCGGGCCTTTTCTCAGGGTTGTAATTTTGGTGGGAGGATTCCCCCCTCTAGTTTGGGGCGGGGGGGGGTGCCCTTTGGGGGGGGTGGGTGGGGTTATATCCTTCCCGTTTGGCCCTGTCCCGGGGGGCTCGGATGGGGGCCAAAAGTGTCTCCGGACCGCTTTTGTCTCAGCCCCCCTATTTATGCGGTAGTTTTTTGTTCGGGGGGCTGGGGTTTGTTGGTTAACCCCGGATACTTTCCCCGGGCTTTTCCCCGGGGTTTTGTGTGAATTTAAGTTTCTCCTTAATTTTCTCGTTTTTTCTTTTTCTCTGAGAACCCGAGCCCTAGGATAAAACTTTAGGACACCGGGCATCGACAAATTTTCCCGTTCCCCGTCCGCCTGGCCTTGCTGTTTCCAAATTTCAAATGTTCTGCCCCGCGGTCGAAACCCCCAAAACCTGTCCCCCGACCTGCTTTTTTCAACTCTTAATTTATCGGCTATGGGAAAAACCAAATGAGAGACCTGAGCCCTAGGACCATACGTCGGGACACCGGCCCTGTACTTTTGCTTTCCCCAGCCCCCTGGCCCCTTTTGCTATTCCAGTTTCAAAATGTTCGGCCTGCGTTATGGGAAACCCCCAAACCGTCCCCGACCTCTGTTTTAAACCTTTAATGATCGGCTATGAAAAGCCAAAATGAGATTTTTCCTTATTATTAAATTTGAACCCTGCTTTTTTCACCCTTTGAAAATTAAAAAATTTGGCATGGGGGGTTCCCCGGTTAAATCTCCACCCAGCACAAAACCGAAAAAGAAGGCCAACCCCCCTAGCCTGGGGTTTCCCCTTAGGTTTTCTTTCCCATTTTTGGCTTTTTTAGGGAGTTTTTTTCCAGCCAACCCTGCTTTTTTAAAACCGAAATTTTAAACTGTTTGGGGGTTTTTGGCTGGGTTTTTTGTACAGGGCCCTTTGGATATTTTGCTTGATGTTTTTGAAGGGCTATATAAAATAAAATTTATTGATTTATTTATTTATGACTAAAAATACACTCCCCAAAAAGGGCCCCCGGGTACAGCAGGACATAACACTAAACTCCAAACAGCCTGCGCAGCCGAAAAAAAACCAAAACTCCCCAAAAAGCCGCCGCATGAAAAAAAAACCCACAAACCCCAAACCCGGCTGCTGCAGCAAAGACATAACACAACAATCCAAAACCGCCTGCTGCAGCAAAGGACAAACACACCTCCAAAAAGCCTGTGCAAGCAGGAAAAATAACACTACACTCCCAAAAAGCCTTGGTGCAGCAGGCATAAAAACTACCTCCAAAAAAGGCCCGCTGCCCGCCAAAGAATAAACAAACCCCTTTCCAAAAAACCTTTGCGCAGGACATAAAAAAAAAAAAACCCAAACCGACTGCTTTTCAGCCCTGCCCTAACCCTACACCCAAACAGAAAATGCCCCAAAGGGCATAAAATACACTCCAAACAGCCTGCTGGGAGCAGGACATAACACTAAAACTCCAAAAAAGCCCTGCCCGAGCATGACATTTAACCCCCCACCCCAAAAAGCCTCTGCAGCATTTACAAACCCCTACCCTCCCAAACCAAACCTTCTGCAAGGACATTTAAAAAAAATCCAAAAAAGGTGGGATGAATAACACAACACTCCAAAAAGGGGCCCGCTGCAGCAGACATAAAACCCACAAATCCAAAAAGCCTGCTGCAGCATGACATAAACACTACTCCAAAAAACAAACCTCTGCAGAAAGGGCATAACCCCTACACTCCAAACCGCCTGCGCAGCATACATAACAAACACTCCCAAAAGCCTGCCCGCAGCATGACATAACACTACCTCCCCAAAAGCCTGCTGCAGGCCTGGGCCCCCTAAAAACCCACCCCAAACAGCCTGCGCAGGGATGAACCCTAAAAACTACACTCCAAAACCCGCCCCGCCGCCCTGACCAAAACACTTTCCCTCAAACAGCCTGCGCAGCTGACCCTAACACTACACTCCAAAAAAGCCCCGCTGCAACATGAACATAACCCCTACACTCCCCAAAAAGCCTGCTGCGCATGACCCTAACACAAAACCCAAAAAAGGCCTGCTGAAACATGACATAACCTCCTCCCGACAGCCGGGTTTCACCCGGGGCAAAAACAACCCCCCCTCCAAAAGCAGCCGCTGCAGCATGACAAACGTAAAACTCCAAACAAACCGCGCCGCATGGGGGCAAAAACCCCACCCTCCAAACAGCCGCTGCCCAGGACAAAAACAACACTCCAAACGGCGCTGCAAATTGACATCACCAAAAACTTTCCAAAAAGGCCTGGCGAAAACCAAAAAAAAAACCACCCAAACAGCCCGCTGCAGCATTACTAACAAAACACTCCAAACAAAACCGTGCAGCAGCTTTAAAGCTACACCCCCAAAAAACCTGCTGCAGAAAGAAAAAACTACACCCAAAAACCTGCCCGCACCAGGAAAAATAAAACAACATCCAAAAAGGCTGCTGCAGTATGACATAAAAACAACCTTCCCAAACCCGGGGTGCCGGGACAGGGCATAAAACCCACCTTTCCAAAACCTGCTGCGCAAGAACCTAACACTTTCAAATCCAAAACCCTGGCCCGCAGCGGGGGAAAAAACACACTCCCAAAAGCCTGTGCAGCATGGGAAAAAACCCCAAAAACACTCCCAAAAAACCTGCCGGGGCATGACATAACACTACACTCCAAAAAGCCTCTGCAGAAAACATAAAAAAACTACACTCCAAACAGCCTGTGCAGCCTGACATAACAAAACCCCCAAACAGCATTCTGAGCAGGGAAAATAACCCCTACCCCTCCCAACCCGCCGCCCCCGCCAGGAATAACAATACAAATCCAAAAAGCCTTTGAAACAGGGCATAACAAAAATACAAACCCCAAAAAGCCTGCTTTCAGCAGGGCATAAACTACATCCAAAAACCTTCTGCCCGTGACATAAAATCCACTTTCCAAAAAGCCCCCTGCAGAAAGACACACACTACCCTCCAAAAAGCCTGCGAAACATGAATAACAAATACAAATCCAAACCCCCTGCTGCAGCGTGAAAAAATACACTACACTCCAAAACCCGCTTGCAGCTTGACATAACAATACCCTTCCCAAAAGCCCTTTCGCATGAAAATAAAATAAACTCCAAAAAGCCCCCGCGCAGCAGACATAAAAACTACACTCCAAACAGCTGCTGCAGCAGGACATAACACTACCTCCAAACACCTGCGCCGCAGGGGCCCTAACAATACCTCCAAACAGCCTGCTGGCCCGCAGGACATAAACAAAACACTCCAAACAGGGCCCGCGGGAGCAGGACAAACAAAACCCCCAAACAACCTTCCCGCAGCAGGACAAAACAATACCCCCCCAAACGCCCGCTGCAGCAGGACAAAAAACTACACTCCAAACAACCTTCTGCCGGGGATGACATAACAATACCCCCAAAAAAGCCCGCTGCAAAAGGGGCATAACACTACAAAATCCAAAAAAAACCCCGCTGCAGCATTTAAAAAACCCACACTCCAAACAGCCTTCCCGCAGCAGGACATAAAAACTCCCCTCCAAAAAGGGTGCTGCAGCTCTCCAGAGGGGGTAAAGTCTGGGCAAAAAGCAAACACCCGGGGGAAAAACGGCCTGCCCCCCCAGGAACCTACAGCACCCGAGGGAAAAGGAAGGCCAAAAAGATCATCAAAGGGCAAACAACCCACCTCAGCCCGGCCCGGGTTCCCCTTCCCCCCCCTAAACCCTGGGGGTCCCAAGGAATTTTTCCCCAACTCCAAGACAGGTTGTGTCGAAGGCCCCAGATCTGGGGGGGGGTTTCCAAAAACTTTTGCAGCGTTTATGGTCCCCCAAAAACCACAATGGCCCACCCCTTAATTTAAAAAAAAATTGGAAAAAGTTTGGAAACCCCCAAGACTCTTCCTAGAGCTGGGCTTTCCGGGCCCAAACGGGGGGGGAAAAAGGGCCCTTGGTTTAAAGGGAAAGGTGGGCAAAAACCGTTTGGGCACTTGACAAGCCCTAGGTTTTTCCCCCGTGGGGGATGGGGGGGAACTTCCAGAAGGACAACCAAACTCTGCAGCAATCCACCAATCAGGTCTTTTTGGTAGAAATGGCCAGAAGGAAACCACCCTCAGTTAAAAAGGCCCCTGACAGCCCCTTTCGAGTTTTTCCAAAAGGGACCTAAAGGACTCCAGAAACAAGATTCTCTGGGCTGATGAAACCCAAAATTGAAATCTTTTGGGTGAAGCCCCCCCCCGTCAAAGTCTGGAGGGGAAAACCCGGCACCATTTCCCCCCCGTGAAGCATTGGTGGGGCCCCCATTTTGCTGTTTGGGGGTGTTTTTCAGGCGGGACTTGGAGACAGTCAGAAAACGAGGGGGAAAGATGAACGGGGAAAAAAGGGCAGAGAGATCCCTTTATGAAAAATGCCCCAGGGAAAGCTCAGGGGGGAAAACCCCTTTAATGGGGCGGGGAAAATTTTACCTTCCCAAAAGGACAAAAAACCTTTAAAACAGCCAAGACAAAAGCAGGAGTTTTCTTCGGGACAAAACTTAATGTCCTTTAGTTGGCCCCCGTCAAGCAAGGACTTGAATCCGTTTAAAAATCTCTGGAAGGGGCCCGAAATAAACGGTGCACAATGCTCCCCATCCCAAACCCGACAGAGCTTTAGAGGGTCTGCAGAGAAAATTTGGGGGAAACGCCCCCCAAAAATACCCCGGGCCGGGTTGTGGGCCCCAAAACTTTTTCAGGGTCACTGCTTGCTGGTCTATGCCGTCCCTAGGAGGGGTGCGTCACTTGAGTGGGTTGAGTTACTGACGTGATCTTCCTGTCTGGGTTGGCGCCCCCCCTTGGTTTGTGCTGTGGTGGAGACCTCTGTGGGCTATACTCGGCCTTGTCTCAGGATTGTAAGTTGGTGGTTGAGGATATCCCTCTAGTGGTGCGGGGGCTGTGCTTTGGCAGAGTGGGTGGGGTTATATCCTTCCTGTTTGGCCCTGTCCGGGGGTTTCTTCGGATGGGGCCACAGTGTCTCCGGACCGCTCCTGTCTCAGCCTCCAGTATTTATGCTGCAGTAGTTTATGTGTCGGGGGGCTGGGGTTAGTTGGTTATACCTGGAGTACTTCCCCTGTCTTATCCAGTGTCCTGTGTGAATTTAAGTATGCTCTCTCTAATTCTCTCGTTCTCTCTTTCTCTCTGAGAACCTGAGCCCTAGGATCATACGTCAGGACTACCGGGCATGCTGACACCTTGCTGTCCCCAGTCCGCCTGGCCTTGCTGCTATTCCAGTTTCAACTGTTCTGCCTGCGGTTACGAAACCCCTACCTGTCCCAGACCTGCTGTTTTCAACTCTTAATGATCGGCTATGAAAAGCCAACTGAGAGACCTGAGCCCTAGGACCATACGTCGGGACTACCGGCCGTGGTGACTCCTTGCTGTCCCCAGTCCGCCTGGCCTTGCTGCTATTCCAGTTTCAACTGTTCTGCCTGCGGTTATGGAACCCCTACCTGTCCCAGACCTGCTGTTTTAAACTCTTAATGATCGGCTATGAAAAGCCAACTGAGATTTATTCCTGATTATTATTTGACCATGCTTGTCACTTATGAACATTGAACATCTTGGCATGGTTCTGTTATAATCTCCACCCAGCACAGCCAGAAGAGGACTGGCCACCCCTCATAGCCTGGTTCCTCTCTAGGTTTCTTCCTAGGTTTTGGCCTTTCTAGGGAGTTTTTCCTAGCCACCGTGCTTCTACACCTGCATTACTAGCTGTTTGGGGTTTTAGGCTGGGTTTCTGTACAGCACTTCGAGATATTAGCTGATGTACGAAGGGCTATATAAAATAAAATTGATTGATTGATTGATTGATGACATAACACTACACTCCAAACAGCCTGCTACAGCAGGACATAACACTACACTCCAAACAGCCTGCTGCAGCAGGACATAACACAACACTCCAAACAGCCTGCTGCAGCATGACATAACACTACACTCCAAACAGGCTGCTGCAGCATGACATAACACAACACTCCAAACAGCCTGCTGCAGCAGGACATAACACTACACTCCAAACAGCCTGCTGCAGCAGGACATAACACTACACTCCAAACAGCCTGCTGCAGCAGGACATAACACTACACTCCAAACAGGCTGCTGCAGCATGACATAACACAACACTCCAAACAGCCTGCTGCAGCAGGACATAACACTACACTCCAAACAGACTGCTGCAGCATGACATAACACTACACTCCAAACAGCCAGCTGCAGCAGGACATAACACTACACTCCAAACAGCCTGCTGCAGCAGGACATAACACTACACTCCAAACAGCCTGCTGCAGCATGACATAACACTACACTCCAAACAGCCTGCTGCAGCATGACATAACACTACACTCCAAACAGCCTGCTGCACCAGGACATAACACAACACTCCAAACAGGCTGCTGCATGACATAACACAACACTCCAAACAGGCCTGCTGCAGCAGGACATAACACTACACTCCAAATAGCCTGCTGCAGCATGACATAACACTACACTCCAAACAGCCTGCTGCAGCAGGACATAACACTACACTCCAAACAGCCTGCTGCAGCATGACATAACACAACACTCCAAACAGCCTGCTGCAGCATGACATAACACTACACTCCAAACAGCCTGCTGCAGCATGACATAACACTACACTCCAAACAGCCTGCTGCAGCATGACATAACACTACACTCCAAACAGCCTGCTGCAGCATGACATAACACTACACTCCAAACAGCCTGCTGCAGCATGACGTAACACTACACTCCAAACAGCCTGCTGCAGCATGACATAACACTACACTCCAAACAGCCTGCTGCAGCATGACATAACACTACACTCCAAACAGGCCTGCTGCAGCATGACATAACACTACACTCCAGACAGCCTGCTGCACCAGGACATAACACAACACTCCAAACAGCCTGCTGCAGCATGACATAACGCTACACTCCAAACAGCCTGCTGCAGCATGACATAACACTACACTCCAAACAGCCTGCTGCACCAGGACATAACACAACACTCCAAACAGGCTGCTGCAGTATGACATAACACAACACTCCAAACAGGCCTGCTGCAGCATGACATAACACAACACTCCAAACAGCCTGCTGCAGCATGACATAACACAACACTCCAAACAACCTGCTGCAGCATGACATAACGCTACACTCCAAACAGCCTGCTGCAGCATGACATAACACTACACTCCAAACAGCCTGCTGCACCAGGACATAACACAACACTCCAAACAGGCTGCTGCAGTATGACATAACACAACACTCCAAACAGGCCTGCTGCAGCATGACATAACACTACACTCCAAACAGCCTGCTGCAGCATGACATAACACTACACTCCAAACAGCCTGCTGCAGCAGGACATAACACTACACTCCAAACAGCCTGCTGCAGCATGACATAACACAACACTCCAAACAACCTGCTGCAGCATGACATAACACTACACTCCAAACAGCCTGCTGCAGCATGACATAACACTACACTCCAAACAGCCTGCTGCAGCATGACATAACACTACACTCCAAACAGCCTGCTGCAGCAGGACATAACACTACACTCCAAACAGCTGCTGCAGCAGGACATAACACTACACTCCAAACAGCCTGCTGCAGCAGGACATAACACTACACTCCAAACAGCCTGCTGCAGCAGGACATAACACTACACTCCAAACAGCCTGCTGCAGCATGACATAACACTACACTCCAAACAGCCTGCTGCAGCGTGACATAACACTACACTCCAAACAGCCTGCTGCAGCATGACATAACACTACACTCCAAACAGCCTGCTGCAGCATGACATAACACTACACTCCAAACAGCCTGCTGCAGCGTGACATAACACTACACTCCAAACAGCCTGCTGCAGCGTGACATAACACTACACTCCAAACAGCCTGCTGCAGCATGACATAACACTACACTCCAAACAGCCTGCTGCAGCATGACATAACACTACACTCCAAACAGCCTGCTGCAGCAGGACATAACACTACACTCCAAACAGCCTGCTGCAGCAGGACATAACACTACACTCCAAACAGCCTGCTGCAGCAGGACATAACACTACACTCCAAACAGCCTGCTGCAGCAGGACATAACACTACACTCCAAACAGCCTGCTGCAGCAGGACATAACACTACACTCCAAACAGCCTGCTGCAGCAGGACATAACACTACACTCCAAACAGCCTGCTGCAGCATGACATAACACTACACTCCAAACAGCCTGCTGCAGCAGGACATAACACTACACTCCAAACAGCCTGCTGCAGCATGACATAACACTACACTCCAAACAGCCTGCTGCAGCAGGACATAACACTACACTCCAAACAGCCTGCTGCAGCTCTCCAGAGGGTGGTACAGTCTGGTCAACGCATCACCGGGGAAATACTGCCTGCCCTCCAGGACACCTACAGCACCCGATGTCACAGGAAGGCCAAAATGATCATCAAGGACATCAACCACCTCAGCCACGGCCTGTTCACCCCGCTACCGTGAGGTCGAAGGAATTCTCCGCAGAACTCCAAGACAGGATTGTGTCGAGGCACAGATCTGGGGGAAGGGTACCAAAAACTTTCTGCAGCGTTGATGGTCCCCAAGACCACAGTGGCCTACATTATTATTAAATGGAAGAAGTTTGGAACCACCAAGACTCTTCCTAGAGCTGGCTGCCTGGCCAATCGGGGGAAAAGGGCCTTGGTCAGGGAGGTGACAAAGATACCGATGGTCACTCTGACAGAGCTCTAGAGTTCCTCTGTGGAGATGGGAGAACATTCCAGAAGGACAACCATCTCTGCAGCACTCCACCAATCAGGTCTTTATGGTAGAGTGGCCAGACGGAAGCCACTCCTCAGTAAAAGGCACATGACAGCCCGCTTCGAGTTTGCCAAAAGGCACCTAAAGGACTCTCAGAAACAAGATTCTCTGGTCTGATGAAACCAAGATTGAACTCTTTGGCCTGAATGCCAAGCGTCACGTCTGGAGGAAACCTGGCACCATCCCTACAGTGAAGCATTGTGGTGGCAGCATCATGCTGTGGGGATGTTTTTCAGCGGCAGGGACTTGGAGACTAGTCAGAATCGAGGCAAAGATGAACGGAGCAAAGGACAGAGAGATCCTTGATGAAAACCTGCTCCAGAACGCTCAGGACCTCTGACTGGGGCGAAAGTTCACCTTCCAACAGGACAACAACCTTAAGCACACAGCCAAGACAATGCAGGAGTGTCTTCGGGACAAGAATCTGAATGTCCTTTAGTGGCCCAGTCAGAGCAAGGACTTGAATCCGATTAAACATCTCTGGAGAGACCTGAAAATAGCGGTGCAGCAATGCTCCCCATCCAACCTGACAGAGCTTGAGAGGATCTGCAGAGAAGAATGGGAGAAACGCCCCAAATACAGGTGTGCCAAGCTTGTAGCGTCATACCCAGGAAGACTCAAGGCTGTAATCGCTGCCAAAGGTGCTTCAACAAAGTACTGAGTAAAGGGTCTGAATACTTATGTAAATGTGATATTTCCTTTTTTTATTTTTTTATAAATCAGCAAAAATTTCAAAGAAACTGTTTTTGCTTTGTCATTATGGGGCATTGTGTGTAGATTGATGAGGGGAAAACATTATTTAATCAATTTCAGAATAAGGCTGTAACGTAACAAAATGTGGAAAAAGTAATGGGGTCTGAATACTTTCCGAATGCGCTGTACATAGACATGGAATCACTGGCCACTTTAATAATGTAACACTAGTCACTTTAATAATGTTTACATACTGCGATACTCATTTCTTATGTGTATACTGTATTCTATTCTACTGTATTTAGTCAATGCCACTCCAACATTGCTCGTCCTAATATTTATATATTTCTTAATTCCATTCTTGTACTTTTAGATGTGTGTATTGTTGTGAATAATTAGATACTACTGCACTGCACACAAGCATTTCGCTACACCTGCAACAACATCTGCTAAATACGTGTATGTGATTTGAGATGTTCTCAAGTCCAGGGCCATTTGTCCCCACAAATGGCACCCTATTCCCTAAGCAGTGCACTACTTTAGACCAGGGCCCATAAGGGTATGGTCTAAAGTAGTTCACTATATGGGCAATATAATGTCATTTGGACCACAGACAGGAGAGGCATCCCAGCTCGCCACAAGATAACGTATTTTCCGACCGCAGGGTGTAGAAGAGAAACCACCGAACAGCCTGCTGCAGCAGGACATAACACTACACTCCAAACAGCCTGCTGCAGCAGGACATAACACAACACTCCAAACAGCCTGCTGCAGCATGACATAACACTACACTCCAAACAGCCTGCTGCAGCAGGACATAACACTACACTCCAAACAGCCTGCTGCAGCATGACATAACACTACACTCCAAACAGCCTGCTGCAGCAGACATAACACTACACTCCCAAACAGCCTGCTGCAGCAGGACATAACACTACACTCCAAACAGCCTGCTGCAGCAGGACATAACACTACACTCCAAACAGCCTGCTGCAGCAGGACATAACACTACACTCCAAACAGCCTGCTGCAGCAGACATAACACTACACTCCAAACAGCCTGCTGCAGCATGAAAAAACACTCCAAACAGGCTGCTGCAGCATGACATAACACAAACACTCCAAACAGCCTGCTGCAGCATGACATAACACTACACTCAAACAGCCTGCTGCAGCAGGACATAACACTACACTCCAAACAGCCTGCTGCAGCAGGACATAACACTACACTCCAAACAGCCTGCTGCAGCATGACATAACACTACACTCCAAACAGCCTGCTGCAGCATGACATAACACTACACTCCAAACAGCCTGCTGCAGCAATTGACATAACACTACCCTCCAAAACAGGCCTGCTGCAGCATGACATAACACTACACTCCAAACAGCCTGCTGCAGCATGACATAACACTACACTCCAAACAGGCTGCTGCAGCGTGACATAACACTACACTCCAAACAGCCTGCTGCAGCATGACATAACACCAACACTCCAAACAGGCTGCTGCAGCATGACATAACACAACACTTCAAACAGGCCTGCTGCAGCAGGACATAACAATACACTCCAACAGCCTGCTGCAGCATGACATAACACTACACTCAAACAGCCTGCTGCAGCAGACATAACACTACACTCCAAACAGCCTGCTGCAGCAGGACATAACACTACACTCCAAACAGCCTGCTGCAGCATGACATAACACTACACTCCAAACAGCCTGCTGCAGCATGACATAACACTACACTCCAACAGACTGCTGCAGCATGACATAACACTACACTCCAAACAGCCTGCTGCAGCAGGACATAAACATACACTCCAAACCAGCCTGCTGCAGCATGACATAAACACATACACTCCAAACAGTCTGCTGCAGCGTGACATAACACTACACTCCAAACAGCCTGCTGCAGCATGACATAACACTACAATCCAAACAGCCTGCTGCACCAGACATAACACAACACTGCTCCAAACAGGCTGCTGCAGCATGACATAACACAACACTCCAAACAGGCCTGCTGCAGCAGACAAACACTGCACTCTCCAAACAGCCTGCTGCAGCATGACATAAACTACACTTCAAAACAGCTGCTGCAGCAGGACATAACACTACACTCCCAACAGCCTGCTGCAGCAGGACATAACACAAACACTCCAACAGCCTGCTGCAGCATGACATAACACTACCACTCCAAACAGCCTGCTGCAGCAGGACATAACACTACACTCCAAACAGCCTGCTGCAGCAGGACATAACACTAACTCCAAACAGCCCTGCTGCAGCATGGACATAACATACACTCCAAACCAGCCTGCTGCAGCAGGACATAACACTACACTCCAAACAGCCTGCTGCAGCAGGACATAACACTACACTCCAAACAGCCTGCTGCAGCAGGGAACATAACACTACACTCCAAAACAGCCTGCTGCAGCAGGACATAACACTACACTCCAACAGCCCTGCTGCAGCATGACATAACAACTACACTCCAAAACAGCCTGCTGCAGCATGACATAACACTACACTCCAAACAGCCTGCTGCAGCAGGACATATCACTACACATCCAAACAGCCTGCTGCAGGTGACATAACACTACACTCCAAACAGCCTGCTGCAGCATGACATAAACAACACTCCAAACAGCCTGCTGCAGAATGACATAACACTACACTCCAAACAGCCTGCTGCAGCATGACATAACACTACACTCCAAACAGCCTGCTGCAGCAGGACATAACACTACACTCCAAACAGCCTGCTGCAGCAGGACATAACACTACACTCTAAACAGCCTGCTGCAGCAGGACATAAACACTACACTCCAAACAGCCCTGTGCAGCATGACAAACACTACACTCCAAACAGCCTGCTGCCAGCATGACATAACACTACACTCCAAACAGCCTGCTGCAGCATGACATAACACTACACTCCAAACAGCCTGACGACTGCAGCATGCAAACCTAAATCCAAACGCCCCGAAACCCGGCATACAAAAACCCCAAACAGGCTTTCTGCAGAATGAATAACACAACACTCAAACAGGCCTGCTCAGAGGGCATAACAACACCCCAAAAAGCCCGCTGCAGCAGACATAAAAACCACACTCCAAAAAGCCGCGGAATGACATAACACAACACTCCAAACAGCCCTGCAGCTGACAAAACTAACCCAAACAGCCTTGCAGCAGGGCTAACACTAACTCCAAACAGCTGCTGCAGATGACATAACACTACACTCCAAACGTGCTAGCAGGAATAACACTACACTCCCCAAAATGTCAATGACATAACACTACCTCCAAACGCCTGCTGCAGAGGGCATAACACACACTCCAAACAGCCCCGCAATGACATAACAACACTCAAACACCCGCTGCAGCAGGACTAACCTACACCCCCAAAAAGCCCGCTGCAGCAGGACAAACACACATCCAAACAGCCTGGCAGCATGACATAACACAACATCCAAACAGCCTGCTCAGCATGAATAAAATACCTCCCCAAACAGGGCCTGCTGAGCAGGCATATACACATCCAAAACCGCTGCAGCGTGACATAAAACCCAAACTCCAAAAAAGGCTGCTGCAGCAGGCATAACACTCCCCCAAACAGCTGCTGCACAGACATAACCTACATCCAAAAAGCCGTGCAGCAGGACTAACACACACTCCAAAAAAGCCCCTGCCAGACAAACAAACACTCCAAACACCCTGCGATGAATAACACACACTCCAAACAGCCCGTGCACAGGACAAACAATAACTCCAAAAAAGGCTGCTGCAGCATGAATAAAATCACTCCCAAAAGCCTGCTGAGCATGAATAAACACCCAAAAAGCCGCTGCGCAGGACATATCACTACCTCCAAAAAAACTGCTGCGGGACAAACACTACACTCCAAAAACCGCTGCAGCATGAAAATAAAAACTACACTCCAAAAAAGCCTGCTGCGCATGACATAAAAACACACTCCAAACAGCCTCTGCAGAGGGAAAAACTACATCCAAAAACCTGCGCAGCAGGACATAAAAACTACACTCTAAAAGCCGCTGCACAGGACATAAACACCTCCAAAAACCGCGCAGATGACATAAACACACACTCCAAACAGCCCGCTGCACAGAATAACATACACTAAAAAAGCCTGCGCAGCAACATAACACTACACCCAAAACAGCCTCTGCGCATGAATAAAAAATACAATCCAACAGCCTGCTGCACCAGGACATAAAACAACACTCCAAACCCGGCTGCTGAGCATGACATAAAAAACACTCCAAACAGGCCTGCGCAGCGGAATAACACTACACTCCCAAAAAGCCCCGTGCAGCTGACATAACACTACACCCAAAAAGCCTGCTCGCATGACTAACACAACCTCCAAACGCCTGCTGCAGCATGCAAAAATACACTCCAAACAGCCTGCTGCAGCATGACATAAACTCATCCAAACGCCTGCTGAGCTGAATAAAATACCTCCAAACGCCTGCCAGCAGGGCATAACCAAAACTCCAAAAGCCTGCTAGCATGAATAAAATAACTCCAACAGCCTCTGAGCAGGACATAACACTCCCCCAAAAAAGCCCGCTGCAGCAGGGCATAACACTCCCCAAAAGCCGCTGCGATGACATAACAAACACTCCAAACAGGCCCGCGCAGCATGACAAACATACACCCAACCAGCCTGCTGCGAACATACCTACACTCCAAACAGCCTCTGCAGGGACATAAAACAACACTCCAAAAAGGCCGCGCAGCAGCAAAACTCCCCTCCAAAAAGCCTGCTCAGCAGACATAACACTACACTCCAAACCCTTGCGCAGGAACAAAACACA
Source organism: Coregonus sp. 'balchen' (assembly GCA_902810595.1). Lineage (NCBI taxonomy): Eukaryota > Metazoa > Chordata > Actinopteri > Salmoniformes > Salmonidae > Coregonus > Coregonus sp. 'balchen'. The sequence continues at coordinate 50,339,546 of LR778275.1, read as the reverse complement.
CTCCAAAAAGCCTCTTTCAGCTGACAAACAAAAAACTCCAAAAAAGCTTCTGCGCATGAAAAAACAACACTCCAAACAGCCCGCTGCCAGGACATAAAACTACCTCCAAAAGCCTGCCAGCATGACTAACATAACCCCCCAAACACCCGCTGCAGAGACAAAATACACTCCAAACGCCCGTGCAGCAGGGGCATACATACACTCCCAAAAAGCCCTGCAGCGTGACAAACATACCCCAACCCTGCTGCGCATGAAAAAACACAACACTCCAAAAGGGCCGCGCGCAGGAATAACCTACACCCAAACAGCCTGCTGCAGCTACAAAAAATACACTCCAAACAGCTGCGAGCAGGGCAAAACATACACTCCAAACAGCCGGGCAGCATGACAAACACAAAACTCCCAAAAAGCCTGCGCAGCGACATAACACTACACTCCAAACAGCCGGGTGCCAAGGCATAAACTACACTCCAAAACAGCCTGCTGCGCATGACAAAACACTACCTCCCAAAACCGCTGCAGCAGGACTAACAATACACTCCAAACCCCCCTGTGCAGGACATAACACTACCCCCAAAAAAGCCCGCTGCAGCATACAAAACTACACTCCAAACACCTGCGCAGAGAAAAAAACACAACATCCCAAAAGCCTGCTGCAGCATACTAAACTACACTCCAAAAAAGCCCGGCAGCAGGGGCAAACCAAAACTCCAAAAAACCTGCTGCAGCAGGACATAAACACACTCCAAAAAGCTGCGCACTGAATAAACTCATCCAAAACACCCGGAGATGACTAACATACACTCCAAAAACCCCCCCTGCCGGGGAAAAAAATACCTCCCAAAAAGCCTGCTGCAGAGGAATAAAACACTCTAAACGCCTGCTCAGAGGACAAAACCCACCTCCAAAAAGCCTGCGAAACATAAAACACAATACTCCAAACAGCCTGCTGCGCAGGATAAACATACACCCAAACCCCGCTGAGCAGGGCAAACACAAAACCCCAAAAAAGGGTGCGCAACAGGACAAAAACCCACACTCCAAACAGCCGCTGCAGCATGAAAAACACTACACTCCAAAAAGCCGCTGCGAGGGCAAACCACAATCCAAACGCCTTTCGCAGCATGACCTAACAACACTCCAAAAGCCGGGGCAGATGACATAACACTACACTCCAAACAGCCTGCGCAGCAACAAACATACCTCCAAAAAGCCTGTGCGCATACATACATACACTCCAAAAAGCCTGCTGCAGCGGGGCTAACCTACACTCCAACCCGCTGCAAGGGAAAACACTCCACTCCAAACGGTGCTGCAGCGTGACATAACCCACACTCCAAAAAAGCCCGCGCAGCAACATAACCTACAACCCAAACACCGCTGCACCGGGGAAAACAAACACCCAAACAGGTGCTGCAGCATGACATAACCAACACCCAAACGGCCTGCTGCACAGGGGCTAACACCACCTAAAAACCCCGCTGCAGCAGGGGCATAAAACTACACTCCAAAAGCCCGCGCAGTGACATAAAACTACACTCCCAAAAAGCCTGCTGCGCTAATAACATACACTCAAACAGCCCGCTCAGCATGACAAACATACACTCCAAACACCTGCGCAGCATGACATAAAATACAAACCAAACGCCTGTGCACCCGGACCCTAAACAACACTCCAAAAAAGGGTGCTGAGCAGACAAACAAACACCCAAACAGCTGCTGCGCAGGAATAACATACCTCCAAACAGCCCGCTCAGCTGACATAACACCACTCAAACGCCTTGGGGGCATAATAACACAACATCCAAACAGCCCCGGCGCATGACATAAAACCCACCCCTCCAAACAGGGCAGCATGACTAAAAATAACTCCAAAAACCTGTGCACATGACATAAACTACATCCAAAAAGCCTGCGCAGAGGACTAACACCCTCCCCAAAAGCTGCTGCGCTGACATAACACTACACTCCAACAGCCGCTGCAGCAGGAATAAAACTACACTCCAAAAAATGGCGCGGACATAACACTACACTCCCCAAAAAGCCGCTGCAGCATGACATAACACAACACTCCAAACAGCCTGCTGCAGCAGACATCACTACACTCCAAACAGCTGCTGCAGCGGAATTCATACACCCAAACAGCCCGCTGCAGCGTGACATAAAAAAACACTCCAAACAGGCCCGCTGCAGCAGGACATAACCCTAACTCCAAACCCGTGCAGCTGGACATAAACTACATCCAACAGCCTCTGCAAGACATAAAATACCTCCAACCCCTTTTCGATTACATAAACCAAAAACCCCAAACAGCCTGCTGCACATGAAAAAACAAAACCCCCAACAGCCGCTGCAGCATACATAACAAACCTCCAACCCTGCTGCAGCGGACATAACATCACTCCAAACAGCCTGCTGCAGCAGAATAAAAATACACTAAACCCGCTGCAGCATGAATAACACTACATCCCAAAAGCCCGCTGCAGAGGGCAAAAACTACATCCAAAAGCCTGCTGCAGCAGACATAACACTACCTTAAACAGCCCGTGCAGCAGGACTAACACTACCCAAAAAAGCCTGTGCGCTACTAACACAACACCCAAACAGCTGCTGCGCAGGGTTAAAAACCCTCCAAAAAAGCCTGCGCGCGGACCCTAAAAAATACACTCAAAAGCTGCGCAAAGGACAAACACACACTCCAAAAAGCCTCGCAGCATGACAAACCCTCACTCCAAAAAAGCCCGCTGCACAGGACATAACACTAAATAAACAGCCCGCGCAGCATGACTAACCCCAACACTCCAACAGCTGGGCAGCATACATAACATACACTCCAAAAAGCCCGCTGCAGCATGACATAACACACACTCCAAACGCCTGCTGCACTGACATAACATCCTCCAAACAGCCTGCTGCGCAGGACATAACACTACACTCCAAACACCTGCTCAAACATGACATAAAATACACTCCAAAAAGGCTGCTCAGGTGAAAACACTACACTCCAAACAGCCGCGCAGCATGAAAAACACTACAATCCAAAAAGCCGCTGCACCAGGACATAACACAACACTCCAAACAGGGTGCGCAGCATGAATAAACCAACACTCCCAAAAAGGCCTGCTGCAGCGGACATAACACACCTCCAAAAGCCTGCTCACATGAAATAAATACATCCAAAAGCCCGCTGCAGCAGGACATAACACTACACCCAAAAAAGCCTGCGCGAGACATAACACAAACCTCCAAACGCCGCTGCAGCTGACATAAAATACACCCCAAAAACCGGGGCAGCAAAAACATAACTACACTCCCAAAAAGCCGCTGCGCTGACAAAAAACACTCCAAAAAGCCGTGTGCAGACAAAACAACACTCCAAAAGCCCCCAGATGACATAACACTACACTCCAAAAGCATGCTGCGATGACATAACAAACATCCCCAAAAAGCCTCGCAGCAGACTAACACTAACTCCCAAAAAAACCTGTGCTTAGACATAACAACACTCCAAACAGGGCCCGCGAGCATGACAAAACTACACTCCAAAAAGCCGCGCCGCATACAAAAATGCACTCCCAAAAAGTGCTGCAGGAAACACACACCCAAAAAAAGCCTGCTGCAGCAACATAACACTACATCCAAAAAGCGCTGCAGCAGAATAAAATAACCAAAAAAGCCTGTGCAGCGGACATAACATACATCCAACAGCCTCTGCAGCTGACATAACACTCACTCCAAAAGCCCTGCAGAGGAATAAAACTACATCCAAACAGCCTGCTGCAGCATGACATAACACTACACTCCAAAACAGCCTGCTGCAGCATGACATAACACTACACTCCAAACAGGCCTGCTGCAGCATGACATAACACTACACTCCAAACATCCTGCTGCAGCAGGACATAACACTACACTCCAAACAGGCCTGCTGCAGCATGACATAACACTACACTCCAAACAGCCTGCTGCAGCAGGACATAACACTACACTCCAAACAGGCCTGCTGCAGCAGGACATAACACTACACTCCAAACAGCCTGCTGCAGCAGGACATAACACTACACTCCAAACAGCCTGCTGCAGCAGGACATAACACTACACTCCAAACAGCCTGCTGCAGCAGGACATAACACTACACTCCAAACAGGCCTGCTGCAGCATGACATAACACTACACTCCATACCCAAAACAAAAAATGTAAGTGCAGAAATGTTTTAACACATGAAAGCAGCTAGCTAAGGAGCAGCCAGCTAAGGATGTTCTAATCCAGCCTTTATTGAGGTTGCTGGTTTCGGCAGCGCAACCTTTTCATGTGAGAAGGGTTCTCTGTCATTTGTTCTCACCGCCGCCACCAGAGCGGCTTGTAATAAAAAGAGCTTCTATTCTGAGATCCTCTGTAATAGTGGCCTCCTTTAGCTACTTCTCTTGTTAGATCCATGTTAGAACCATGTTAGAACCATGTTAGAACCATGATAGAACTCGTCTACTATGTGTCTGGGTGAGGGGTGAACAGGTGGCGGAGGGAGGGAGGGAGTGAGGCAGGGAGGGATGGAGACACAGACAGGTAGCTAGCTAGCTCGATAGATAGCTAGCTAGCTCAATAGATAGATAGGTAGGTAGGTAGGTAGGTAGGTAGGTAGGTAGGTAGGTAGGTAGGTAGGTAGGTAGGTAGGTAGGTAGGTAGGTAGGTAGGTAGGTAGGTAGGTAGGTAGGTAGGTAGGTAGGTAGGTAGGTAGGTAGGTAGGTAGGTAGATAGATAGATAGATAGATAGATAGATAGATAGATAGATAGATAGATAGATAGATAGATAGATAGATAGATAGATAGATAGATAGATAGATAGATAGATAGATAGATAGATAGATAGATAGATAGATAGATAGATAGATAGATAGATAGATAGATAGATAGATAGATAGATAGATAGATAGATAGATAGATAGATAGATAGATAGATAGATAGATTCAAAATGTTTGCTACAGAATCAGCTACTTCATTTGTAGCATAGCTAACACTTCGTAGCATAGTAAATGCTTAATGAATACAATTTCAGTCAATATAACCTTCACTGACATCACTGACCAAAAGTCTTGTTCATTTCCAGATCCCTTTCCTATGCCCTCCGTACATTGTTTTCCCTGAACAAAAGGCCTGTCTTGTTTCAATTTCCTCTTAGTTGGACATGTAGGTCTGTCCCCTACTCCCTGGGACATTCCCGTCGTTGGATCCATCTAAGATGGTTCAGCGTGGTCACATGCCCCACTCTCCCCATTTGCCCCACTCTGCCCACTCTAAGTAAGGGTAGAAGAAAAAAGTGAAAAACGCACTCTTGTTGCATGACAGAATCCCTCCCATCCAAGACATGTCCTTTAATACTGACAGCCTTTCATGTGGCTTAAACATGAGGGAAAGGGAAACCACATGGCCAGGACGCTGCCTACTATGGTGTATGTGTGACTCTGTGTGTTCAAGGAATGCTTGTAGCAGGCCATGCAGCAAAACTTAAATTAAAATGACACATCTTCATTTGTCAACAACCTTCTCTTGGAAAGAAAGCAAGAGGGAGTGGAAGAGGAGCGAAAGAGAGAGAGGAAGATGATGAGAGAAAGGAAGAGGATGAGATAGGAAGAGGATGAGAGAGAGGAAGAGGATGAGAGAGGAAGAGGCAGAGGAAGAGAGAGGACGAAGTTACTCACCAGTGGTACAGAAACACAAGAACAGTTTGTTGCTAAAGATGATCCACGATCTTAATCACAACAAATTTGTAACACATAGTACCATTTAAAAAAAATATATATACAGTACCAGACAAAAGTTTGGACACATCTACTCATTCAAGGGTTTTTCTTTATTTGTACTGTTATTTACATTGTAGAATAATAGTGAAGACATCAAAACTATGAAATAACACATGGAATCATGTAGTAACCAAAAAAGTGTTAAACAAATCCAAATATATGTTATATTTGAGATTCTTTAAAGTAGACACCCTTTGCCTTGATGACAGCTTTGCACACTCTTGGCATTCTCTCAACCAGCTTCATGAGGAATGCTTTTTTCAAAAGTCTTGAATGAGTTCCAACATATGCTGAGCACTTGTTGGCTGCTTTTCCTTCACTCTGCGGTCCAACTCATCCCAAACCATCTCAATTGGGTTGATTGTGGAGGCCAGGTCATCTGATGCAGCACTCCATCACTCTCCTTGGTCAAATAGCCCTTACACAGCTTGGAGGTGTGTTTTTGGGTCATTGTCCTATTGAAAAACAAATGATAGTCCCACTAAGCGCAAACCAGATGGGATGGCGTATCGCTGCAGAATGCTGTGGTAGCCATGCTGGTTAAGTGTGCCTTGAATTCTAAATAAATCACAGACAGCGTCACCAGCAAAGCACCCCCATACCATCACACCTCCTCCTCCATGCTTCACGGTGGGAACCACACATGCGGAGAACATCCGTTCACCTACTCTGCGTCTCACAAAGACACGGCGGTTGGAACCAAAAATCTCAAATTTGGACTCATCAGACCAAAGGACAGATTTCCACCGGTCTAATGTCCATTGCTCGTGTTCATTGGCCCAAGCAGGTCTCTTCCTCTTATTGGTGTCCTTTCGTAGTGGTCTCTTTGCAGCAATTCGACCATGAAGGCATGATTCACACAGTCTCCTCTGAACAGTTGATGTTGAGATTTCTGTTGATGTTGAGCCTCTTCAGCAGAGGTAACTCTGGGTCTTCCTTTCCTGTGGCTGTCCTCATGAGAGCCCGTTTCATCATAGCGCTTGATGGTTTTTGCGACTGCACTTGAAGAAACTTTCAAAGTCCTTGACATTTTCCGGATTGACTGACCTTCATGTCTTAAAGTAATGATGGACTATAATTTCTCTTTCCTTATTTGAGCTGTTCTTGCCATAATATGGACTTGGTCTTTTACCAAATAGGGCTATCTTCTGTATACCTCCCCTACCTTGTCACAACACAACTGATTGGCTCAAACGCATTAAGAAGGAAATAAATTCCACAAATTAACTTTTAACAAGGCACACCTGTTAATTGAAATGCATTCCAGGTGACTACCTCATGAAGCTGGTTGAGAGAATACCAAGAGTGTGCAAAGCTGTCATCAAGGCAAAGGGTGGCTACTTTGAAGAATCTCAAATATATAATATATTTTGATTTGTTTAACACTTTTTTGGTTACTACATGATTCCATATGTGTTATTTCATAGTTTTGATGTCTTCACTATTATTCTACAATGTAGAAAATAGTAAAAATATAGAAAAACCCATGAATGAGTAGGTGTGTCCAAACTTTTGACTGGTACTGTATATATACACTAAGTATGTGGACACCCCTTCAAATTAGTGCTCTTTCAGCCACACCCGTTGCTGACAGGTATATAAAATCGAGCACATAGCCATGCAATCTCCATAGACAAACATTGGCAGTAGAATGGCCTTCATAAAGAGCTCAGTGACATTCAATGTGGCACCGTCATAGGATGCCACATTTCCAACAAGTCAGTTCGTCAAATTTCTGCCCTGGTAGAGCTGCCCCCTTCAACTGTGCTGTTATTGTGAAGTGGAAACGTCTAGGAGCAACAAAGGCTCAACAGCGAAGTGGTAAGCCACACAAGCTCACAGAATGGGACCGCCGAGTGCTGAAGCGCGTAGCACGTAAAAATTGTCTGTCCTCGGTTGCAACACTCACTACTGAGTTCCAAATTGCCTCTTGAAGCAACGTCAGCACAATAACTGTTCGTCAGGAGCTTCATGAAATGGGTTTCCATGGCCGAGCAGCCACACACAAGCCTATGATCACCATGCGCAATGCAAAGCGTTGGCTGGAGTGGTGTAAAGCTCACCGCCATTGGATTCTGAAGCAGTGGAAACGCGTTCTCTGGAGTGATGAATCACGCTTCACCAACTGGCAGTCCGACGGACGAAGCTGGGTTTGGCAGATGCCAGGAGAACGCTACCAGCCCGAATGCGGAGTGCTAACTGTAAAGTTTGGTGGAGGAGGAATAATGGGCTGGGGCTGTTTTTCATGGTTCGGGGTAGGCCCCTTTGTTCCAGTGAAGGGAAATCTTAACGCTACAGCATACATTGACATTCTAGACGATTCTGTGCTTCCAACTTTGTGGCAACAGTTTGGGGAAGGCCCTTTCCTGTTTCAGCATGACAATGCCCCCGTGAGCAACACTTTCAAAACTACTGGCTGTAATTATACAAAAGTTTGAGAGTGCATCTTTAAGAAACACCTAACCTCTGACTGTAGGTGACAGACAGTTATTGTCAATTGTCATCGATTCTGTAAAACAGTTCCATTTGTTCAGTTTCGGTACAATAGGTGGCTGGGGTCAACAGGAAGTAACGCTCCCCTCCCTCTTCCTCCCCTGCTTTCTTCCCTCATCCTCACCCTCACCAGGCATTTCCTCTTCCCCCCCTGCTTTCTGCCCTCACCCTCACCAGGCATTTCCTCTTCCTCCCCTGCCTTCTGCCCTCACCCTCACCAGGCATTGCTGGGTCATACCAGACCAGAACATCCTCAGTTCACCAAGGGAATCTGCAGCACACCTCTGCCTGCTGTTCAAGACTACTGAGACTATTGAGAAAGTACAAGAGATTCAAACTCCAGCAATATTACATAACAAAGATGTTCACCTGACAGAGAGAGGTGACAGAATCTCATGCACACCCTTGCTACCTCTCTCCACATCACATCAAATCAAATCAAATTGTATTTGTCACATGCGCCGAATACAACAGGTGTAGACCTTACAGTGAAATGCTGACTTACAAGACCTAACCAACAATGCAGTTTTAAGAAAAATAAGTGTTAAGGAAAAAATAGATAAGTAAGAAATAAATATAAAAATATAAAAAAACAGCAGTAAAATAACAGTAGGGAGGCTATAAACAGGGGTACCGGTACAGAGTCAATGTGCGGGGGCACAGATTAGTCGAGGTAATTGAGGTAATATGTACAAGTAGGTAGAGTTAAAGTGACCATGCATAGAAAATAAACAGAGAGTAGCAGCAGCGTAAAAGAGAGGGTGGGTGGGGGGGTGGGGGGGGGGGGGGGGGGGGAGCAATGCAAATAGTCCGGGTAGCCATTTGATTAGATGTTCAGGAGTCTTATGGCTTGGGGGTAGAAGCTGTTTAGAAGCCTCTTGGATCTAGACTTGGCGCTCCGGTACCGCTTGCTGTGCGGTAGCAGAGAGAACAGTCTATGACTAGGGTGGCTGGAGTCTTTGACCATTTTTAGGGCCTTCCTCTGACACCGCCTGGTTTAGAGGTCCTGGATGGCAGGAAGCTTGGCCCCAGTGATGTACTGGGCCGTACACACTACCCTCTGTAGTGCCTTGCGGTCGGAGGCCGAGCAGTTGCCATACCAGGCAGTGATGCAACCAGTCAGGATGCTCTCGATGGTGCAGCTGTAGAACCTTTTGAGGATCTGAGGACCCATGCCAAATCTTTTCAGTCTCCTGAGGGGGAATAGGCTTTGTCGTGACCTCTTCACCACTGTCTTGGTGTGTTTGGACCATGACAGTTTGTTGGTGATGTGGACACCAAGGAACTTGAAGCTCTCAACTTGCTCCACTACAGCCCCGTCGATGAGAATGGGGGCGTGCTCGGTCCTCTTCTTTTTCTTGTAGTCCACAATCATCTCCTTTGTCTTGATGAAGTTGAGGGAGAGGTTGTTGTCCTGGCACCACATGGCCAGGTCTCTGACCTCCTCCCTATAGGCTGTCTCATCATTGTCGGTGATCAGGCCTACCACTGTTGTGTCATCTGCAAACTTAATGATGGTGTTGGAGTCGTGCCTGGCCATGCAGTCATGGGTGAACAGGGAGTACAGGAGGGGACTGAGCACGCACCCCTGAGGGGCCCCCGTGTTGAAGATCAGCATGGCAGATGTGTTGTTACCAACCCTTACCACCTGGGGGCGGCCGGTCAGGAAGTCCAGGATCCAGTTGTAGAGGGAGGTGTTTAGTCCCAGGTTCCTTAGCTTAGTGATGAGCTTTGAGGGCACAATTTTGTTGAATGCTGAGCTGTAGTCAATGAATAGCATTCTCACATAGGTGTTCCCTTTGTCCAGGTGGGAAAGGGAAGTGTGGAGTGCAATAGAGATTGCATCATCTGTGGATCTGTTGGGGCGGTATGCAAATTGGAGTGGGTCTAGGGTTTCTGGGATAATGAGGTTAATGTGAGCCATGACCAACCTTTCAAAGCACTTCATGGCTAGAGACGTAGTAGTCATTTAGGCAGGTTATCTTAATGTTCTTGGGCACAGGGACTATGGTGGTCTGCTTGAAACAGGTTGGTATTACAGAAAATGTCAGTGAAGACACTTGCCAGTTGGTCAGTGCATGCTCGGAGTACACGTCCTGGTAATCCGTCTGGCCCTGCGGCCTTGTGAATGTTGACCTGTTTAAAGGTCTTACTCACATCGGCTACGGAGAGTGTGATCACACAGTCATCCGGAACAGCTGATGCTCTCATGCATGCTTCAGTGTTGCTTGCCTCGAAGCGAGCATAGATGTAATTTAGCTCGTCTGGTAGGCTCGTGTCACTGGGCAGCTCGCGGCTGTGCTTCCCTTTGTAGTCTGTAATAGTTTGCAAGCCCTGCCACATACGACGAGCGTCGGAGCCGGTGTAGTACGATTCAATCTTAGTCCTGTATTGACGCTTTGACTGTTTGATGGTTTGTCAGAGGGCATAGCGGGGAGTCCCGCTCCTTGAAAGCGGCAGCTCTACCCTTTAGCTCAGTGCGGATGTTGCCTGTAATCAATGGCTTCTGGTTGGGGTATGTACGTACGGTCACTGTGGGGACGACGTCATCAATGCACTTATTGATGAAGCCGGTGACTGATGTGGTGTACTCCGCAATGCCATCGGAAGAATTCCAGAAGATATTCCTGTCTGTGCTAGCAAAACAGTCCTGTAGCTTAGCATCTGCGTCATCTGACCACTTCTTTATTGACCGAGTCACTGGTGCTTCCTGCTTTAGTTTTTGCTTGTAAGCAGGAATCAGGAGGATATAATTATGGTCAGATTTGCCAAATGGAGGGCGAGGGAGAGCTTTGTATGTGTCTCTGTGTGTGGAGTAAAGGTGGTCTAGAGTTTTTTTTCCCCTCTGGTTGCACATTTAACATGCTGGTAGAAATGAGGTAAAACGGTTTTAAGTTTCCCTGCATAAAAGTCCCCGGCCACTAGGAGTGCCGCCTCTGGATGAGCGTTTTCCTGTTTGCTTATGGCCGTATACAGCTCATTGAGTGCGGTCTTAGTGCCAGCATTGGTTTGTGGTGGTAAATAGACAGCTACGAAAAATATAGATGAAAACTCTCTTGGGAAATAATGTGGTCTACAGCTTATCATGAGATAAGCAAAACCTCGAGACTTCCTTAATATTAGATTTTGTGCACCAGCTGTTGTTTACAAATATAAACAGACCACCACCCCTTGTCTTACCGAAGGCAGCTGTTCTATCTTGCCGATGCAGCGTATATCCCGCCAGTTGTATGTTATCCATGTCGTCGTTCAGCCACGACTCGGTGAAACATAAGATATTAAAATGTTTAATGTCCCGTTGGTAGGATATCCGTGATCTTAGTTAGTCTATTTTGTCATCCAATGATTGTACGTTGGCTAATAGGACTGATGGTAGAGGCAGATTATGCACTCGCCATCGGATCCTTACAAGGCACCCCGACCTACGTCCCCGATATCTCTGTCTCTTTCTCATGTGAATGACGGGGATTGGGCCTTGTCGGGTGTCTGAAGAATATCCTTTGAGTCCGATTCGTTAAAGAAAAAATCTTTGTCCAGTATGAGGTGAGTAATCGCTGTCCTGATATCCAGAAGTTATTTTCGGTCAGAAGAGACGGTGGCAGAAACGTTATGTACATTTACATTTTAGTCATTTAGCAGACGCTCTTATCCAGAGCGACTTACAGTTAATGCATACATTTTTTATTTTTTTCATACCCCCTGTGGGAATTGAACCCACAACCCTGGCGTTGCAAACGCATTGCTCTATCAACTGAGCTACATCCCTGCCGGCCATTCCCTCCCCTACCCTGGGCCAATTGCGCGCCGCCCCATTGGTCTCCCGGTCGCGGCCAGCTATGACAGAGCCTGGATTCGAACCAGGATCTCTAGTGGCACAGCTAGCACTGCGATGCAGTGCCTTAGACCACTGCGCCACTCAGAAGTTGTACAAATAAGTTACAAATAACGTGAAAAAACACACACAATAGCACAATTGGTTAGGAGCCCGTAAAATGGCATCCATCTCCTCCGGAGTAAAACGGTATTTCCTTTCCTCTCTTCTTCACTCACATATCTTCCTTCCAGGTACCAACACACTGATGCTATGCCAGTGTAGAAAGCTAGGGGGCACCAGAGTAAAGTTGAGCCCAGAGTGAAGTGCCACCGCATGGTCGAAGTGTTCCCATTCGCCCAGTCGCCTGCCCACCAAATCCGGCCTGCCATGCATGGCTTGTCAGCCACAGGAAAATAAAAAAAAGAGGAGTCTAAATGAAGTGCCCTCTCATTCCAGCATTTCATGGTTTGGTTAAAAGGAGAGTGCCAGATCATTCACATTTTATAAGCCCTCTTTTGCAGTCAGCTGCTTCACCATGGCACTTGGACTCTGAATGGCGTTCTATCTCACACCTCTCCTCTCCTCTCCTCTCCTCTCCTCTCCTCTCCTCTCCTCTCCTCTCCCTCTCCTCCCCCTCTCCCCTCTCCCCCTCTCCTCTCCTCTCCTCTCCTCTCCTCTCCTCTCCTCTCCTCTCCTCTCCTCTCCTCTCCTCTCCTCTCCTCTCCTCTCCTCTCCTCTCCTCTCCTCTCCTCTCCTCTCCTCTCCTCTCCTCTCCTCTCCTCTCCTCTCCTCTCCTCTCCTCTCCTCTCCTCCCTCCTCTCCTCTCCTCCTCTCCTCTCCTCTCCTCTCCTCTCCTCTCCTCTCCTCTCCTCTCCTCTCCTCTCCTCTCCTCTCCTCTCCCTCTCCTCCTCCTTCTCCTCTCCTCTCCTCCTCCTCTCCTCTCCTCTCCTCTCCTCTCCTCTCCTCTCCCTTCAAAACGAGCCCTTTACTGGGGGAATTGAAATCAGTTACAGACTCTGACTGCAAGAAAGAAAGAAAGAAAGAAAGAAAGAAAGAGGTGAGAATGAAAGAACAGGGTGTTGTCCAAAAGGAACACAGGTGAATAGGGCAGCAACAGAGAACAGCGTAGATAAGATCTGCCCAGTTTCACTTTACCAAATTGCCAAGTCTCATTCATTACTCGGTATGAACAAAAGAGAAAAGCGTGGAAATAGAGGCTATGATGCCCAGTAGAGCTAACTGACTCAGTCTGCACTGCCCAGTAGAGCAGAGAGAGGTGAGGGCAAGAGAGTGAGTGAGAGAGGAGAGAGAGAGAGAGAGAAGAGAAGAGAGAGAGAGATATACGAGAGAGAGAGAGAGATGAGAAGAGAGAAGAGAGAGAGAGAGAGAGAGAGAGAGAGAGAGAGCACAGAGAGGGAGAGAGCAGCAGAGTCGATATAGCTCTCTCTAGCTCTCTATTCCTATGCTCGCTCGACTCTTACTCCGCTCTCGATCTATAGCTCTCGGATATCTCGCTCTTCTCTCTCTCTTCTTTTCTCTCTCTCTCTCTCTCTCTCTGCTCCCTCTCGCTCGCTCTCCTCTCTCTCTCTCTCTCTCCGAGAGAAGAGAGAGCTCCTCTCTCTCTCTCTCTCTTCTCTCTCTCCTCTCTCTCTTCTCTCTCTCTCTCTCGAGAGAGAGAGAGAGAGCTCGTATACTCTGTATCATCTCTGTATACCCGTCGCAAGACCCACCGGTTTATGCTTATTTATAAACCCCTCTTAGGCCTCACTCCCCCCTATCTGAGATACCTACTGCAGCCCTCATCCTCCACATACAACACCCGTTCTGCCAGTCACATTCTGTTAAAGGTCCCCAAAACACACACATCCCTGGGTCGCTCCTCTTTTCAATTCTCTGCAGCTGGAACGAGCTGCAAAAAACACTCAAATTGGACAGTTTTATCTCCATCTCTTCATTCAAAGACTCAATCATGGACACTCTTACTGACAGTTGTGGCTGCTTCGTGTGATGTATTGTTGTCTCTACCTTCTTGCCTTTTTTGCTGTTGTCTGTCCCCAATAATGTTTGTACCATGTCTTGTGCTGCTACCATGTTGTGATGCTGCCATGTTGTGTTGCTACCATGTTGTGTTGTTGTTTTAGGTCTCTCTTTATGTAGTGTTGTGGTGTCTCTCTTTATGTAGTGTTGTGGTGTCTCTCTTTATGTAGTGTTGTGGTGTCTCTCTTTATGTAGTGTTGTGGTGTCTCTCTTTATGTAGTGTTGTGGTGTCTCTCTTTATGTAGTGTTGTGGTGTCTCTCTTTATGTAGTGTTGTGGCGTCTCTCTTTATGTAGTGTTGTGGTGTCTCTCTTTATGTAGTGTTGTGGCGTCTCTCTTTATGTAGTGTTGTGGTGTCTCTCTTTATGTAGTGTTGTGGCGTCTCTCTTTATGTAGTGTTGTGGTGTCTCTCTTTATGTAGTGTTGTGGTGTCTCTCTTTATGTAGTGTTGTGGTGTCTCTCTTTATGTAGTGTTGTGGTGTCTCTCTTTATGTAGTGTTGTGGCGTCTCTCTTTATGTAGTGTTGTGGTGTCTCTCTTTATGTAGTGTTGTGGTGTCTCTCTTTATGTAGTGTTGTGGCGTCTCTCTTTATGTAGTGTTGTGGTGTCTCTCTTTATGTAGTGTTGTGGTGTCTCTCTTTATGTAGTGTTGTGGTGTCTCTCTTTATGTAGTGTTGTGGTGTCTCTCTTTATGTAGTGGTGTGGTGTCTCTCTTTATGTAGTGTTGTGGTCTCTCTTTATGTAATGTTGTGTTGTCTCTCTTTATGTAGTGTTGTGGCGTCTCTCTTTATGTAGTGTTGTGGTGTCTCTCTTTATGTAGTGTTGTGTTGTCTCTCTTTATGGAGTGTTGTGGTGTCTCTCTTTATGTAGTGTTGTGGTGTCTCTCTTTATGTAGTGTTGTGGTGTCTCTCTTTATGTAGTGTTGTGGTGTCTCTCTTTATGTAGTGTTGTGGTGTCTCTCTTGTCGTGATGTGTGTTTGGTCCTATATTTATATTTATTTTTTAAATCCCAGCCCCCGTCCCCGCAGGAGGCCTTTTGCCTTTTGGTAGGCCGTCATTGTAAATAAAAATGTGTTCTTAACTGACTTGCCTAGTTAAATAAATAAAATAGAATAAATAAAAAGACATGGATTGTGTACGTGTGCCATTCAGAGGGTGAATAGGCAAGACACAATATTTAAGTGCCTTTGAATGGGGTATGGCAGTAGGTGCTAGGCGCACCGGTTTGAGTGTGCAATACTGTTGGGTTTTTCACGCTCAACAGTTTTCTGTGTGTATCAATAATGGTCCACCACCCAAAGGACATCCAGCCAACTTGACACAACTGTGGGAGGTATTGGAGTCAACAAGGGCCAGCATCCCTGTGGAACACTTTCGACACCTTGTAGAGTCCATGCCTCAACGAATTGAGGCTTTTCTGAGGGCAAAAGTGGGTGCAACTCAATATTAGGAAGGACACTGTAAAGTCCATTATCCCTCTGAAGAGTATGAATTAGGCTGTTTGAGAGGGTTTGAATTAGGCTGTTTGAGAAGGTTTTCAGTCCTAATCAAGTACAATAGACCAACATAGCTAATGTAGTAGGTCAAAGCCGTTTGCTGGAAAACCTTGGTATAGCATGGGTGGAGTCGGCATTGTGCTGCTCGTGTTAATTTCCTTTCTTTTCCGGCTTCAGACCAATGCCTACTTCTCACTTAAAACAATTTTTTTGTATTTTTTTTAATTTCCATGGTTTTCACACCGGAAGGTGATTTTCTGTTAAAAGTACAGCATCTCCACATGCAAAGACAGATTTTTTTGAGCAACCGAAAGTCTGTAATTGGCAGTGCTATTGTAACCTGTAATGGGGCCTCTGACAAGATGTCTGGGTCAGTGCAAGAAATTGTATTTTTTCCTAATGCTAATGACCCTGTTAAAAATCCGGTATGTGGTTTTCGGTAACGGCCAGAAGGCTCATGACCAGAGGCAGGGAGTATGGTGTGTACCTCCAATTAAGGTGATTTGTTCATTTGACATTGGCATCATATTGGCTTAGATATGATGGCAGGAAGATTTGAATTTAACCAAAGCCTACTATTGTTGGGCCGTACTGGTGAGTAAGTGATGGAGTTTTGCTGGGAATTCAGGTATTCAATTTATTGTCAAATGTAACTTTTTTCTTAGAATGCACTCCTATATAAATGTTCTAATGGTATCAGGTATTTTTTAAAATATATTTTGTGTTAAAATAAAGACAATGATATGTGCCTCAATTGCATAAATACACTGGGTTCATTTGCATATATGAATAAATCAACATAATGGTGTGGAACAGGGCTGCAACCACCAAAAGCGTGCTCTGTCTAGGCCTGCCTCATTAATTACTGTTGCATAATTCAACAAGTATATCAATAGCAGGATACTCTCAGATTAAAGATCAACAGCTTGGCTCTAGATTACATTTACATTTACGTCGTTAACTAGTCACCCATGTCCCGAATTCCCTTGAACGACTCTGGCTACCAGTATGTAAAAACAAAACACAAATGTAGGCTATAACTTACCCCTAGCAGCTACTGTTAGCTAGCCAAGTGCAAAGCTAGCCACTGAATTGACTCAGCCAGTTCGCGTCTGTTCGCTAGGTCGTTCCAGCTATTGTTTAGTAGCTATCCAGGTAGCAACAAGCTAGCTACATTTCGAGCACAGTAGCTACTTACCACCTATCGTAATAATTCAACAAGTATATCAATAGCAGGATACTCTCAGATTAAAGATCAACAGCTTGCCTCTAGATTACACCTTTCTATACATAAAACTCAGCAAAAAAAGAAACGTCCCTTTTACAGGACCCTGTCTTTCAAAGATAATTCGTAAAAAAATCCAAATAACTTCACAGATCTTCATTGTAAAGGGTTTAAACACTGTTTCCCATGCATGTTCAATTAACCATAAACAATTAATGAACATGCACCTGTGGAACGGTCGTCACAGTTATGAAAACTTAGGACACTAAAAGAGGCCTTTCTACTGACTCTGAAAAACACCAAAAGAAAAGATGCCCAGGGTCCCTGCTCATCTGCGTGAACGCGCCTTAGGTATGAGGACTGCAGATGTGGCCAGGGCAATAAATTGCAATGTCCGTACTGTGAGACGTCTAAAACAGCGCTACAGGGAGACAGGACGGACAGCTGATCGTCCTCGCAGTCGCAGACCACAGGATCGGTACATCCGAACTTCACACCTGCAGGACAGGTACAGGATGGCAACAACAACTGCCTGAGTTACACCAGGAACGCACAATCCCTCCATCAGTACTCAGACTGTCCGCAATAGGCTGAGAGAGGCTGGACTGAGGGCTTGTAGGCCTGTTGTAAGGCAGGTCCTCACCAGACATCACCGGCAACAATGTCGCCTATGGGCACAAACCCACCGTCGCTGGACCAGACAGGACTGGCAAAACGTGCTCTTCACTGATGACTCGCGGTTTTGTCTCACCAGGGAGGATGGTCAGATTTGCGTTTATCGTTGAAGGAATGAGCATTACACCGAGGCCTGTACTCTGGAGCGGGATCGATTTGGAGGTGGATCGTCCGTCATGGTCTGGGACGGTGTGTCACAGCATCATTGGACTGAGCTTGTTGTCATTGCAGGCAATCTCAATGCTGTGCGTTACAGGGAAGACATCCTCCTCCCTCATGTGGTACCCTTCCTGCAGGCTCATCCTGACATGACCCTCCAGCATGACAATGCCACCAGCCATACTGCTCGTTCTGTGTGTGATTTCCTGCAAGACAGGAATGTCAGTGTTCTGCCATGGCCAGAGAAGAGCCCAGATCTCAATCCAATTGAGCATGTCTGGGACCTGTTGGATCGAAGGGTGAGGGCTAGGGCCATTCCCCACAGAAATGTCCGGGAACTTGCAGATGCCTTGGTGGAAGAGTGAGGGAACATCTCACAGCAAGAACTGGCAAATCTGGTGCAGTCCATGAGGAGGAGATGCACTGCAGTGCTTAACGCAGCTGGTGGCCACACCAGATACTGACTGTTACTTTTGATTTTGACCGCAGTTGACAGTGAGAGGACATTTCTTTTTTTGCTGAGTTTACATTAGATTGTTTGCCAGATCAGACATAATATCACTATAATCAGTGTTCATTTTAGGAAATTGCTTTCATTTCAGCGCATCTAGTTTGTAAACATTTCAACTGTATTAAATTATAACTTTTTCAATTCCACAAAAAAATGAACACCCATCAAAATAAAGGTTGTGTTATTAGTGTTGAGACGATGGGTTAAATCCCAGACTAAGCTTTACTGTTCTAATAGATGCAACAGAAAGACAATGAGACCATTTCAGCCGTTAACATGGTGCGTTTTAACATGGTCATTACAAACATATCCACGGTCGCAACGACAGGCACAAGCAAGAGTATGAAAGAGCCACAGGAGGAAAATGAAAGCGATCAAATCCAGCGAGATTTTAAGTGACAAGTGGATTTTGCACCCCTCTAACACAGGAAATAGATGGCTGGAAAAGACAGATCCTCAGGTGGGTGGGGCATGCGCGTTGCTACCAAAACGGTATTCTATACTGTGACCAGACAGCTCTGTGTGTGTGTGTGAGTGTGTGTGTGTGTGTGTGCGTGCGTGCGTGCGTGCGTGCGCGCGCGCACGTGTGTGTGTGTGTGTGTGTGCGTGCGTGCGTGTGTGTGTGTGTGTGTGTGTGTGTGTGTGTGTGTGTGTGTGTCTGTGTGTGTGTGTGTGTGTGTGTGTGTGTGTGTGTGTGTGTTTGTGTGTGTGAAGGAGAGCAAGTGTTGTGGCCTGCCTAAGGTCAGCAGGAAGAATGGGAAGTATGCTGTTGCTGTGCTTTTGGTCAGACACAGGGCTTTAGGATTTTCCAGCAACTTGCTGCAGTCCAAATGGTACCCTATTCCCTATATAGTGCACTACTTCTGACCAGGGTCCTATGGGTAGAGCCCTAAAGTAGTGCACTATATAGGGAATGGGGAGACATTTGAGCCGAAGCTTTACAGTGGTCCATGCCGCATCCCTCCATCTCTTTCCCTCCATCTCTTTCCCTCCATCTCTTTCCCTCCATCTCTTTCCCTCCATCTCTTTCCCTCCATCTCTTTCCCTCCATCTCTTTCCCTCCATCTCTTTCCCTCCATATATTTCCCTCTATCTCTTTCCCTCCATCTCTTTCCCTCCATCTCTTTCTCTCCATCTCTTTCCCTCCATCTCTTTCCCCCTATCTCTTTCCCTCCATCTCTTTCCCTCTATCTCTTTCCCTCTATCTCTTTCCCTCCATCTCTTTCCCTCCATCTCTTTCTCTCCATCTCTTTCCCTCTATCTCTTTCTCTCCATCTCTTTCCCTCTATCTCTTTCCCTCTATCTCTTTCCCTCCATCTCTTTCCCTCCATCTCTTTCCCTCCATCTCTTTCCCTCTATCTCTTTCCCTCCATCTCTTTCCCTCCATCTCTTTCCCTCCATCTCGTTACCTCCATCTCTTTCCCTCAAACTAGTCCTGCTTCCTTACTAAATACTGCTCCACCCTTCCCTTAAAACTGTTAAAAAGCCCTACAACACCCACACCACAGAGGGAATAAAACACTCCTTCTCCCCCTGTTAAAACCACTGGATGGGAAACCAGTCCGCATTCATTCACATGTTGCTGTCAGGAGTTAGAAGAGACCGACTATGAAAAGAGTGGTTGAGGACTGGAGTTTGAGCAACAAGATTAAGTACAAAGGCAAAGGGCATTGAAGCCAAATCATATAGTTTATTTTGTGAATGGATTATTAGTAGGCCTATTACAATGCATCCATTAGAGATGATTGAGAGCTCTTCAGAAAGCCATAAAAGAAGACTTCTTTATTTTGTTTATTCTATATAAAACTGCAGAAGGCTTATATATAGGGACCTAACCATGCAGTCAATCTCAGTAGGTGACAGGTTTCAAGCTGCAGAATCCCATTGGAGATTCTGGCTGTATAATTCTCAGAGCAATAGATTGGAGATCTTGGAACGTCCATTCTGTTCAACTTTCACGATTGCAATCGTTTTCATACCGATAGATGTTGATATGTTCAGCTGTTCACCAGGGGGAACTTTTATTTTGAAAGGGGACTTTTAATTCCCGCGCTTCCTGGGCTGTTGTAATGTAATCAGAGACAGAAGAGGAAGCTAGACATCCCACTTCCTCATTTCTTTCTGTTTCAATGAAAGTCAATGAAATAAGTAGACCCAGCTGCTATTGCATTAGTGTCTATGGGAAAGCCAACCCCTTAAGAATACAGAAACATACTTTTTTTTTCAATGGTAAACAGCCTGGGTGAACTATCTTCATTTATCCTCCATCTTTGATGTAATCTCCCCCACCAGCGTTCCACTGTTTAGATGTTGCCAGATTTTACAACGCCTGGATAGGTATTTTAAGTATCAGCTGACCAAAATCATATGTTATAGCAATCTGTCAGTCGATGACACAGTCGATGACGTGACATGCAACCATTGGTTGATGCATGCAATGTCCAACAGTGGATTTCCACATAACATGATAATTCGGATAGCCACAAAAAAGCGTTGCGATAGCGCAGACTATTTGCATGAAGTTCAGCTTTCCCCAATTTTGGTCCCGCCTTGTTAACACTACCTCGCCATGCTCACATCGCCCAACGGCCCCCCGCCCACATCTCTTCCCTCCATTGAAAATGAATGGGGCTCCGTTGTTTCATCGGCAACATCGTGTCATGCGGAAATGCACTGTCAAGAGTGGAACGCGACTTCTCTCTCTGTCCAGACTATGGGGTCGCTCCTGAACTAAGGCGAGGCAACGCAACAACCAATGGGTGAACTCTGCCGGTTCACGCTGGGCTCATAGCCCCAAAAAGTGTCCCAGCGGGCGAAAAGAATGATGCCTCTGATGGAAGTAGGGCCACCGCCTTTGTCAGCGAAATGGCCAGCGAATTGCGCAGCGCTGTAGTTGGTCTTCACTGCCTGGCTCAACGAACAAAGGAAGGAATGTTTGGCAGGAAAGAGGGTCTGAGTACTGAGAGTTACGCTAATGATCTCCATCTACATGGAAGGTGTAAATTACAGGCCAAGTGTAAATGTAAATCCGCGACACTCAAATGAGTATGATATATAGACAGAAGGTTACTTAAGGCTAAAACAAAAGGGTGGATGTATAACATGAATGTCTAGCAACCCAAAGGTTGTATGTTCGAATCTCACCACGGACAATTTTAGTATTCCAGCTAATTAGCAACTTTGCAACTACTTACTACTTTTGCAACTACTTAGCATGTTAGCTAATACTTCAACTAACCCTAACCTTACCTAGCTCCTAACCCTAACCTTTATCATTTTACATTTACGTCATTTAGCAGACGCTCTTATCCAGAGCTTACAGGAGCAATTAGGGTTAAGTGCCTTGCTCAAGGGCACATCGACAGATTTTTCACCTCGCCGGCTCGGGGATTAGAGCCAGCGACCTTTCGGTTACTGGCACAACGCTCTGAACCACTAACCTACCTGCCGCCCCTAACCTTAATCCCTAACCCCTAGCCTAGCTAACGTTAGCCACCTAGCTAACATTAACGTTTGCCACCTAGCTAGCATTAGCCACAACAAATCGTAATTCGTAACATATCATACGAAAATGGATGATGGACATCCACAAATTAATACATACCATACGAATCGTAACACATCATACTAAATTGGAGGAAGCCAGATTTACATTTACTATGTTACGTCTGCCCCTGAGTTCAGGTTGCTGGACCTCAACTAGAATGCGGTAGCAATAGAGAGCAATAGTAATGGCGTCTTTTTGTAGGCACTAACTCCGCCATGGGTCGTTGGCCAAAGCCCATGGGGGAAATGAATGGGGGTTTTGGAGGTTTTTTTGGATAAGCGGTTAAAATAAGGTCTGAGGTGAACACAGGCTTAGGAGATCTTATACGTTTTGTTCTATGAGATAATCTTCATCGGCTAACGTCACTTTATGTGAATTTTAAGCATTTATGTCATCAAAGACTCGACTCTGGCTGAGAAGGGCTGTAGAGCTCTGGACCTGCTGGAGAAACAGGTACCTGGCTGGCCAGGAGCCTGATGACCCACCTGGGCTAAGGACTGACTAGTGCTGGAGAAAGCTGACCTAGTGCTAGGGACTGAGGGCCTACGAGGGCTGAGGACTGAGAACCTAGCACAGGTAACCTTGTGGCCTAGCAGGGCAGGAGGCTGAAAACCAGGTGGGCTATGGAGCTGCAGGCCGTGGACCTAGAACAGCAGAGGACTGTGGACCTAGAACAGCAGAGGACAGTGGACCTAGAACAGCAGAGGACTGTGGACCTAGAACAGCAGAGGACTGTGGACCTAGAACAGCAGAGGACTGTGGACCTATAACAGCAGAGGACTGTGGACCTAGAACAGCAGAGGACTGTGGACCTATAACAGCAGAGGACAGTGGACCTAGAACAGCAGAGGACTGTGGACCTAGAACAGCAGAGGACAGTGGACCTATAACAGCAGAGGACAGTGGACCTATAACAGCAGAGGACTGTGGACCTAGAACAGCAGAGGACTGTGGACCTAGAACAGCAGAGGACTGTGGACCTAGAACAGCAGAGGACTGTGGACCTAGAACAGCAGAGGACTGTGGACCTAGAACAGCAGAGGACTGTGGACCTAGAACAGCAGAGGACAGTGGACCTAGAACAGCAGAGGACAGTGGACCTAGAACAGCAGAGGACTGTGGACCTAGAACAGCAGATGCTGGATGTTTCAAGGATGGGGGCCAACAACACAGCACGGGAGGCAATCCGTGTGCGTGGGATCTTCACCTCCTACTTCTTCGAAGAGGTTGCTGTTCCCTGGCAACACCATCGACTACACTATGCACAACCAAAGGCTCATTTAAGAGCCATCCACATTGCAATAAGAGTATTCTTCCATTTCCTTAGCTATGTCAACTGCAGTAATTCAATTCCCAGTTTATCTCCATTTGATTTCTACTTCTCAGGTGAGGGTGCTGTTCAGGTGAGGGTGCTGTTCAGGTGAGGGTGCTGTTCAGGTAAGGGTGCTGTTCAGGTAAGGGTGAAGTCTGTACGAAAACAAAACACCCATATTGAAATAATGTAGAACAATTAGACCCTATAGCCCACACCAACACACTGGTGTATCAATCTGATTGATGGATTGTGTTGTGCAGTAAGCAGGCTCAGGTGTATAACTGTGGCTCCTTCCACCTTCAAAGAATAGGCAAGAGGACCAACCATGGAGAATAGTAAGACACTTCATTATTTATATTAATATAACTACGCTACATTGTTTGTCCTCATGTGTCTGTGCATGTTTTTCAGTATAAACTACTCTGCAGCCGCTCAGTGTGGACACCAGGTGAGACCACACACACAGATTCCTGTTGAACACTGTCTCTTTAACTACCTTATTTTCTCAATAACAGTCTCTCTCCTTCACTTCATCCCTCTCCCCTCTTCTCCCTAAATCCTCTAGCTTATATCAGCTGTGTCGGTGAACTCCTCCCGCATCTGAACTGGCTGACACATAGAGGGCTTTTACACTCTTTCTCACACCTCCCTCTCCCCACCTCCTTTTCTCTACACCGCTCTCCCCACCGCTCCCACCGCCTCCACCGCATCTCGCAACCCCTCCCCAGCGCGCGCACAAAACCCCGCCCAGCCCCAAACAAACCTACACCGCGCGCACACCGCGCGCCCCACCGCCGCGGGCGCACACCGCGCGCCCCACGCCGCGGGCGCACACCGCGCGCCCCACCGCCGCGGGCGCACACCGCGCGCCCCACCGCCGCGGGCGCACACCGCGCGCCCACCGCCGCGGGCCCACACAGCGCGCCCCACCCGCGGGCGCACACCGCGCGCCCCACCGCCGCGGGCCCCACACCGCGCCCCACCGCCGCGGGCGCACACCGCGCGCCCCACCGCCGCGGGCGCACACCGCAGCGCCCCCACCGCCGCGGGCGCACACCGCGCGCCCACCGACCCGCGGGCGCACACCGCGCGCCCACACCGCCGCGGCGCACGCCCGCGCCCACCCCCGCGGGCGCACACCGCGCCCCACCGCCGCGGCACACCCCACACCGCGCGCCCACCGCCGCCCACCGTCGGCGCACACCGCGGCCCCACCGCCGGGCGCACACCGCGCGCCCACCGCCGCGGCGCACACCGCGCGCCCCACCGCCGGTGCGCACACCGCGCGCCCCACCGCGCGGCGCACACGCGCGCCCCACCGCCGCGGGCGCACACCGCGCGCCCCACCGCCGCGGGCGCACACCGCGCCCACCGCCGCGTGGCGCACACGCGCGCCCCACCGCCGCGGGCGCACACCGCGCGCCCCACCGCCGCGGGCACACCGCGCGCCCCACCGCCGCTGGCGCACACCGCGCCCCAGCGCGCGGCGCACACCGCGCGCCCACCCCGCGTTGCCACACCGCTCTCCCACACCTCCGTTGTCCACACCCGCCCCCACCCCTCTTCTACACTCCCCCACCGCTCTTCTCACACCCTCTCCCCACCTCCCTGTCTCACACCTCTCTCCCACCCCTCTGTTCTCACACCTCTCTCCCACCTCCTCTTTCTCACACCTCTCTCCCACCTCCTCTTTCTCACACCTCTCTCCCACCTCCTCTTCTCACACCGCTCTCCCCACCTCTCTTTCTGCACACCTCTCTCCCAACCTCCTCTTTCTCACACCTCTCTCCCCACCTCCTCTTTCTCACACCTCTCTCCCCACCTCCTCTTTCTCACACCTCTCTCCCCGCCTCCTCTTTCTTCCTCTGTTTTTATAATGCACACCAGATGTGCATTGAAGTACAGATTGAACTTGTATTTATAATATAATATATTACATTTATAATATTTATAATGCATGTATTATGTATTTATAACACTTGGACAATTAACTTATTTCAATGAAGTCTCTCATTTGATGAAATACTACACCTATCCTGTGTCCTCAGATCAGAGCAGATGAAGGAAATTAGATATTGATGAACCTGTTTTAGAGCATTTACATGATGCAAATGAAGTTTAGTGTACTGTTTTTTAAATTATATTTCTGTATATATGAATTACAAATCAGCCTTTAACTAGTTAAATCATGTTTCTAGTCTGTTGCACAGATATAATGTGTAACCATTGATGTCCCAGGACCAGGATTGGTAAATACTGTTGAAGTGTATAATTGTAATATATACAGTGCATTCGGAAAGTATTCAGACCCCTTCACTTTTTCCACATTTTGTTACATTACAGCCTTATTCTAAAATTGATTAAATTGTTTTTTCCCCCGCCATCAATCTACACACAATACCCCATAATGACAAAACAAAAACCGGTTTTTAGAAATTTTTGCAAACGTAAAAAAATAATAAAAACATATTACATTTACTAAAGTATTCAGTCCCTTTACACAGTACTTTGTTGAAGCACCTTTGACAGCGATTACAGCCTCAAGTCTTCTTGGGTATGACGCTACAAGCTTGGCACACCTGTATTTGGGGAGTTTCTCCCATTCTTCTCTGCAGATCCTCTCAAGCTCTGTCAGGTTGGATGAGGAGCGTCGCTGCACAGCTATTTTCATGTCTCTCCAGAGATATTGGATCGGGTTCAAGTCCGGGCTCTGGCTGGGCCACTCAAGGATATTCAGAGACTCCTGCATTGTCTTGTATGTGTGCTTAGGGTCATTGTCCTGTTGGAAGGTGAACCTTCACTCCAGTCTGAGGTCCAGGTTTTCATCAAGGATCTCTCTGTACTTTGCTCCGTTCAGCTTTCCCTCGACTCCCAGTCCCTGCCGCTGAAAAACATCCCCAAAGCATGATGCTGCCACCACCATGCTTCACCGTAGGGATGGTCGCAAGGTTTCCTCCAGATATGACGCTTAGCATTCAGGCCAAAGAGTTCAATCTTGGTTTCATCAGACCAGAGAATCTTGTTTCTCATGGTATGAGAGTCTTTAGGTGCCTTTTGGCAAACTCCAAGCGGGCTGTCATGTGCCTCTTACTGAGGAGTGGCTTCCTTCTGGCCACTCTACCATAAATGCCTGATTGGCGGAGTGCTGCAGAGATGGTTGTCCTTCTGGAAGGTTCTCCCATCTCCACAGAGGAACTGTGGAGCTCTGTCAGAGTGACCATTGGGTTCTTGGTCACCTCCCTGTCCAAAGCCCTTCTCCCATGATTGCTCAGTTTGGCCGGGCAGCCAGCTCTAGGAAGAGTCTTGGTGGTTCCAAACTTCTTCCATTTAAGAATGATGAAGGCCACTGTGGTCTTGGGGACCTTCAATGCTGCAGAAAGTTTTTGGTACCCTTCCCCAGATCTGTGCCTCGACACAATTCTGGCTCAGAGCTCTACGGACAATTCCTTCGACCTCATGGCTTGGTTTTTGCTCTGACATGCACTGTCAACTGTGGGACCTTACATAGACAGTTGTGTGCCTTTCCAAATCATGTCTAATCAATTGAATTTACCACAGGTGGACTCCAATCAAGTTGTAGAAACATCTCAAGGATGATCAATGGAAATAGGATGCACCTGATATCAATTTTGAGTCTCATAGCAAAGGGTCTGAATACTTACAGTTGAAGTCGGAAGTTTACATACACCTTAGCCAAATACATTTAAACTCAGTTTTTCACAATTCCTGACATTTAATCCTAGTAAAAATTCCCTGTCTTAGGTCAGTTAGGATCACCACTTTATTTTAAGAATGTGAAATGTCAGAATAATAGTAGAGAGAATGATTTATTTCAGCTTTTATTTCATCACATTCCCAGTGGGTCAGAAGTTTACATACACTCAATTAGTATTAGGTAGCATTGCCTTTAAATTGTTTAACTTGGGTCAAACGTTTCGGGTAGCCTTCCACAAGCTTCCCACAATTAGTTGGGTGAATTTTGGCCCATTCCTCCTGACAGAGCTGGTGTAACTGAGTCAGGTTTGTAGGCCTCCTTGCTCGCACACGCTTTTTCAGTTCTGCCCACAAATGTTCTATAGGATTGAGGTCAGGGCTTTGTGATGGCCACTTCAATACCTTGACTTTGATGTCCTTAAGCCATTTTGCCACAACTTTTGGAAGTATGCTTGGGGTCATTGTCCATTTGGAAGACCCATTTGCGACCAAGCTTTAACTTCCTGACTGATGTCTTGAGATGTTGCTTCAATATATCCACATCATTTTCCTTCCTCATGATGCCATCTATTTTGTGAAGTGCACCAGTCCCTCCTGCAACAAAGCACCCCCACAGCATGATGCTGCCACCCTGTCACGCTAGTTGATAGACGGATCAGACCAAGGTGCAGCATGGTATGCGTACATATTCCTTTATTTTACTGAATACAGATCAACACAACAAAACACAAACGAACGTGAAGTTCAACAGGCTACACAAGCCAAAACAGAAACAAGATCCCACAACTAAGGTAGGCAAAATGGCTGCCTAAGTATGATCCCCAATCAGAGACAACGATCAACAGCTGCCTCTGATTGGGAACCACACCCGGCCAACATAGAAATACAAAATCTAGAATTCACACCCAGACCAAACCAACTAGAGAAAACAGGGCTCTCAAGGTCAGGGCGTGACACACCCCCGTGCTTCACGGTTGGGATGGTGTTCTTCGGCTTGCAAGCATCCCCTTTTTCCTCCAAACATAACGATGGTCATTATGGCCAAACAGTTCTATTTTTGTTTCATCAGACCAGAGGACATTTCTCCAAAAAGTACGATCTTTGTCCCCTTGTGCAGTTGCAAACCGTAGTCTGGCTTTTTTATGGCGGTTTTGGAGCAGTGGCTTCTTCCTTGCTAAGCGGCCTTTCAGGTTATGTCGATATAGGACTCGTTTTACTGTGGATATAGATAATTTTGTACCTGTTTCTTACAGCATCTTCACAAGGTCCTTTGCTGTTGTTCTGGGATTGATTTGCACTTTTCGCACCAAAGTACGTTCATCTCTAGGAGACAGAACGCGTCTCATTCCTGAGCGGTATGACGGCTGCGTGGTCCCATGGTGTTTATACTTGCGTACTATTGTTTGTACAGATGAACGTGGTACCTTCAGGTATTTGGAAATTGCTCCTAAGGATGAACCAGATTTGTTGAGATCTACAATTCTTTTTCTGAGGTCTTGGCTGATTTATTTTGATTTTCCCATGATGTCAAGCAAAGAGGCACTGAGTTTGAAGGTAGGCTGTGAAATACATCCACAGGTACACCTCCAATTGACTCAAATGATCAGAAGCTTCTAAAGCCATGACATCATTTTCTGGAATTTTCCAAGCTGTTTATAGGCACAGTCAATTTAGTGTATGTAAACTTCTGACCCACTGGAATTTGTGATAGAGTGAATTATAAGTGAAATAATCTGTCTGTAAACAATTGTTGGAAAAATTACTTGTGTCATGTACAAAGTAGATGTCCTAACCGACTTGCTAAAACTATAGTTTGTAAACAATACATTTCTGGAGTGGTTGAAAACAAGTTTTAATGACTCCAACCTAAGTGTATGTAAACTTCCAACTTCAACTGTATGTAAATAAGGTATTTCTCTTTTTACTTTTTATAAATTTACAAAAATGTCTAAAAACGTGCTTTCGCTTTGTCATTATGGGGTATTGGGTGTAGATTGCTGAGGATTTTTATTTATTTGATACATTTTAGAATAAGGCTGTAACGTAACAAAATGTGGAAAAAGTCAAAGGTTCTGAATACTTGCCAAATTCGCGGTTTTGCCACAAACTTTGAAAACAATTGTGAAAATGTATTGGTCACGGGTTGCGGGTTTTTGGGCTACTTCTAAATAGAACCATGGCATATCTCTTAATATATATTAAGAAATATACAGTATACTGTACATTTTCCAATAATAGATGGTTTAAGAGCAATTGTGAAAATGTATTTTATTTCACCTTTATTTAACCAGGTAAGCCAGTTGAGAACAAGTTCTCATTTATAACTGCGACCTGGCCAAGATAAAGCAAAGCAGTGTGATAAAAACAACAACACAGAGTTACATATGGGGTAAAACAAAACATGAAGTCAAAAATACAACAGAAAATATATATACAGTGTGTTCAAATGTAGTAAGTTATGGAGGTAAGGCAATAAATAGGCCATAGTGCAAAAATAGTTACAATTTCGTAATGAACACTGGAATGATAGATATGCAAAAGATGACGTGCAAATAGAGATACTGGGGTGCAAATTAGCAAAATAAATAACAATATGGGGATGAGGTAGTTGCTAGCTAAGCAAACCATGGCAAAGTTGAATTACAGTAATAAACCCAGATTTTAGTCAGTAGCCTATTGAAATGACAAGTCAATCTCGAATTAAAAAAAAAAAAAAATTATAACTGTTTGTAGTCTTAACATCTGACACATAATAATGGAACAATTCCAAGAAAATAGCCTAACATTCGTGTTTTTAGTGCAGAGATTTTGAGATTTCACTAAAGTTCTCCTGTGGGATTTAGCCTATCTGTAGCTATGGACAGTGTACTGTACATGCCAAAAGGGATTTATTTAACAATCATAGTAGACAAATTAGTTAAATCGACATCCATTGATGGAAAATGATCTGGCAAGTTTAATAATGGCCAATTATGTTTTCTCTTGCGGCATATTCAAATTCTTTT
This sequence comes from Coregonus sp. 'balchen', assembly GCA_902810595.1. Taxonomy (NCBI): domain Eukaryota; kingdom Metazoa; phylum Chordata; class Actinopteri; order Salmoniformes; family Salmonidae; genus Coregonus; species Coregonus sp. 'balchen'. Next base: position 50,309,757 of record LR778275.1, on the reverse strand, counting down.
ATTACGTCACGTTAGCTCGCAATAATTATTATTTTGAAAACTGAATTTTGCTTCTTACGTCGTTACAAGTTACGTCGATATTCCTTCTTAATTCGTTCAATAACGTTATGGAAAAAAGGGTTTATTGGATAAATGTGGCAACTGCTCTCTTGCTGCGAAAAACATTTTTGCTCTAGTTTTCAGGCCTTGTGGTCGTTGGGTTTTGAGTGGTCATTGGACTGGACATTTTTGACCTTTCAACCCTGCCAGTGGGAAGGAAGTCTCATATAGGCAAGCACCTCACACCGGCTTCTCGTTACGTTAGCTAATCGGTTATTTCTCCTTCGCCCATCGAAATAAACATTACTTTCTTTTACAAGTTTTAACTAGCGCCATGCTGCTGTTGTTGCCAGCTAGCCAGCATAATCTAGCTAGCTAGGAATGGCTCATCAGGACGACTGACAGAACTAAATCAATTCTCACCACAAGCCGCTCACCTCTCACCCGGAGGCAGCATTTATGGTGGGCGGAGACTTTTAACGCAGGGAGAGTAAAAACCGTCCTACCTCACTTCTGCAAACATGTCTCCTGCGCCACTAAGGGCGCTACAACTCTAAACCACTTTTATTCTACCCCACAGAAACCAGGTGGTGAGGATAGGCAATATATCGGCCAAGATGACCCTCAACACGGGGGCCCCTCAGGGGTGTGTGCTTAGTCCCCTCCTGTACTCTCTGTTCACCCACGACTGAGTGGCCAAGCACGACTCTAACACCGTCATCAAGTTTGCTGACGACACGACGGTGGTAGGCCTGATCACCAACGCCGATGAGTCAGCCTACAAGGAGGAGGTCAGAGACTTAGCAGTGTGGTGCCAGAACAACAACCTCTCCCTCAATGTCAGTAAGACCAAGAAGCTGATCGCAGACTATAGGAGAAAGAGGGAAGAGCACTCCCCCATCCACATCGACCAGGCTGTAGTGGAGCGGGTCGAGAGCTTCAAGTTTCTTGGCGTCCACATCAGTAAGGACCTAACATGGTCCACACACACCCGGCCAGTCATTAAGAGGGCAAGGCAGCGCCTCTTCCCCCTCAGGAGGCTGAAAAGATTTGGCAAGGGCCCTCGGATCCTCAAAAGGTTATACTGCTGCACCATCGAGAGCATCCTGACTGGCTGCATCACCGGTTGGTATGGCAAATGCACTGCCCTTGACCGCTAAGTGCTACAGAGGGTGGTGGGGACAGCCCAGTACATCACTGGGGCTGAGCTCCTTCCCATTCAGAACCTCTATAACAGGAAGAAGACCAAAAGGATCCATCAAAAGAGTCATCATAGTGGTCTCTGACTGGTGGTCATTATTTGGTGTGTCATCATAGTGGTCTCTGACTGGTGGTCATCATTTAGTGTGTCATCATAGTGGTCTCTGACTGGTGGTCATCATTTGGTGTGTCATAATAGTGGTCTCTGATTGGTGGTCATTATTTGGTGTGTCATCATAGTGGTCTCTGATTGGTGGTAATCATTTGGTGTGTCGTCATAGTGGTCTCTGATTGGTGGTCAGACTAGCTCAGGTGGAACAAACTTGAATTTGTGAATTTGTCCCTATACTTTTGCTCCCCTAAAATGGGGAGACTATATACTAAAAGTGATGTAATTTCTAAACAGTACACCCAATATGGAAGAAAATACCGTCATATTAAAGAGGACAGTCTTCACTTTAACCTCATCTTCATTGTATAATTTGAAATCCAAAGTGCTGAAGCACAGAGCCAAAACAACAAGAAATATGTCACTGTCCCAAATACTTTTGGAGCTCACTGTAGCTCCATTCTAGTCATTTTTTTTTTTTTTCCTACTATTTGTAAACTCTGCATCATTGGGAAGGGCTCGTAAGCAAACATTTCACGGGAAAGTCTAAACCAGTCGTATTCGGCGCATCTAACGAATACATTTTGATTTGATTTGATTTGACATTCCACTCTCAAGTGCGCGACATGCGTCATCAATTTAGGCACCAGGGGTGTCAGTTTAGCCTCGCCATGTTGATGCTGCGTTAAGAAAAACTGGGAACTCGGAAATCTCCGACATCAGTGCTTTCAGACAACTGGGAACTCGGATAGAAACGAGCTCCGATTGGGAAAAAGTGTTTTGAACGGTCATCCAACTTGGAATTCCAAGCCGGAAACTCGGGCTTCTTTCTAGTTCTCCAACTTTCTGACCCAAAGATCGCCGACGTCATGGTTTGACCTCGAGTTCCTAGTTGTCATGAAAGCACCATGAATCTGGGGAAGAGGCTTGTCACGTGATTTATCAGCTGACCCCTTTTCCACATATTGTAACAGCATGAGAAAACCCTTCTCGAAACAGAGACCCTTGATGCAAAGTTACAGCTTTTTAGGCCTACATTTGATTATTTCCTACGTAACTGTAAATAAAATATCCGGTCAAGGCTACGTATCGAAATTTAAATCAGTGATGCAGTCTGTAACCTTTTGAAGCGCAACATTGTTTTCAATCAATGACTACAAGAATAATCGCCAAAGGTTTGTTGTATCGAAAGATTTCACAACCTTTTTCTACTACATGTAGATTTATCAGGAGAAGTAATCAGATTAGATTATTTATTGACTGTAAGAGAGACTTGTCAGCAAAACAGATGGTTAATTACCTGCTGTTGAACTTTAAACTTAGACCAGGAAATTGTGTTTAAATAATTAACTGGACCTGTATGGAGTGAGATTTGTTTCTTTATTCTGTAAATATGTCTACCACGATCCGTGTATATTCAACATAACTCACAAATAAAACTATGATCTGTGAGTATATTACAATATTTCGTAAATGAAACCATAATCCGCAAAAACATTATCACAAATTAAACCATAATCCATGAATATGTAAAAAAATATTTCACAAATATTCACCATAAATCACAAATAAATTAATGATCTGTAAATATATTCAACATAAATAACAAATAAAATCTCCCAAGTGGCGCAGTGGTCTAAGGCGCTGCATCGCAGTGCTAGCTGTGCCACTAGAGATCCTGGTTTGAATCCAGGCTCTGTCGTAGCCGGCCACGACCGGGAGACTCATGGGGCAGCGCACAATTGGTCCAGGGTAGGGGAGGGAATGGCCGGCAGGGATGTTGGTAGAGCGTGGCGTTTACAACGCCATGGTTGTGGGTTTGATTCCCACAGGGGGCCAGTATGAAAAATAGAAAAATAATGTATGCACTCACTAACTGTAAGTCGCTCTGGATAAGAGCGTCTGCTAAATGACTAAAATGTAAAACTACGATTTGAACAATTTGTGAGCAAAAGTTCAGAAATCCCTAACGTTTAGATCTGTGGAATGTGCATTTGCACATTCAAAAAGTGCTTCTGGATCTGTATTTTCAGATTTTATTTTCCGCCTGTCAATGTATTACAATCCACAAATGTGGATTCAGATGAGTCTGCTGATGAGAGTCGGCTATCTCCATTCATTCGGATAATCTTTGTGTCAGGTGACGTGCAGAGTGAAGCAGTGTCTCATTCAGCCATGATTTGGGAGAACACTTTCTAGCTAGAATATCTAACTAATAAAGAACAACTTTATGAAATGTGTATAACGTTTATTTATTCAACAAATTGTTAAAATGATCAACAAATGCCTTTCATATGAATGTTAAATTCGACCATTGGGGCATGCAACGCTGAGTGCGTGCTTTCGTCATCAGCCCACTAGCCAAGCTAGCTAGCTAACTAGGGAACGTTGGACACTGCCGATAGCTAGCAGGTGATCTCGACGAACAACCAAAGTTAAACTAACTAGTTCTTGTAAATTCAGGAATGTGTAAATGATGACGAACCGCTCAGTTAAAAAAATTCTGAATTGGTGATCTGGCTAGCCAGATCACCACTTTCAGGGACTAAACAGGGCAATTGATGCTTTGGCAGGACAAAGCACTCTTTCCCGACTGGTGTGGAGTTAATAAATTGTAACATGATATGATTTTTTTTTTTTTTTACTTTAGAAATTCAGCTAGCCGTTTTCTGCTCCATCTAGGCTTGCTTACTAGCTAGCCAAGTCACATGTTATGAATGCTTAGCTAGATTTATGAATATGTTGTTTCCTAGTAAATACATGCATTCCGTGTCTGATTGCTGTCTGGTCAATCCCTCTCTGTATTGTGTTACACCATTGGGTTGAGGAGCAAAGGCCAAGTTATTCTACTCATACTGTAAAGACTTTTATCAGTAAAAAAAAAGATTAACCTGAAATAATAACATGAGGGTTTAATTGTGCAACAATGCACAGGGCCATGTTATGATGATGGCTCAAGATAATCTGATAATTGTTATGAAGAAAATGTTTTGAAGTATGAAAATGACCAATTAAAAGTCAACCTGTTAGTGGGCTGATGTCGAAACCACACACTCGGCGTTGCATGCCAAAATTGGTCAAATTTAACATCACCTGACACAAAGATTATCACAATGAATGGAGATAGCCGACTCTCATCTGAAGCCACATTATGGTTTAATTAGTGAAATACTTTTAACATATTCACAGATGATGGTTTAATTTTTAATTTGTATTTTTTTGATGATTATTGTTTTATTTACTAAATATTTTTATATATTCACATATCATAGTTTTATTTGTGAGTTATGTTGAATATACACGGATCGTGGTAGACATATTTACAGAATAAAGAAACAAATCTCACTCCATACCTGAACACCTCCTGAGAACACTTCCGGCTTATGCACGGCTGGCTATGTACTGCTAAAGTAATCTTTGAGGTGTAGGACGAGGTAGCATATTTCACCTGAGTGAGTTGTAAACTTGATCAAAACCTTGTCTTGAAAGAAATGAAGAGGAGACTTCTGCTGGTGTCCAACTCAACCCTGCACGGGGGAGGGTATCTGGAACATTGTCAACAGCAGATCAAAGACTTTTTCGGACAGTAAGTTCTATTTCCATTGACTAACACTCACCTTCAAAGTCCCTGGACTACTCTAAACATCAACCCCTAACGGCTATGGAAGGAATGCTGTTGTACTGTACACTTACAATCTGACTCTCCTTTACTATAACTACTTATACATGTCTAACTACTTCTACATGTCTATAACTACTTATACATGTCTATAACTACTTATACATGTCTATAACTACTTATACATGTATGTAACTACTTATACATGTCTATAACTACTTATACATGTATGTAACTACTTATACATGTCTAACTACTTATACATGTCTATAACTACTTATACATGTCTATAACTACTTATACATGTATATAATTACTTATACATGTCTATAACTACTTATACATGTCTAACTACTTATACATGTCTATAACTACTTATACATGTCTAACTACTTATACATGTCTGTAACTACTTATACATGTCTAACTACTTATACATGTCTATAACTACTTATACATGTCTATAACTACTTATACATGTCTATAACTACTTATACATGTCTATAACTACTACTTATACATGTCTATAACTACTTATACATGTCTATAACTACTTATACATGTATATAACTACTTATACATGTCTAACTACTTATACATGTCTATAACTACTTATACATGTCTGTAACTACTTATACATGTCTAACTACTTATACATGTCTGTAACTACTTATACATGTCTATAACTACTTATACATGCCTATAACTACTTATACATGTCTATAACTACTTATACATGTCTATAACTACTTATACATGTCTAACTACTTATACATGTCTATAACTACTTATACATGTCTATAACTACTTATACATGTCTAACTACTTATACATGTCTATAACTACTTATACATGTATATAACTACTTATACATGTCTATAACTACTACTTATACATGTCTGTAACTACTTATACATGTCTGTAACTACTTATACATGTCTATAACTACTTATACATGTCTAACTACTTATACATGTCTATAACTACTTATACATGTCTATAACTACTTATACATGTCTATAACTACTTATACATGTCTATAACTACTTATACATGTCTGTAACTACTTATACATGTCTATAACTACTTATACATGTATATAACTACTTATACATGTCTATAACTACTTATACATGTCTGTAACTACTTATACATGTCTATAACTACTTATACATGTCTATAACTACTTATACATGTCTATAACTACTTATACATGTCTATAACTACTTATACATGTCTATAACTACTTATACATGTCTATAACTACTTATACATGTCTGTAACTACTTATACATGTCTATAACTACTTATACATGTATATAACTACTTATACATGTCTATAACTACTTATACATGTCTATAACTACTTATACATGTCTAACTACTTATACATGTCTATAACTACTTATACATGTCTAACTACTTATACATGTCTATAACTACTTATACATGTCTATAACTACTTATACATGTATATAACTACTTATACATGTCTATAACTACTTATACATGTCTATAACTACTTATACATGTCTAACTACTTATACATGTCTATAACTAATTATACATGTCTAACTACTTATACATGTCTATAACTACTACTTATACATGTCTGTAACTACTTATACATGTCTATAACTACTTATACATGTCTATAACTACTGCACTCAATGAATTAGTGGAAATAGATATGGGAGGAAAGGCTATCTTCACAGTTAATTCATCCTAATGGTAGATATAATGAAACAGTGTAATGGTAGATATTACCTAACAGTGTAATGGTAGATACACTATATATACAAAAGTATGTGGACACCCCTTCAAATTAGTGAATTTGGTTATTTCAGCCACACCTGTTGCTGACAGGTGTATAACATTGAGCACACAGCCATGGAATCTCTGTAGACAAACATTGGCAGTAGAATGGCCTTACTGAAGAGCTCAGTGACTTTCAGCGTGGCACCGTCATAGGATGCCACCTTTTCAACAAGTCAGTTCATAAAATTTCTGCCCTGCTAGAGCTGCCCTGGTCAACTGTAAGTGCTGTTAGTTCCAGCGAAGGGAAATCTTAACGCTACAGCATACAATGACATTCTAGATGATTCTGTGCTTCCAACTTTGTGGCAACAGTTTGGGGAAGGCCCTTTCCTGTTTCAGCATGACAATGCCCCTGTGCACAAAGCGACGTCCATACAGAAATGGTTTGTTGAGATTGGTGTAGAAGAACTTGACTGGCCTGCACAGAGCCCTGACCTCAACCCCGTCTAACACCTTTGGGATGAATTGGAACGCTGACTGCGAGCCAGGCCTAATCGCCCAAAATCAGTGCCTGACCTCACTAATGCTCTTCTGGCTGAATGGAAGCAAGTCCCCGCAGCAATATTCCAACATCTAGTGGGAAGGCTTCCCAGAAGAGTGGAGGCTGTTATAGCAGCAAAGGAGGGACTAACTCCATAATAATGCCCGTGATTTTGGAATGAGATGCTCAATGAGCAGTTGTCCACATTATTTTGGTCATGTAGTATATATTACCTAACAGTGTAATGGTAGATATTACCTAACAATGTAATGGTAGATATTACCTAACAGTCTAATGGTAGATATTACCTAACATTGTAATGGTAGATATTACCTAACAGTGTAATGCACACTGAGTATACAAAACATTAAGACCACCTGCTCATTCCATTCCATAGACTGACCAGGTGAATCCAGGTGAAAGCTGTGATCCCTTATTGATGTGGCTTGGTAAATCCACTTCAATCAGTGTAGATGAAGGGGGAGGAGACAGGTTAAAGAAATATTTTTTTAAGCCTTCAGACAATTGAGACATGGAATGCGTATGTGTGCCATTCAGAGGGTGAATGGGCAAGACAAAAGATTTAGGTGCCAGGCGCACCGATTTGTTTCAAGAACTGCAACGCTGCTGGGGTTACAACGCAATACTAGGAAGGTGTTTCTAATGTTTGGTGTACTCGGTGTATAACCTAACAGTGTAATGTATTTCTTGCAGAGGTGTGAAGACGATCCTATTCGTCCCCTATGCACTGTCTGATAGAGATGGCTACGCAAAGACTGCCAGGGACAAGTTCAAGAGTCTGGGTACGTCTTTTACAGCGGTCCGTTCCCTTTCATAGGCCTAATGCTGTGTGTCTGTAGTGACTCAGGTCCAATCCCAAATCAATCCCTGGACCCTAATGCTCTTATGCTCTTGTGGAGATCTGAGAGGGCTTGATTGTTACGAGCACATTTTGTTTACACTTGTCAAACCCCTTGTTTACACTTGTTATCAGGTGCAGTGGGGCGTAGGGACTAGTCCAGGGTTCTTCAATTCCGGTCCTGGAGGGCCGAAAAACACTTCTGTTTTTAATTTCTACCTGGTAGTTAATTGCACTCACCTGGTGTCCCAGGTCTGAATTAGCCCCTGATTAGAAGGAGAGGATGAAAAACAGAGGTGTTTCGGCCCTCCAGGACCGGAATTGAAGAACCCTGGACTAGGGGGGTCGATGTGAGACAGGATATCAGTTGTCTAATGTGAGTGTTGTCTGTCTGTCTGTCTGTCTGACAGGTTATGAGGTGGACAGCATACACGAGTCCTCTGACCCAGTGGAAGCAGTAAGGAAGGCTCAGGGTATATTTATAGGTGAGGAGTGGACCGTGAGCTCATACGTTAGCACCTCATAGGCCTCTCCAATATACCTACCATAGGCCTACATACAGTGAGGGGAAAAAAGTATTTGATCCCCTGCTGATTTTGTAAGTTTGCCCACTGACAAAGAAATGATCAGTCTATAATTTTAATGGTAGGTTTATTTGAACAGTGAGAGACAGAATAACAACAACAAAAATCCAGAAAAATGCATGTCAAAAATGTTATAAATGAATTTGCATTTTAATGAGGGAAATAAGTATTTGACCCCCTCTCAATCAGAAAGATTTCTGGCTCCCAGGTGTCTTTTATACAGGTAACGAGCTGAGAATAGGAGCACACTCTTAAAGGGAGTGCTCCTAATCTCAGCTTGTTACCTGTATAAAAGACACCTTTCCACAGAAGCAATCAATCAATCAGATTCCAAACTCTTCACCATGGCCAAGACCAAAGAGCTCTCCAAGGATGTCAGGGACAAGATTGTAGACCTACACAAGGCTGGAATGGGCTACAAGACCATCGCCAAGCAGCTTGGTGAGAAGGTGACAACAGTTGGTGCGATTATTCGCAAATGGAAGAAACACAAAAGACCTGTCAATCTCCCTGGGCCTGGGGCTCCATGCAAGATCTCACCTCGTGGAGTTGCAATGATCATGAGAACGGTGAGGAATCAGCCCATAACTACACGGGAGGATCTTGTCAATGATCTCAAGGCAACTGGGACCATAGTCACCAAGAAAACAATTGGTAACACACTACGCCGTGAAGGACTGAAATCCTGCAGCGCCTGCAAGGTCCCCCTGCTCAAGAAAGCACATATACAGGCCCGTCTGAAGTTTGCCAATGAACATCTGAATGATTCAGAGGAGAACTGGGAGAAAGTGTTGTGGTCAGATGAGACCAAAATGGAGCTCTTTGGCATCAACTCAACTCGCCGTGTTTGGAGGAGGAGGAATGCTGCCTATGACCCCAAGAACACCATCCCCACCGTCAAACATGGAGGTGGAAACATTATGCTAAGGGGGTGTTTTTCTGCTAAGGGGACAGGACAACTTCACCACATCAAAGGGACGATGGACGGGGCCATGTACCGTCAAATCTTGGGTGAGAACCTCCTTCCCTCAGCCAGGGCATTGAAAATGGGTCGTGGATGGGTATTCCAGCATGACAATGACCGAAAACACACGGCCAAGGCAACAAAGGAGTGGCTCAAGAAGAAGCACATTAAGGTCCTGGAGTGGCCTAGCCAGTCTCCAGACCTTAATCCCATAGAAAATCTGTGGAGGGAGCTGAAGGTTCGAGTTGCCAAACGTCAGCCTCGAAACCTTAATGAGTTGGAGAAGATCTGCAAAGAGGAGTGGGACAAAATCCCTCCTAAGATGTGTGCAAACCTGGTGGCCAACTACAAGAAACGTCTGACCTCTGTGATTGCCAACAAGGGTTTTGCCACCAAGTACTAAGTCATGTTTTGCAGAGGGGTCAAATACTTATTTATAAAATAATAATAATATGCCATTTAGCAGACGCTTTTATCCAAAGCGACTTACAGTCATGTGTGCATACATTTTTACGTATGGGTGGTCCCGGGGATCGAACCCACTACCCTGGCGTTACAAGCGCCATGCTCTACCAATTGAGCTACAGAGGACCTCATTAAAATGCAAATCAATGTATAACATTTTTGACATGCAATTTTCTGGATTTTGTTGTTGTTATTCTGTCTCTCACTGTTCAAATAAACCTACCATTAAAATTATAGACTGATCATGTCTTTGTCAGTGGGCAAACGTACAAAATCAGCAGGGGATCAAATACTTTTTTCCCTCACTGTAGGCATCATTTGAAGGAATGCTATTGTACGAGTGTACTGCAAGAGTTAATGTATTCTACTACACACCGGTACACAGATTGACTACATGTTAAGAAGTCATCAGGATCGTGTACAGTATAGTAAAGTCATAACAGCTTGCTGTTCTCTCAACAGGTGGTGGCAACACTTTCCGTCTGCTGAAAAGTCTCTACGACAACAAGGTGCTGTCTGAGATCAACAAGAGGGTCCTGCAGGTCAGACTGATATTTTTAGAGCAGTGTTCTCCAAAAACCTCTCCTCGGGTTGCACAGCTGTTCCCACTATGATAGCCTATATTCCAGAAGTAGCACACCTGAATGGCTGTGGGTACTCTAGTAGTTTTGGGAAACATTGTGCTAGATGAAACAATATTTACAGTTGATGCCTGCATGTACAAATATTGTTCATACTGTCAGCTGATATAGCCCATAGAGAGAGTCTATAGAGAGAGCCCATAGAGAGAGCCCATATATATAGCCCATAGAGAGAGCCCATAGATATAGCCCATAGAGATAGCCCATAGAGAGAGCCAATAGTGAGAGCCAATAGAGATAGCCCATAGAGATAGCCCATAGATATAGCCCATAGAGAGAGCCCATAGAGAGATCCAATATATATAGCCCATAGAGAGAGCCCATAGAGAGATCCAATAGATATAGCCCATAGAGAGAGCCCATAGAGAGAGCCCATAGAGAGATCCAATATATATAGCCAATAGATAGAGCCCATACCCTTACCCTACAGTAACCCTAACCCTCTCTCTTATATCTCCAGGATGGTGTGCCCTACATGGGCTCCAGTGCTGGCACCAACGTCGCTACTGTCAGCATCAACACCACCAACGACATGCCCATCGTGTACCCGCCCTCCTTCACTGCCATTGGTCTAGTGCCTTTCAACATCAACCCTCACTTCCTGGATACGGACCCTAACAGCAGACACATGGGGGTGAGTAGTACATTATAGCAGAGCATCGGTACAGTATAGCGAATGCTGAAGGGCTGGTTTCTCTGACTAATGTTCAATGGTTATGCTCAATGTAGAATCTCTATTGAAAACGTTTTTTTTTTAAGTCTGGGACTAGGTTAATCTGTGTCTGGGAACCTTGCCCGTGGTGTCCTACAGAATGTGTGAGGCTAAAACGTCACAAAGTCTTTGATTTCTTCTCCCCAGGAGACACGAGAGCAGAGGATCATTCAGTACCACGAGGAGCCTGACACGCCATCTGTTCTGGTGAGTCTGAGAGAAATAAAGATTTTATTCCAAGTTGACTTACTTTATCTGTTTACATGGTATTAGGATATGCTTTCATGAAATCCCCGATTGTTGATCGTCTTAGGGCTTGAGAGAGGGCTCCATGTTGCTAGTCGAAGGGAACAAGGCTACGCTACTTGGCACCTGCAAGGCACGGCTGTTCATCAGGTAACACATTTTACACATTTAGTCATTTAGCAGACGCTCTTATCCAGAGCGACTTACATGAGCAATTAGGGTTAAGTGCCTTGCTCAAGGGGCACATCGACAGATTTTCCACCTAGTCGGCACGGGGATTAGAACCAGCGACCTTTCGGTTACTGGCACGACGCTCTTAACCACTAAGCTACCTGCTGCCAATTATCTCTCTCACACCGGCCTGTGACCCCATATCATGACCCTGACCCAATATAGCTCTAGTGAACAAAACAAGTTTAACAGATCAAACAAAGTATTGAACACAATAAAGCAGGCTAAAATGTATATTTTATAGTTGTGTGTGTTTGCCTAACGCTGGTAAATAACTAGGGGCCGGTGATTTGACGAGTCTGTCTGTCTCACAGCCGGTGTTTTGGGTTTCAGGGGGAAGCCAACAACAGAATTTGAATCTGGCAGTGACCTCAGTTTCTTGCTGACAGAATGACAGTGACAGACAGGAAAAGAGGACGTTGTCCATCTCCGTTCTCCTTCTCCCAGCAAGACCGATCCAGATCCTGTCAAGTGGAAATGCACTTACCGGTATATGATATATATCGAAATAAATATTTTACCAAAAAATGAATTGTCTTTTATGCATAAACAATTGTGTGGGGGAGGGAGATGTTATAATTTACTAAGGTAAGCTTATGGGAACTTAGATAATTTCATAATCACCTAACAACCAGCCTATGAACCCAGTTCATCAGATAATCCTGATAACTCTTATCAGTGCTATAAAGGTTATCAGGATCAGAGCCGATAATGTGGCGGCAACAGTGCGTTAACAAGTATAAAACCACAAAGAAATGCTTTTAATGGTTTTAGACATTTTTAATTTAGGAAAGATTTTAAACTTTATCAGCTCAACCAGAAATGTGGGGAAGGAAAACAAACCCATTTCCAATATTGTCTTTAAAACAAAAACAAAATTATGAACAGGTGTAAAATTCACAACTAGTCTGTAACATCAAACTTGCATCAAGATAAATAATGAAATCGAAAGTGTGAAGAAACAGATGAAGCAGTGGCTGAGGGATTGATTAGATACTATAGTGCTCCGATGCTAACAAATTTAAGTTCCACGTAGATTACCCAATATGGGTAAATCCATTCTTTATCCTTTTATACATATAATTGTCCATTTACACCACAGTGACGTGTGATTTGTATGCGCACGTCACTACGTATAATCCTGTATCTGGAGTGAAACATTGCCCGGGAATGTCATCAATTGCAGAAGCATAACAGAACATAAAATACTCTCAACAATAGGTACACACCAGAAACGACTTCAACACATCCCAATCCATGTCATGTACTGTCATTCAAGACAATAGATAAGCATCGTTATTGATAACTCTCACACCTCATATCATCCTCGTATTCACATCCGTTGCAGCAATTCATTGAACTGAAAAGTCCGCCGCACTAAAGACGCAGAACAATAAATCAGAAGAAGAGCGCGGAGTCCTTTCAAACATGATAAACATTTAATTTAATATCAAATCACTTTTCTTTTCTCCTCCCATCCACGTTAAGTGTTTTTTTTTCTTCTAAAATATATGCAGACATGTACACGGGAGTAGCAGGGCTGCGAGGGATTTAGGATGCAGATACACGGTGTGATTATAAAGAGTAGACAACTGTCGGTGTGTACTGGTGCATTCTGGTCCAAAGTAGTACCCTACACAGGGAGCCTATTCGGACAGCAGGGTTATCTGTTTGTGTATTTACAGAGAGCTCCACAGGGTCTTGTGTTGAAGCCCCTTGGGGCCCTCGGGTCTTTCAAGCGTCAGTGTTCCGATCGCCGTTCTCCTGCGGTGCTAGCTGCTCCTTCTCCGTGGCGTCCTCCTGGGGCGGGCGTACGCGCTTGAAGAAACCCAGCTACGGAGAGGGAGGGAGGAGGAGGCGGCAGGCATAGACAGTTAAGATCCTACATTCCTCTGAACATTTCTACGTGAATGTGATTGCAGATAATCGTGAATTAAAGATGAATAGTGAGATAGTCAAGAGCCACAAAGATCATACCCCCAAAACATGCTTACCTCTCACCATTACCAATAACGGGAGGTTAGCATTTTTTGGAGGGCTTGATATTTTTTTTGTTTTTTTTGGGGGGGGGGGGGGGATCATTTATTGATGTAGTGTTCAGAAACATATTCTATTCTTACAATAAAAGTGACTCCAAAAATGACATATTATTCATTTCTATTGGGCACATTATGATCCAAAACACAACCAAAACAAACTGCAAATGCATCCAGCAAGTTTGTAGAGACACAAGCTTAATGTAATCATTGTGTGCTAGGAATATGGGACCAAATACTAAAACTTGACTATATTACACTATGAATTTGTCCAAATACCTATGACACCTTCAAAATGGGGGGGACTAGATACATAAAGTGCCTTTAATTTCTTAACGGTAAAACAGATATGTAAATAAGGTGACATTCTGTAATGTCACCTCGTAAAAACATTTGATCTCAAATCCAGATGCTGGAGTATAGAGCCGCATTTTCAGCTTCACTGTCCACATAAATACGGAGGGGAGTGTATATTATGTTTTTGTCATTTGGTGACTGATGTATTGAAAATGTTAAATAAAACGTTTGAAAGAAAGGCCTTGACAGGTAAAAACAAAATGGTGGGGCTGGCTTTCAGCTGGTCACTTCTGTCAGATCAGCAGAGGTGGTAAGAGGAGGAGGGGTTTTAGATACAGTGATGGAGGAAGAGCCCAGGAGAGTGGAGAGAAAAACTACTGGAATCTATCATTGGCTTTTGTTTGTTTGTGTGTGTGTAGTGTGTGTGTGTGTGTGTGTAGTGTGTGTGTGTGTGTGTGTAGTGTGTGTGTGTGTGTGTGTAGTGTGTAGTGTGTAGTGTGTGTGTGTAGTGTGTGTGTGTGTGTGTGTGTGTGTACCTTGTACATGATGAAGATGAGTAAAGCCAACAGCAGTAGTCCTGCGATCAGGGCCAGGGTCACCACCCACCAAGGGACAGGTTCAGGATCAGATTTCACCCAGATCACCGACATACTCACCTGGAGGACATATCACAGTGTTTTACAATACATCTTTATTGATCCAATGAGACAACAAACCATTCAGGACCCTATGGCAGGGGTCCCCAAATTCAAATCAAATTGTATTAGTCATGTACCCATATTTTGCAGATGTTATCACGGTGTAGTGAAATGCTTATGTTCCTAGGTCCAACAGAGCAGTAATATCTAACAATACAAAGCAATACAAAACAAAACACGCAAATCCTGAAGACAAAAATAAAGGAATTAAGAAATATAGAGATATTAGAATGAGTCTGAGTCCGGAAAATAAATAGATATGTATAAGATGGTGTATACAGTGGCTTGCGAAAGTATTCACCCCCGTTGGCATTTTTCCTATTTTGTTGCCTTACAACCTGGAATTAAAATGGATATTTTGGGGGTTTGTATCATTTGATATACACAACATGCCTACCACTTTGAAGATGCACATTATTTTTTGTGTGAAACAAACAAGAAATAAGACAAAAATACATAAAACTTGAGCGTGCATAACTATTCACCCCCCCAAAGTCAATACTTTGTAGAGCCACCTTTTGCAGCAATTACAGCTGCAAGTCTCTTAGGGTATGTCTCTATAGGCTTGGCACATCTAGCCACTGGGATTTATGCCCATTCTTCAAGGCAAAACTGCTCCAGCTCCTTCAAGTTGGATGGGTTCCGCTGGTGTACAGCAATCTTTAAGTCATACCACAGATTCTCAATTGGATTGAGGTCTGGGCTTTGACTAGGCAATTCCAAGACATTTAAATGTTTCCCCTTAAACCACTCGAGTGTTGCTTTAGCAGTATGCTTAGGGTCATTGTCCTGCTGGAAGGTGAACCTCCGTCCCAGTCTCATGCGGTGGGGATGAAAAACATCCCCACCGCATGATGCTGCCACCATCATGCTTCACCGTGGGGATGGTGTTCTCGGGGTGATGAGAGGTGTTGGGTTTGCGCCAGACATAGCCTTTTCCTTGATGGCCAAAATCCTGCAGTGCCAGACGTGTCCCCCTGCTTAAGCCAGTACATGTCCAGGCCCGTCTGAAGTTTGCTAGAGTGCATTTGGATGATCCAGAAGAGGATTGGGAGAATGACAGATGAAACCAAAACATAACTTTTTGGTAAAAACTCAACTCGTTGTGTTTGGAGGACAAAGAATGCTGAGTTGCATCCAAAGAACACCATACCTACTGTGAAGCATGGGGGTGGAAACGTCATGCTCTGGGGCTGTTTTTCTGCAAAGGGACCAGGACGACTGATCCGTGTAAAGGAAAGAATGAATGGGGCCATGTATCGTGAGATTTTGAGTGAAAACCTCCTTCCATCAGCAAGGGCATTGAAGATGAAACGTGGCTGGGTCTTTCAGCATGACAATGATCCCAAACACACCGCCCGGGCAACGAAGGAGTGGCTTCGTAAGAAGCATTTCAAGGTCCTGGAGTGGCCTAGCCAGTCTCCAGATCTCAACCCCATAGAAAATCTTTGGAGGGAGTTGAAAGTCTGTTGCCCAGCGACAGCCCCAAAATATCACTGCTCTAGAGGAGATCTGCATGGAGGAATGGGCCAAAATACCAGCAACAGTGTGTGAAAACCTTGTGAAGACTTACAGAAAACGTTTGACCTGTGTCATTGCCAACAAAGGGTATATAACAAAGTATTGAGAAACTTTTGTTATTGACCAAATACTTATTTTCCACCATAATTTGCAAATAAATTCATTAAAAATCCTACAATGTGATTTTCTGGATTTTATTTTCTCAATTTGTCTGTCATAGTTGACGTGTACCTATGATGAAAATTACAGGCCTCTCTCATCTTTTTAAGTGGGAGAACTTGCACAATTGGTGGCTGACTAAATACATTTTTTCCCCACTATAACAAACCTCTCAGAATCTGTATATAGGATGGTGTGTTTAGACAGTATGGACAGTATATGAATAGAAAAGGTGTGTACAGCAGTAGTTATTCCATATACAGTGCCTTCAGAAAGTATTCAGACCCCTTGACGTTTTCCACATTTGTTACGTTACAGCCTTATTCTAAAATTGATTAAATTGTTTTTTTCCCTCATCAATCTACACACAATACCCCATAATGACAAAGAAAAAAACTGAAATATTACATTTACATAAGTATTCAGACCCGTTACTCAGTACTTTGTTGAAGCACCTTTGGCATCAATGACAGCCTCAAGTCTTCTTGGGTATGACACTACAAGCTTGGCGCACCTGTATTTGGGGAGTTTCTCCCCAGTATCAAACTCTGTCAGGTTGGTTGGGGAGCGTCAGCTCTTTTCAGGTCTCTCCAGAGATGTTCGATCAGGTTCAAGTCTGGGCTCTGGCTGGGCCACTCAAGGACATTCAGAGACTTGTCCCAAAGCCACTCCTGCGTTGTCTTGGCTGTGTGCTTAGGGTCGTTGTCCTGTTGGAAGGTGAACCTTCGCCCCAGTCTGAGGTCCTGAGTGCTCTGGAGCAGGTTTTCATCAAGGATCTTTCCGTACTTTTCTCCGTTCATCTTTCCCTTGATGGTGCCAGGTTTCCTCCAGAAGTGACGCTTGGTATTCAGGCCAAAGAGTTCAATCTTGGTTTCATCAGACCAGAGAATCTTGTTTCTCATGGTCTGAGAGTCCTTTAGGTGCCTTTTGGCAAACTCCAAGCGGGCTATCATGTGCCTTTTACTGAGGAGTGGCTTCCGTCTGGCCACTCTACCATAAAGGCCTGATTGGTAGAGTGCTGCAGAGATGGTTGTCCTTCTGGAAGGTTCTCCCATCTCCACAGAGGAACTCTGGAGCTCTGTCATAGTGACCATCGGGTTCTTGGTCACCTACCTGATCAAGGCCCTTGTCCCCCGATTTCTCAGTTTGTCCGGGCGGCCAGCTCTAGGAAGTCTTGGTGGTTCCAAACTTCTTCCACTTAAGAATGATGGAGGCCACTGTGTTCTTCGGGACCTTCAATGCTGCAGAAATGTTTTGGTACCCTTCCCCAGATCTGTGCCTCGACACAATCCTGTCTCGGAGCTCAACGGACAATTTCTTCAACCTCATGGCTTGGTTTTTGTTCTGACATGCACAGTCAACTGTGGGACCTTATATAGACAGGTGTGTGCCTTTCCAAATCATGTCTAATCAATTGAATTTACCAAAGGTGGACTCCAATCAAGTTTCAGAAATATCTCAAGGATGATCAATGGAAACAGGATGCACCTGAGCTCAATTTCAAGTCTCATAGCAAAGGGTCTGAATACTGATGTAAATAAGGTATTTCTGTTGTTTATGTTTTATACATTTGCAAAAATTTCAAAAAAAGTTTTTTGCTTTGTCATTATGGGGTATTGTGTGTAGATTGATGAGGACATGTTTTATCCATTTTAGAATAAGGCTGTAACGTAACAAAATGTGGAAAAAGTCAAGGGGTCTGAAAACTTTCCGAATGCACTGTATGTACATAGGGCAGCAGTCGCTAAGGTGCAGGGTAGAGTACCGGCTGGTAGCCGGCTAGTAACAGTGACTAAAGGTCAGGGTAGGCTACGGGGCTAGTGGTAAATGTTTAACATTCTGATGGCCTGGAGATAAAAGCTGTTTTACCAGTCTCTCTGTCCCAGCTTTGATGCACCTGTACTGTCTCCGCCTTCAAATCAAATCAAATGTTATTTGCCACATGCGCCGAATACAGCAGGTGTAGACATTACCATGAAATGCTTACTTACAGCCTTTAACCAACAGTGCATTTATTTTTTAATAAAAATGTAAAATAAAACAACAAAAAAGTGTTGAGAAAAAAAGAGCAGAAGTAAAATAAAATAACAGTAGGGAGGCTATATATACAGGGGGGTACCGGTGCAGAGTCAATGTGCGGGGGCACCGGCTAGTTGAGGTAGTTGAGGTAATATGTACATGTGGGTAGAGTTAAAGTGACTATGCATAAATAATTAACAGAGTAGCAGCAGCGTAAAAAGATGGGGTGGGGGGTGGGGGGCAGTGCAAATAGTCCGGGGTAGCCATGATTAGCTGTTCAGGAGTCTTATGGCTTGGGGGGTAGAAGCTGTTGAGAAGTCTTTTGGACCTAGACTTGGCGCTCCGGTACCGCTTGCCGTGCGGCAGCAGAGAGAACAGTCTATGACTAGGGTGGCTGGAGTCTTTGATGATGTTCTTGGCCTTCCTGTGACACCGGGTGCTGTAGATGTCCTGGAGGGCAGGCAGTGTGCCCCCGGTGATGCGTTGGGCAGACTGCACCACCCTCTGGAGAGCCCTGCGGTTGCAGATGGTGCAGTTGCCGTACCAGGCGGTGATACAGCCAGACAAGACACTTTCAATGGTGCATCTGTAGATGTTTGTGTGGGTCTTAGGGGCCAAGACACATTTCTTCAGCCTCCTGTGCCTTTTTCACCACACTGTCTGTGTGAAGGGACCATTTCAGGTGGTCAGTGATGTGCACGCACAAAGAACTTGAAGCTTTTCACCTTTGCGGCCCGTCAATGTGGATGGGGGCGTGCTCCCTCTGCTGTCTCCTGAAGTCCACGATCAGCTCCTTCGTTTTGTTGAGGGAGAAGTTATTTCCCACCGTCTGGAGAGCCCTGCGGTTGCGGGCGGTGCAGTTGCCGTACCAGGCGGTGATACAGCCCCGACAGGATGCTCTGAATTGTCCATCTTTAAAAATGTAATGAGGGGCCAAGACTAATTTCTTCAGCCTCCTGAGATTGAAGAGGCGCTGTTGAGCCTTCTTCACCACACTGTCTGTGTGGGTGGACCATTTCGGATTGTCAGTGATGTGTACGCCGAGGAACTAGAAGCTTTCCACCTTCTCCACTGCGGTACCATCGATGTGGATAAAGGCGTGCTCCCACTGCTGTTTCCTGAAGTCCACGATCAGCTCCTTTGTTTTGTTGACGTTGAGGGAGAGGTTATTTTCCTGGCACCACTCCGCCAGGGCCCTCACCTCCTCCCTGTAGGCTGTCTCGTCATTGTTGGTAATCAGGCCTTCTACTGTTGTGTCGCCTGCAAACTTGATGATTGAGTTGGAGGCGTGAGAGGTCACACAGTCATGGGTGAACAGGGAGTACAGAAGGGGGCTGAGCACGCACCCTTGTGGGGCCCCTGTGTTGAGGATCAGCGTAGTGAAGGTGTTGAGGATCAGCGTAGTGAAGGTGTTGAGGATCAGCGTAGTGGAGGTGTTGAGGATCAGCGTAGTGGAGGTGTTGAGGATCAGTGTAGTGGAGGTGTTAAGGATCAGCGTAGTGGAGGTGTTAAGGATCAGCATAGTGGAGGTGTTGAGGATCAGTGTAGTGGAGGTGTTAAGGATCAGCGTAGTGGAGATGTTGAGGATCAGTGTAGTGGAGGTGTTAAGGATCAGCGTAGTGGAGGTGTTGAGGATCAGTGTTGAGGATCAGCGTAGTGGAGGTGTTAAGGATCAGCGTAGTGGAGGTGTTAAGGATCAGCGTAGTGGAGGTGTTAAGGATCAGCGTAGTGGAGGTGTTAAGGATCAGCGTAGTGGAGGTGTTAAGGATCAGCGTAGTGGAGGTGTTGAGGATCAGTGTAGTGGAGGTGTTGAGGATCAGCGTAGTGGAGGTGTTGAGGATCAGCGTAGTGGAGGTGTTGAGGATCAGCGTAGTGGAGGTGTTAAGGATCAGCGTAGTGGAGGTGTTGAGGATCAGCGTAGTGGAGGTGTTAAGGATCAGCGTAGTGGAGGTGTTAAGGATCAGCGTAGTGGAGGTGTTGTTGCCTACCCTCACCACCTGTAGGACCCAGTTGCACAGGGCGGGGTTCAGACCCAGGGCCCCGAGCCAACCACAACAAACCATTCAGGACCTCTACATGCTTTGTAAGTAGGAAAACCTGCAAAATCGGCAGTGTATCAAATACTTGTTCTCCCCACTGTGTGTGTGTATATATATATATATATATATATATATATATAGCTCTGGAAAGAATTAAGAGACCACTGCACATTTTTCTTAAATCAGCATCTCTACATGTATGACAGCCATTCTATTCCAGTGTCTGTTGAATTCCAACACAGGCACACCTCATTCTACTGAATTAGGTACTGATTAGGTGATCACCTGAACCAAGTCTTTTTTAACGAGAAAAAGTATAAAAACCACTGCTGTGGTCATCACTATCCTCTTGCAATAGGACCAGCTGGATGGCAAAAACAGTGCTAATAGTACCTCAAAAGTAATATTAATCAAAAAATAACTATTGACCATGCCAAAAGAGTTGAAAAGGAAAGTTTTGAGTGAGGAAAAGAAGGGTTCAATTCTGGCATTACTGGCAGAGGGATACAGTGAGCGTCAGGTTGCTTCCATCCTTAAAATGTCAATGACAGCAGTTCATAAGAACAAGGTCAAGCAGCAGACATTGGGGACAACAAAGCTACAGACCAGCAGAGGGCGAAAACGACTCTCTACTGACCGGGATGACCGCCAACTCATTCAAATGTCACTCAACAACCGTAGGATGACATCAAGTGACCTTCAAAAAGAATGGCAAACGGCAGCTGGGGTGAAGTGCATGGCGAGGACGGTTCGAAACAGGCTCCTAGGGGCAGGGCTGAAGTCGTGCAAAGCTAGAAAAAAGCCCTTCATCAATGAGAAGCAAAGAAGAGCCAGGCTGAGGTTTGCAAAATACCATAAGGATTGGACCATAGAGGACTGGAGTAAGGTAATCTTCTCTGATGAGTCCAATTTTCAGCTTTGCCCAACACCTGGTCATCTAATGGTTAGACGGAGACCTGGAGAGGCCTACAAGCCACAGTGTCTCGCACCCACTGTGAAATTTGGTGGAGGATCGGTGATGATCTGGGGGTGCTTCAGCAAGGCTGGAATCGGGCAGATTTGTCTTTGTGAAGGACGCATGAATCAAGCCACGTACAAGGTTGTCCTGGAAGAAAACTTGCTTCCTTTTGCTCTGACATTGTTCCCCAACTCTGAGGATTGGTTTTTCCAGCAGGACAATGCGCCATGCCACATAGCCAGGTCAATCAAGGTGTGGATGGAGGACCACCAGATCAAGACCCTGTCATGGCCAGCCCAATCTCCAGACCTGAACCCCATTGAAATCTTCTGGAATGTGATCAAGAGGAAGATGGATGGTCACAAGCCATCAAACAAAGCCGAGCTGCTTGAATTCTTGCGCCAGGAGTGGCATAAAGTCACCCAACATCAATGTGAAAGACTGGTGGAGAGCATGCCAAGACGCATGAATGCTGTGATTGAAAATCAGGGTTATTCCACCAAATATTGATTTCTGAACTCTTCCTAAGTTAAAACATTAGTATTGTGTTGTTTAAAAATGAACATGAACTTATTTTCTTTGCATTATTCAAGGTCTGACAACACTGCATCTTTTTTTTGTTATTTTGACCAGTTGTCATTTTCTGCAAATAAATGCTCTAAATGACAATATTTTTTATCTGGAATTTGGGAGAAATGTTGTCAGTAGTTTATAGAATAAAACAAAAATCTTATTTTTACCCAAACACATACCTATAAATAGTCAAACCAGAGAAACTGATAATTTTGCAGTGGTCTCTTCATTTTTTCCCTCACTGTATATATATATATATATAATTTATTTTACTCATGCCGCCTATTGGGGAACCCTGCCCTACATGGGCTCTGGTCTAAAGTAGTGCACTACTATAAGGAATAGATGCAGATCTGGTTTATCCCCATGATGGCTCCATGTGACTCACCGTAGTGGTGTTGGAGGGCAGCTCATACACCAGCTTCTTGTTATAAGGCATCTCTATGACGCTGAAGGAAGCGGAGGATCTCACGGTGAACGATCGGTTCTGGCTCTCGGTCTGGATGAAGGAAACTCGACATCATCAACACAGAAGGCTTTCCTAGTTTGGTCCCATATAGCTAGCCTGGTAGTCCTTGTCCAGTCTTTTGATCTAGGACCACCAGGCTAGTAAAACGCCCTCTACAGCCACATACCAAACCATACAGTATGCTCCAACCAGGGTGGTGTTCATTAGGGCACACTGTAGCAAAACGTCTTAAAACAGAAAAAAAAAAAAAAACTGCATTTCTTTATTGGACAGATAGACTGAAACATTGAGGTACACCAAATTGAAGGTGGCCACCCCCTAGTCTGGAGTGGATGTACGATACAGCACAAACACATCTGGGAAACCAGGCTAGTCCTATAGATAACCTCTAGGGCATAGCAGACAGGAGTCTCACCTTAAGGAAGGTGGCCACCCCAAGTCTGGAGTGGATGTAGAGGATAGCACTCTGACCTCTCTCCACACGGCCCACCTGACACCGGATCTTCAGACACTGGACCTTCGAACAGTCCTGAGAGAGGAGACACACCACCATCACTGATCTCCTCCATCCATGTCGTTGTTACTGTATGATTAGTTTACAACAGGGTTGGAGTCAATTCCATTTCCATTTTTAGTCCAATCGGGATGTAAACTGAAATTCCCACTGCTTTTCAATTTCGGGGAAATTGGCCCCAACGCCGTCGTACGGACAGTACCAGAGTTTCCAGGTCTCCCTCCATCTCTTTCCTCTCCAGCTCTCTGCGGTGAACGTGGTTCCTGTTCCTCCCCTCTGTCCTGTCTCCTCCTCCACTGGGAGAGGTGATGTTCTTCTCTCCAGATAGAGGGTTCTAGAAGAGACGGAGAGAAACGCCCTTTTAAACTTTTTATTTACCATAGAGAGGATGACATCCTAATCATTTGTCCTTGCTGTCGAATTGTGCACTCATATAGTCTTCACCACATTTAGGTGTTGGATTGGCATAAGCATGGGCTAGATTACAGAGAGTTTCCTATACCAGTCCTTTCATGGGCTACACTAGAGAGAGTTTCCTATACCAGTCCTTTCATGGGCTAGACTAGAGAGAGTTTCCTATACCAGTCCTTTCATGGGCTAGACTAGAGAGAGTTTCCTATACCAGTCCTTTCATGGGCTAGACTAGAGGGAGTTTTCCTATACCAGTCCTTTCATGGGCTAGACTAGAGGGAGTTTCCTATACCAGTCCTTTCATAGACTAGAGGGAGTTTCCTATACCAGTCCTTTCATAGACTAGAGGGAGTTTCCTATACCAGTCCTTTCATGGGCTAGACTAGAGGGAGTTTCCTATACCAGTCCTTTCAAATCCATGAAGGGAAGGGAACAAGTGCAAGAAAGGACAGATTGACACGCAGGA
This sequence comes from Coregonus sp. 'balchen', assembly GCA_902810595.1. NCBI lineage: Eukaryota > Metazoa > Chordata > Actinopteri > Salmoniformes > Salmonidae > Coregonus > Coregonus sp. 'balchen'. Next base: position 50,285,629 of record LR778275.1, on the reverse strand, counting down.
AGTGTGTCTGGGCTGAATAAGAGAGAGAGAGGTAGAGGGGACACTACGACGTACTGAGACATTGAGCGGGTTGATCTCCATGTCCGTACTGCAGTTCATTCCTCCGTCCCCGTCCACCTCCAGCTTGGTGATGTAGAGAAGAGAGCCGTTGGTGAACCTGTAGGGCCACTCTACGTCCAGCATGGCCTTGCTGAATGTGCTGGGGCCTCTGTTACGCAACTGGAAACAGAAACAAGACCGTTTTTAGTAAAAAAAAAAAAAAAACTCATGATGATTATTAGTATGAGAGCTGTTCAGCTAGTTTAGAGTTTAGAATAGTTTATTGAAGTGTCACTCCATATTTTATGGGCTGTATTGGAACACTTTGGATTTGGCAAATCTTCCATCCACATGATACGCACCTTATACTCAGACCCTGCTGCTTCGATACAGACAGGACATTCTATTACCCTACCGTTCTCCATATAGACAGGACATTCTATTACCCTACCGTTCTCCATATAGACAGGACATTCTATTAGCCCACAGTTCTCCATATAGACAGGACATTCTATTACTCCACAGTTCTCCATATAGACAGGACATTCTATTAGCCCACAGTTCTCCATACAGACAGGACATTCTATTAGCCCACAGTTCTCCATATAGACAGGACATTCTATTAGCCCACAGTTCTCCATATAGACAGGACATTCTATTAGCCCACAGTTCTTCATAAAGACAGGACATTCTATTAGCCCACAGTTCTTCATAAAGACAGGACATTCTATTAGCCCACAGTTCTTCATAAAGACAGGACATTCTATTAGCCCACAGTTCTCCATATAGACAGGACATTCTATTAGCCCACAGTTCTCCATATAGACAGGACATTCTATTAGCCCACAGTTCTCCATATAGACAGGACATTCTATTAGCCCACAGTTCTTCATACAGACAGGACATTCTATTAGCCCACAGTTCTCCATAAAGACAGGACATTCTATTAGCCCACAGTTCTTCATACAGACAGGACATTCTATTAGCCCACAGTTCTTCATAAAGACAGGACATTCTATTAGCCCACAGTTCTCCATATAGACAGGACATTCTATTAGCCCACAGTTCTCCATATAGACAGGACATTCTATTACCCTACCGTTCTCCATATAGACAGGACATTCTATTAGCCCACAGTTCTCCATATAGACAGGACATTCTATTAGCCCACAGTTCTTCATAAAGACAGGACATTCTATTAGCCCACAGTTCTCCATATAGACAGGACATTCTATTAGCCCACAGTTCTCCATATAGACAGGACATTCTATTAGCCCACAGTTCTCCATAAAGACAGGACATTCTATTAGCCCACAGTTCTTCATAAAGACAGGACATTCTATTAGCCCACAGTTCTCCATATAGACAGGACATTCTATTAGCCCACAGTTCTCCATATAGACAGGACATTCTATTAGCCCACAGTTCTCCATATAGACAGGACATTCTATTAGCCCACAGTTCTCCATATAGACAGGACATTCTATTAGCCCACAGTTCTCCATATAGACAGGACAATCTATTAGCCCACAGTTCTCCATATAGACAGGACATTCTATTAGCCCACAGTTCTCCATATAGACAGGACATTCTATTAGCCCACAGTTCTCCATATAGACAGGACATTCTATTAGCCCACAGTTCTTCATAAAGACAGGACATTCTATTACCCTACCGTTCTCCATATAGACAGGACATTCTATTAGCCCACAGTTCTCCATATAGACAGGACATTCTATTAGCCCACAGTTCTCCATATAGACAGGACATTCTATTACCCCACAGTTCTCCATATAGACAGGACATTCTATTAGCCCACAGTTCTCCATATAGACAGGACATTCTATTACCCCACAGTTCTCCATATAGACAGGACATTCTATTAGCCCACAGTTCTCCATATAGACAGGACATTCTATTACATTCTATATACTGTGCATTCGGAAAGTATTCAGAACCCTTGACTTTTTCCACATAATTGTTACGTTACAGCCTTATTCAAATATGTATTAAATAAATAAAAATCCTCAGCAATCTACACACAATACCCCATAATGACCCAATACCCCATAATGACCCAATACCCCATAATGACCCAATACCCCATAATGACCCAATACCCCATAATGACCCAATACCCCATAATGACCCAATACCCCATAATGACCCAATACCCCATAATGACCCAATACCCCATAATGACCCAATACCCCATAATGACAAAGCGAAAACAGGTTGTTAGAAATTTTTGCAAATGTATTAAAAATATAATAACAGAAATACCTTATTTACATATGTATTAAAACACTTTGCTATGAGACTCTAAATTGAGCTCAGGTGCATCCTGTTTCCATTGATCATCCTTAAAATGTTTCTACAACTCGATTGGAGTCCACCTGTGGTAAATTCAATTGATTGGACATGATTTGGAAGGGCACACACCTGTCTATATAAGGTCCCACAGTTGACAGTGCATGTCAGAGCAAAAACTAAGAAATGAGGTCGAAGGAATTGTCCGGGGCACAGGTCTGGGGAAGGGTACCAAAAAATGTCTGAGGCATTGCAGTTCCCCAAGAACACAGTGGCCTCCATCATTCTTAAATGGAAGAAGTTTGGAACCACCAAGACTCTTCCTAGAGCTGGCCGCCCGGCCAATCTGAGCAATCGGGGGACAAGGGCCTTGGTCAGGGAAGTGACCAAGAACCCGATGGTCACTCTGACAGAGCTCTAGAGTTCCTCTGTGGAGATGGGAGAACCTTCCACAAGGACAATCATCTCTGCAGTACTCCACTAATCAGGCCTTTATGGTAGAGTGGCCAGACGGAAGCCACTCCTCAGTAAAAAAGGCACATGACAGCCCGCTTGGAGTTTGCCAAAAGGCACCTAAAGACTCTCAGAAACAAGATTAGCTGGTCTGATGAAACCAAGATTTAAATATTTGGCCTGAATGCCAAGCATCACGTCTGGAGGAAACCTGGCACCATCCCTATGGTGAAGCATGGTGGTGGCAGCATCATGCTGTGGGGATGTTTTTCAGCGGCAGGGACTGGGAGACAAGTCAGGATCGAGGCAAAGGTGAACGGAGCAAAGTACAAGAGATCCTTGATGAAAACCTGCTTCAGAGCGCTCAGGACCTCAGACTGGGGCAAAGGTTCACCTTCCAACAGGACAACGACCCTAAGCACACAGCCAAGACAACGCAGGAGTGGCTTCGGGACAAGTCTCTGAATGTCCTTGAGTGGCCCAGCCAGAGCCCGGACTTGAACCCAATCGAACATCTCTGGAGAGACCTGAAAATAACTGTGGAGTGATGCTCCCCATCCAACTAGACAGAGCTTGAGAGAATATGCATAGAGGAATGGGAGAAACTCCCCAAATACAGGTGTGCCAAGCTTGTAGCGTCATACCCAAGAAGACTTGAGGCTGTAATTGCTGCCAAAGGTGCTTCAACAAAGTACTGAGTAACGGGTCTGAATACTTATGTAAACGTGATCAGTTTTTTTTTTTTATAAATGTGCAAGAATGTCTAAAAACCTGTTTTTGCTTTGTCTTTATGGGGTATTGTGTGTAGATTGATGAGGGGGGGGAAACAATGTAATCCATTTTAGGAGGCGGCTGTAACCTAACAACATTTTGGAAAAAGTCAAGGGGTCTGAATACTTTCCGAAGGCGCTGTATCGCCAATCTCTATCAATGGAACTACTCACCACATCTCCCTCTACGCTGACGACATTCTGTTGTACATTTTGGACGTTTCCAATTAAATATCTACACAGTGCCATGAAAGTCTGATGATTTTAGCACCCTCTCTGGTTACAACATTAATTGGACAACATCAGTTGTAATGCCTTTAAATGATATCGCTAAGCTGGCACAATTACCCCCCACACTCCCTGTCCAGTTTCAGTCCTCTGGATTCACATACAGTGGGGAGAACAAGTATTTGATACACTGCCGATTTTGCAGGTTTTCCTACTTACAAAGCATGTAGAGGTCTGTAATTTTTTATCATAGGTACACTTCAACTGTGAGAGACGGAATCTAAAACAAAAATCCAGAAAATCACATTGTATGATTTTTAAGTAATTAATTTGCATTTTATTGCATGACATAAGTATTTGATCACCTACCAACCAGTAAGAATTCCGTCTCTCACAGACCTGTTAGTTTTTCTTTAAGAAGCCCTTCTGTTCTCCACTCATTACCTGATAACTTTGACCA
>LR778275.1:50223091-50281269 GCA_902810595.1 Coregonus sp. 'balchen' | reverse complement strand
GGGGTTTTCGTTATAAACTAAACAAGCTGAATAGACAGCATTCACTTGGCTATAAGTCACTTGGCTATAAGTCACTTGGCTATAAGTCACTTGGCTATAAGTCACTTGGTTATAAGTCACTTGGCTATAAGTCACTTGGCTATAAGTCACTTGGCTATAAGTCACTTGGCTATAAGTCACTTGGCTATAAGTCACTTGGTTATAAGTCACTTGGCTATAAGTCACTTGGCTATAAATCACTTGGCTATAAGTCACTTGGCTATAAGTCACTTGGCTATAAGTCACTTGGCTATAAGTCACTTGGTTATAAGTCACTTGGCTATAAGTCACTTGGCTATAAGTCACTTGGCTATAAGTCACAATTGCAGGTTCTTATTTCTTTTATTTTTATTGTCTTTATCTCATGATAACATATTTTAATAGACCACACTGACATACCTTTCAGCTTTTATGTTCATATTTGGACCAGCAGTGTGAAATTATCTCTGGGTTTTTCTATATTGGATTTTCTCTCTGCACTGGAACAGCTGATGTGACCTATCTCCTTCAAGGCCTCTGTGGGAGGGGTTTGGGTGCAGTGACCTATCTCCTTCAAGGCCTCTGTGGGAGGGGTTTGGGTGCAGTGCAGAAGGGAGAATGAGGGAGAGTCAAAACAGTGTGGAAGTGGAGGGAAGGTTGGGAAGGTTGGGAAGGTTGGGAAGGTTGGGAAGGTTGGGAAGGTTGAGAAGGTTGGGGAGGTTGGGAAGGTTGGGAAGGTTGGGAAGGTTGGGAAGGTTGGGAAGGTTGGGGGTGGAATACGCAGCTGCTGTGTGATACCGACCTCAGATCAGCTCAGGGTTGGTATTCAGGAATTCTGATCTACTCTGAAACAGTTGATGAATACTGGCCCTGGTCTACCAGGCCTGTTAGAGACTGATCTTAGATCAGGTCTGTTCTGTACTAGAACACACTCTGCAGTTTTGTTCCCCCTTGGCTGTGTATGACTCTGAAGAGACTTTATCGCCGGCGGTAACATCAGACACATCGCGTGGTGGCCGTCAATCGTTTCCTCTTTGATACAGCATACAAACAGCCTGGACTGCCAACCATTACACAGATAAGCAGTGTGTGGCCCTGGGCTATGGTAGAATAGATGCCTACAGTTAGTCAGAGATACCATATCTTTATGAACAGTAGGCTAATGACAACCAATGCTGCTAAGCAGGACACAGCTTTTAAATGTTGTTGGGAGGGTCAGCTAAGTTGAGCCGTTCATAGGACGCAGCAGGTCACATAAAGGAAGGATGTCAAAGTATTTGTGGGTGGACGGCAATCCCTGTACTGCACCATCCTCGGCTCCCTTTGAATTCTGGTTCGACCCTTGACTGCCTTAGAACAGCTGCATGCAGGCTTCACTGTATGAGGAATATAGGTCCATGGAGGAAGGTTCTAGACTCTATTCCTGTAGTCACAGAGAGAGACTGTGGAAGGTTCTAGACTATATTCCTGTAGTCACAGAGAGAGACTGTGGAAGGTTCTAGACTATATTCCTGTAGTCACAGAGAGAGACTGTGGAAGGTTCTAGACTATATTCCTGTAGTCACAGAGAGAGACTGTGGAAGGTTCTAGACTATATTCCTGTAGTCACAGAGAGAGACTGTGGAAGGTTCTAGACTCTATTCCTGTAGTCACAGAGAGAGACTGTGGAAGGTTCTAGACTATATTCCTGTAGTCACAGAGAGAGACTGTGGAAGGTTCTAGACTATATTCCTGTAGTCACAGAGAGAGACTGTGGAAGGGTCTAAACTCTATTCCTGTAGTCACAGAGAGAGACTGTGGAAGGGTCTAGACTCTATTCCTGTAGTCACAGAGAGAGTCTGTGGAAGGGTCTAAACTCTATTCCTGTAGTCACAGAGAGAGACTGTGGTAGGGTCTAAACTCTATTCCTGTAGTCACAGAGAGAGACTGTGGAAGGGTCTAAACTCTATTCCTGTAGTCACAGAGAGAGACTGTGGAAGGGTCTAAACTCTATTCCTGTAGTCACAGAGAGAGACTGTGGAAGGGTCTAGACTCTATTCCTGTAGTCTCAGAGAGAGACTGTGGAAGGGTCTAGACTCTATTCCTATAGTCACAGAGAGAGACTGTGGAAGGGTCTAGACTCTATTCCTGTAGTCACAGAGAGAGACTGTGGAAGGGTCTAAACTATATTCCTGTAGTCACAGAGAGAGACTGTGGAAGGGTCTAAACTCTATTCCTGTAGTCACAGAGAGAGACTGTGGTAGGGTCTAAACTCTATTCCTGTAGTCACAGAGAGATACTGTGGAAGGGTCTAAACTCTATTCCTGTAGTCACAGAGAGAGACTGTGGAAGGGTCTAGACTCTATTCCTGTAGTCACAGAGAGAGACTGTGGAAGGGTCTAGACTCTATTCCTGTAGTCACAGAGAGAGTCTGTGGAAGGGTCTAAACTCTATTCCTGTAGTCACAGAGAGAGACTGTGGTAGGGTCTAAACTCTATTCCTGTAGTCACAGAGAGAGACTGTGGAAGGGTCTAAACTCTATTCCTGTAGTCACAGAGAGAGACTGTGGAAGGGTCTAAACTCTATTCCTGTAGTCACAGAGAGAGACTGTGGAAGGGTCTAGACTCTATTCCTGTAGTCTCAGAGAGAGACTGTGGAAGGGTCTAGACTCTATTCCTGTAGTCACAGAGAGAGACTGTGGAAGGGTCTAGACTCTATTCCTGTAGTCACAGAGAGAGACTGTGGAAGGGTCTAAACTCTATTCCTGTAGTCACAGAGAGAGGACTGTGGTAGGGTCTAAACTCTATTCCTGTAGTCACAGAGAGATACTGTGGAAGGGTCTAAACTCTATTCCTGTAGTCACAGAGAGATACTGTGGAAGGGTCTAAACTCTATTCCTGTAGTCACAGAGAGAGACTGTGGAAGGGTCTAAACTCTATTCCTGTAGTCACAGAGAGAGACTGTGGAAGGGTCTAAACTATATTCCTGTAGTCACAGAGAGAGACTGTGGAAGGGTCTAAACTCTATTCCTGTAGTCACAGAGAGAGACTGTGGAAGGGTCTAGACTCTATTCCTGTAGTCACAGAGAGAGACTGTGGAAGGGTCTAGACTCTATTCCTGTAGTCACAGAGAGAGACTGTGGAAGGGTCTAAACTCTATTCCTGTAGTCACAGAGAGAGACTGTGGAAGGGTCTAAACTCTATTCCTGTAGTCACAGAGAGAGACTGTGGTAGGGTCTAAACTCTATTCCTGTAGTCACAGAGAGAGACTGTGGAAGGGTCTAAACTCTATTCCTGTAGTCACAGAGAGAGACTGTGGAAGGGTCTAGACTCTATTCCTGTAGTCACAGAGAGAGACTGTGGAAGGGTCTAGACTCTATTCCTGTAGTCACAGAGAGAGACTGTGGAAGGGTCTAAACTATATTCCTGTAGTCACAAAGAGAGACTGTGGAAGGGTCTAAACTCTATTCCTGTAGTCACAGAGAGAGACTGTGGAAGGGTCTAGACTCTATTCCTGTAGTCACAGAGAGAGACTGTGGAAGGGTCTAAACTCTATTCCTGTAGTCACAGAGAGAGACTGTGGAAGGGTCCTAAACTCTATTCCTGTAGTCACAGAGAGAGACTGTGGAAGGGTCTAAACTCTATTCCTGTAGTCACAGAGAGAGACTGTGGAAGGGTCTAGACTCTATTCCTGTAGTCACAGAGAGAGACTGTGGAAGGGTCTAAACTCTATTCCTGTAGTCACAGAGAGAGACTGTGGAAGGGTCTAAACTCTATTCCTGTAGTCACAGAGAGAGACTGTGGAAGGGTCTAAACTCTATTCCTGTAGTCACAGAGAGAGACTGTGGAAGGGTCTAAACTCTATTCCTGTAGTCACAGAGAGAGACTGTGGAAGGGTCTAAACTCTATTCCTGTAGTCACAGAGAGAGACTGTGGAAGGGTCTAAACTCTATTCCTGTAGTCACAGAGAGAGACTGTGGAAGGGTCTAAACTATATTCCTGTAGTCACAGAGAGAGACTGTGGTAGGGTCTAAACTCTATTCCTGTAGTCACAGAGAGAGACTGTGGAAGGGTCTAAACTCTATTCCTGTAGTCACAGAGAGAGACTGTGGAAGGGTCTAAACTCTATTCCTGTAGTCACAGAGAGAGACTGTGGAAGGGTCTAAACTCTATTCCTGTAGTCACAGAGAGAGACTGTGGAAGGGTCTAAACTCTATTCCTGTAGTCACAGAGAGAGACTGTGGAAGGGTCTAAACTCTATTCCTGTAGTCACAGAGAGAGACTGTAGTAGGGTCTAAACTCTATTCCTGTAGTCACAGAGAGAGACTGTGGAAGGGTCTAAACTCTATTCCTGTAGTCACAGAGAGAGACTGTGGAAGGGTCTAAACTCTATTCCTGTAGTCACAGAGAGAGACTGTGGAAGGGTCTAAACTCTATTCCTGTAGTCACAGAGAGAGACTGTGGAAGGGTCTAGACTATATTCCTGTAGTCACAGAGAGAGACTGTGGAAGGGTCTAAACTCTATTCCTGTAGTCACAGAGAGAGACTGTGGAAGGGTCTAAACTCTATTCCTGTAGTCACAGAGAGAGACTGTGGAAGGGTCTAGACTCTATTCCTGTAGTCACAGGTGGACGGGTCTAAACTCTATTCCTGTAGTCACAGAGAGAGACTGTGGAAGGGTACTTCCCCCCCCCTAACTCTATTCCTGTAGTCACAGAGAGAGACTGTGGAAGGGTCTAAACTCTATTCCTGTAGTCACAGAGAGAGACTGTGGTAGGGTCTAAACTCTATTCCTGTAGTCACAGAGAGAGACTGTGGAAGGGTCTAAACTCTATTCCTGTAGTCACAGAGATAGACTGTGGAAGGGTCTAAACTCTATTCCTGTAGTCACGAGAGAGACTGTGGAAGGGTCTAAAACTCTATTCCTGTAGTCACAGAGAGAGACTGTGGAAGGGTCTAAACTCTATTCCTGTAGTCACAGAGAGAGACTGTGGAAGGGTCTAAACTCTATTCCTGTAGTCACAGAGAGAGACTGTGGAAGGGTCTAAACTCTATTCCTGTAGTCACAGAGAGAGGACTGTGGAAGGGTCTAAACTCTATTCCTGTAGTCACAGAGAGAGACTGTGGAAGGGTCAAACTCTATTCCTGTAGTCAAAGAGAGAGACTGTGGAAGGGTCTAAAACTCTATCTCCTGTAGTCACAGAGAGAGGACTGTGGAGGGTCTAAACTCTAGTCCTGTAGTCACAGAGAGAGGACTGTGGAAGGGTCTAAAACGCTATTCCTGTAGTCACAGAGAGAGACTGTGGTAAGGGTCTAAACTCTATTCCTGTAGTCACAGAGAGAGACTGTGGTAGGGTCTAAACTCTATTCCTGTAGTCACAGAGAGAGACTGTGGGAAGGGTCTAAACTCTATTCCTGTAGTCACAGAGAGGGACTGTGGTAGGGTCTAAAACTCTATTCCTGTAGTCACAGAGAGGACTGTGGAAGGGTCTAAACTCTATTCCGTAGTCACAGACTGTAGTCACAGAGAGAGACTGTGGAAGGGTCTAAACTCTATTCAGTTAAAGTCACAGAGAGAGACTGTGGAAGGTCTAAACTCTCTTCCTGTAGTCACAGAGAGAGACTGTGGGAAGGGTCTAAACTCTTCCTGTAGTCACAGAGAGAGACTGTGGAAGGGTCTAAACTCTATTCCTGTAGTCACAGAGAGAGACTGTGGAAGGGTCTAAACTCTCTTCCTGTAGTCACAGAGAGAGACTGTGCTTTAAAGATTAAGTAATAACTGCACATCATTATCTCTCCCCTGAGAGTCTTTGTCTGTTTTCCAAATTGAGTTCCTTCCCAGCCTATATCTGCTGTGGAGTATGCTCAGTGTAAAGTCTGCTGTTCCAACATAATACCTACCTACAGGCACAGACAGGGAGGATAAGGCAGCATCTGAATCTGTTACAACTCACATTGAACCTTTTCTTTGAATAAGTTCTCTCTCTCTCTCTCTCTCCTCTCTTCTCAGCCTCTCTCTCCTCTCTCTCTTTCCTACTCGCTCTCTCTATCTCTCTCCTATCTCTCTCACTCCATTACCTCCATCCTTACCTCCTCCTCAACTCCCGACCTCCCCCCTCCCTCCCTCCAGCACTTGCAGGCGGAGATCCCACCAGAAGGGAAGAGGCAGAGACAACCTGTCGGCCATTCAGAGCTGGAGTCACACTTCCCTCTCCTTATCTCTTTCTTTGGCTGCCTTCAGAACTTTCTCTCTTCCCATATACATGCAGTCAGGTTAGATCAATGATAACAGTGCAGAGTGTGAGAAAAACATGATCTGAAGCTGCAATTGTTCCCTAGTCTCTCTCTCTCTCTCTCTCTCTCTCTCTCTCTCTCTCTCTCTCTCTCTCTCTTCTCTCTCCCTCTCCTCTCTCTCTCTCTACTCTCTCCTCTCCCCCCCTCTCTCTCTCCTATCTCTCAGTATGTCGGCTCTCGTCTTGGGAAAGGACTTATGCTGAAACGTCAATATTAAACGTGAACTATATCCCATGTTCTTGTTCTGTTGCTGTAGGATGTGGACTCTGCCACCCTGGCCAGGCTGGACCTGGAGAGACGCATCGAGAGCCTGCAGGAGGAGATCGCCTTCCTCAAGAAGATTCATGAAGAGGTCAGTATGGTCCTGCAGGGCCCTTTGAGATAACTCATAACCTTTTCACACTACTGAGCCAAGCCAGGCGAATCTGAACTGGGCTGGCCTGTTTACGCTTCTACCATATTTGCTGGAACCATGCTACAAGGTCAATGTGAACAGAACATATCCAAACCAGTACATTGTGCTGTAGAAACAGGAGATAGGCTCCTGCCCTATACTCCCAGATACTGTACTCCCAACCACTATACTCCCAGCTACTATACTCCCATCTACTGTACTACCAGCTACTGTACTCCAAGCTACTGTACTCCCAGCTACTATACTCCCAGCTACTATACTCCCAGCTACTATACTCCCAGCTACTATACTCCCAACCACTATACTCCCAGCTACTGTACTCCCAGCTACTGTACTCCCAGCTACTATACTCCCATCTACTATACTCCAAACCACTATACTCCCAGCTACTGTACTCCCAGCTACTATACTCCCAACCACTATACTCCCAGCTACTGTACTCCCAGCTACTGTACTCCCAGCTACTATACTCCCATCTACTGTACTACCAGCTACTATACTCCAAACCACTATACTCCCAGCTACTATACTCCCAGCTACTATACTCCCAGCTACTATACTCCCAGCTACTATACTCCCAGCTACTATACTCCCAGCTACTATACTCACAGCTACTATACTCCCAGCTACTATACTCCCAGATACTATGCTACCAGCTACTGTACTCCAAGCTACTGTACTCCAAGCTACTATACTCCCAGCTACTATACTCCCAGCTACTATACTCCCAGCTACTATACTCCCAGATACTATTCTCCCAGCTACTATACTCCCAGTTACTATACTCCAAGCTACTATACTCCAAGCTGATATACTCCCAGCTACAATACTCCCAGCTACTGTACTCCCAGCTACTATACTCCCATCTACTGTACTACCAGCTACTGTACTCCAAGCTACTGTACTCCCAGCTACTATACTCCCAGCTACTATACTCCCAGCTACTATACTCCCAGCTACTATACTCCCAGCTACTGTACTCCCAGCTACTGTACTCCCAGCTACTATACTCCCATCTACTGTACTACCAGCTACTATACTCCAAACCACTATACTCCCAGCTACTATACTCACAGCTACTATACTCCCAGCTACTATACTCCCAGATACTATGCTACCAGCTACTGTACTCCCAGATACTATGCTACCAGCTACTGTACTCCAAGCTACTGTACTCCAAGCTACTATACTCCCAGCTACTATACTCCCAGCTACTATACTCCCAGATACTATTCTCCCAGCTACTATACTCCCAGTTACTATACTCCAAGCTACTATACTCCAAGCTGATATACTCCCAGATACTGTACTCCCAGCTACAATACTCCCAGCTACTGTACTCCCAGCTACTATACCCCCAGCTACTGTACTCCCAGCTACTATACTCCAAGCTACTATACTCCCAGATACTGTACTCCAAGCTACTGTACTCCCAGCTACTATACTCCAAGCTACTAGTCATGCCCTGCACAGTGGGTGGGACTTTCCTGGTTTCTAAAGGCATAGGTCATAATTTCTATAGCAAGTGGATCATATATGTGACACTCACTCCTATGGTAGCCTGAACATTCTGGGCAAATATAACACACATACTTACTGTGAACACACACACGCACCGCACACCACGCACACACATACACACAACCGTACAGTTACACAGTGCACAGTGGATGGAGGAACTTTGATCTGGTTTCTAAAGTCAGATCCTTTCATGCTTTCTCTTCTGACATTTGACTTCAGTGCTATGCTGGCCTGTCTTGGTGAAGGCAGAGTGTCAGCTGGGCCTGGCCTGTGACATGGAGGGCCCTCTGTTCAACAGATGCACAGCTAAAATTAAACCATGAGAGAGAGAGATTGGCAGCTGGGAAATATGTAGGACAGAGAGAGAGACCATTGGTCCTGTATATGTAGGACAGAGAGAGAGAGAGAGACCATTGGTCCTGTCTATGTAGGACAGAGAGAGAGAGAGACCATTGGTCCTGTCTATGTAGCACAGAGAGAGAGAGAGAGACCATTGGTCCTGTCTATGTAGGACAGAGAGAGAGAGAGAGAGAGACCATTGGTCCTGTCTATGTAGGACAGAGAGAGAGAGACCATTGGTCCTGTCTATGTAGGACAGAGATATATAGAGAGAGACCATTGGTCCTGTCTATGTAGGACAGAGAGAGAGAGATACCATTGGTTCTGTATATGTAGGACAGAGAGAGAGAGAGAGAGAGAGAAAAAGACCATTGGTCCTGTCTATGTAGGACAGAGAGAGAGAGAGAGAGAAAGAGACCATTGGTCCTGTCTATGTAGGACAGAGAGAGAGAGAGAGAGAGAGAGAGAGAGAGAGAGAGAGAGAGAGAGAGAGAGAGAGAGAGGAGAGAGAGATAGAGATCCGAGAGAGGAGAGAGAGAGAGACCATTGGTGCTGTCTATGTAGGACAGAGAGAGAGAGACACCATTGGTCCTGTATATGTAGGACAGAGAGAGAGAGAGACCATTGGTCCTGTATATGTAGGACAGGGAGAGAGAGACCATTGGTCCTGTCTATGTAGGACAGAGAGAGAGCGAGACGGAACCATTGGTCCTGTCTATGTAGGACAGAGAGAGAGAGAGAGAGAGAGAGCATTGGTCCTGTCTATGTAGGACAGAGAGAGAGAGAGACCATTGGTCCTGTCTATATAGGACAGAGAGAGAGAGAGACCATTGATCCTGTCTATGTAGGACAGAGAGGGAGAGAGAGAGAGTCCATTGGTCCTGTCTATGTAGGACAGAGAAAGAGAGAGAGACCATTGGTCCTGTCTATGTAGGACAAAGAGAGAGATACCATTGGTCCTGTCTATATAGGACAGAGAGAGAGAGAGACCATTGGTCCTGTCTATGTAGGACAGAGAGAGAGAGAGACCATTGGTCCTGTCTATGTAGGACTGAGAGAGAGTGAGAGAGAGACCATTGGTCCTGTATATGTAGGACAGAGAGAGAGAGAGACCATTGGTCCTGTCTATTGTAGGAGCCAGAGTTTCTGTAAATTGAATGACTCAGGAAAGTTGAGGAAAGAAGGATCTCATTATGCTAAAGGTTGATAATCCTTGAAAAGGAAAATACACAACACTTGCTCACCATAAAACCGTATTATTTAATTTAAGCAACTATAAAAAGCTTGACGTTTCAGCCTTCATCGATGACCTTCATCAGAACCTCTTTTCACAAAGACTAGTAATCCAAATAAAATCCTGTTTATACTACTACGAAGAACATCCCTGCGTCACTCTCCACTGTAGCATAGAGATTCTGATTCTTGCATATAAAACCACTCTGATACAATGCTAGTTGACCCCTATAACACCTGACCTCTGACCCCGGACCTTTAATGCCTAATCTTTCACATCTGACCTCAAACCCCTGCAGGAGATCCATGAGCTGACGAGCCAGATGCAGGAGACCTCAGTACAGGTCCAGATGGACATGTCCAAACCGGACCTGACCGCTGCCCTCAGGGACATCCGCATGCAGTACGAGGGCATCGCCGCCAAGAACATCTCAGAGGCAGAGGACTGGTACAAGTCCAAGGTAAACACCACCTATAATACACAGTAGTATTATATATTCTGGTACAGGACAGAGGACTGGTGCAAGTCCAAGGTAAACACCACCTATAATACACAGTAGTATTATATATTCTGGTACAGTGCAGAGGACTGGTACAAGTCCAAGGTAAACACCACCTATAATACACAGTAGTATTATATATTCTGGTACAGTGCAGAGGACTGGTACAAGTCCAAGGTAAACACCACCTATAATACACAGTAGTATTATATATTCTGGTACAGTGCAGAGGACTGGTACAAGTCCAAGGTAAACACCACCTATAATACACAGTAGTATTATATATTCTGGTACAGTGCAGAGGACTGGTGCAAGTCCAAGGTAAACACTAGAAATATGGGTGGGTAATGACAGTGGGGTCATGGTTAGAGAGGCTTGCTGCCATCGTGATGGTTGAGATAATTGTCTTAGGACCGTACAGAACAGGGCTGGGCTTTATTCTGTTTCAATTCAGTTCATTCATTCAATTGGAATGAAATGAAATCGACCCCAACCCTGGCACAGAACATGATAAAATCCCAACATTATCTGTGTGTGACTGCCAGTGATAGATAAGCCAAAGCTGTATATGATATGTGGACTGGGACAGTCGCTAAGCCAGCATCTATTCTAACCCATGTCTCCACTTCCTCTCCAGGTGTCAGACCTGAACCAGGCTGTGAACAAGAACAACGATGCTCTGAGACAGGCCAAACAGGAGAGCATGGAGTTCAGACACCAAGATCCAGTCCTACACCTGCGAGATCGACTCTCTCAAGGGAACCGGAGTACTTATTAAAATCCTAAATCCTCCTGGACAACACACACCAACCCCGGACAACTACCCACCCCAACCTCCGGACATTACTTACTTCCTACTCATACCCCCTGGGGTATTTCGCATCCTACCTTATCCCCCTGGACTATTACAATCCTACTTATATCCTCCGGGCTATTAACTTCCTATCTAATCTCTGACTATTACTACATCCTATCTAATCCCTGGACTATTACTCCATCCTACTCACATCCCCGGACTATTTTAATCCCACTCTATATTTTCCTGGACTATTACTAATCCACTTACATCCTCCTGGGCATACTACTTCCTACTTATATCCCCTGGACTATCAAAACCATCTAATTTGGATATTACTCCATCCCATTATATCCTCCTACTTATTTCTCCCTCCTATTATATCCTCCTGGAATATAAACCTACTCTAATCCCCTGGACATTACTAATCCTACTTATACCCTCCTACTCTATTTTAATCCACTTATTCCTCCGGACTATTTCTCCCTCCACTCTATATCCCTGGACTATTAAAACCTACTTATTCCCCCGGACTATTACTACCCTATTATATCCTCCTACTTAACTAATCCTTTTTAAAATCCCTTGGACATTAGAATAGTCCCCGGGGATTAGAGTAGGGTGAGTAAAAGTATATTACACTCTACCTAATCCTCCCGGACTTTACTAAACCTACTCATATCCTCCTGGATATTTCTCCATCCTATCTTTTCCTCCTGGACTATACTACACCACTCTATATCCCCCGGATTTACTACTCCTACTTATACCCCCCCTTTTTCTCCCCTCACCCAATTCCCCCACTTCTTTTCCGGCACCACCTACCTTTCCCCTTAATTTCCCTCTTTAAACCCTACCTATTTAATACCTTTTCTCCTGACTTTTTTAAACCCAAGGGGTTTTAAGTTTTTAACCCCTCTTATTTTTCCGGTTTTCTCCTTTTCTTTTTCCCCTTGGCTTTTTCCCCCCCTTTACCCTGGCCCTTCAAATCCCTTTTGGGTTTTTCCCTCAATCTATTATTTTAAAATCCATCAACCCCGGACTATTCCATCCACCTATACCCGGGAATAACAACCACTCTTTTCCTCTGGACTATTTTCTACATCCTACTTATATTCCCCCACTATTTCAATCCTATTTTATTTCCTCCTGGAAACTAATTATTTTAAAATTTCCGGGGGTATTTAAAAAAATTATACCCGGGGTATTAACATCCTACTCTATATCCTCCTGGATTACAATCTACTTAATCTCCCGGATATTACTCTCCTACTCATACCTCGGACATACTACTCTATCTTATATCCCCTGGACTATAACATCCTATCAATCCCCCTACTATTCTAAATCCTATCTATTCCTGGGCTATTTTCCCCCCACCAATCCCTGGGCTATCACACCCCCTAAATCCCTTTGGGTATTATAACCCCATCTAATCCTGGACTTACTACATCCTATCTATATCCCCCGGGGTATTTCTACATCCTACTTAATCCCGGATTTATACATCCTATTTATATCCCCCTGGACTTTTAAACATCCTCTCTTTTAAACCCCTGGGCTAACAACCTATCTAATCCCCCTGGAATTATTTATCCTAATCATATTCCTGGAATTACTCATCCTACTTGAAACCTCCGGATATTACCCATCCCACTCTATATCCCCGGAAATTTTTACTACATCCTACTCTATATCCTCCGACTTTACTACATCTATCTAATCCTCCTGGACTATTTTCCCCTCCTATCAACCCCCGGACTATTTTCACCACCAATCCTCCCCGGGCTATTTCTAATCCCATTAATCCTGGGACATTATAAATCCCCACTCTATATCTCCTGGGCTATTTTAATCATCTATATCCTCCTGGACTATTTTACATCCTACTTATACCTCCGGACTTTTTTACCCACCTCTTTTCTCGGACTAATTTCCCTACTCTAAAACCCCCTGGCAACATACCAATTTTTCCTCCGGGGGCATTATAAAAATCTAAAATCCCCGGGAAAAACTTTTAATCAATTTTAAATTTTTGGAATTAAACCACTCTATATAAACCCGGACATTTTAAAAATTTTTTTGATATTTAAAATCCACCCCCAAATCCTGGGCTTTACTACATCCTATCTTATTCCCGGACTATTATACATCCTACTCTATTTGGACAACAACCCATCATACCTGGGTATTTAATAATTTCTTAACCCCGGACTAAAAACATCTATTATTTGGGGTATTTTTCCCACTAGACCCCCTGGAATTATAAAACTACTCTATTTTTCCGGACTATTTTCCCCCTATTATATTCCCTCCTGGATTACTCCCCTCCCACCTAATCCTCGGACATTACCATCCCACTCTAATCCCCCCTGGGGGCTATTTCTAAAACCTTTCCTAATCCTTGGGGGCATTATAATCCACTCTATATTGGGCTATTTCCCCATCCCCACTTAATCCCCCTGGATATTTTAAATTACCTATATTTCCCGGGGAATACAACCCACAATATCCCCGGGAAAAAATTTAAAAAACCACTTAACCTCCCGGACTATTTCTACATCCCAATCTAATCCCCGGGGCCCCATTACTCATCCTACCCAATTCCTGGAAATTAACCCTCCTCTAAATTTCCCCTGGGGTATATCATCCATTTTATTCTGGACTATTACTAATCCACTTATCCCGGATTTAAATAAACCTACCTATACCTCCTGGACTATTACTCATTACCATACCCCCGGTATTACTCATCCTTCTATATCCTCCGGGGCTATTATCATCCAATTATATCCCGGACCTTTTCTACATTACTTATATCCCATGGATTTTAATCAATCTATCTATATCATCCTGGACTATTATACATCCTACTCATTCCTCCGGATATTTCTAACCAAACTAACCTCGGAATTTACCCCACCAACCTAATACCTGGGACATTTCTTTCCCATCCACTTAATCCCCCCCGGGAATACTACTCCTACTCTATATCCCCTGGGCTTACTACACCTACTCAATCCTCCCGGACATTACTAATCCTACTCAACCCCAGACAAAAATCCACCTTTAACCCGGGAAATTTACTAATCCTATTATATCCTCCTGGACATACTCCCTCCCACTCTATATTCTGGATATTATACTCCACTCTAAACCCTGGTATTATTCCTAATTAATTCTTGGTTTACCCCACCACTCAAAACCCGGGACTAACTCCCACCAACCCCGGACAACCATCCTAAAACTAATCCTCCGGAATAACATCCCCTTTTATCCCCGGGGGAAAATTTTAAAAAACCTATAATCCTCCGGGGCTAACAATCCACCAACCCCACAACACATCCTATTAATCCCCGGATATTTCTACATCCATCTTATCCCCTGGACTATTACTCCCTACTCTTTTATCCTCCGGACTATTACTATTCCACCTTTTTATCCTCTGGACTATTATCCCCTACCCATATCCTCTGGGGCATTACTCCATCCCACCTATTCCTGGAATTAACATCCTATTATATCCCCGGGACTTATTTTAAAACCTATTAATTCCTGGACTATTTACATCCACTTTAAACCCCGGGGCTTTCTACTCCACTTATATCCTCCTGGACTTTTACATCCTATTTTATCCTTGGACATTACTAATCTCTTATACCTTGGCTATTACTAATCCTATCTAATTTGGACTATTTCTAATTTCCCACCTTTTTCCTCTGGGTATTTTACTTTACTCTTTAACCTCCGGACCCATTCTACATCCACTTATTTTCTGGACTATTACTACATCCTACTCTATATCCTCCTGGACATTTATACTTCCTACTCTATATCCTCCTGGACTAAGTGTATACTCCTTCTTGTTTTTGACAGGAAAGGATTGGTGTGTGTTAGAAATATGTCGTAAACTTCCACTAGCCATGGCAATCCAATGATTTGTTAAATACATGGGGAGTTGTACACACTTCAGGACAATCCAACCTAATCATCACACAAGCACCTTCACCGGTGCATCCTTATCAATCGTACTATGATGCTGTTAAATAACGTACGGGAGTAATGAATCCCTCTAGAGCAGGAGAGAGAGAGAGAGAGAGAGAGAGGAGAGAGCAGAGAGAGAGAGAGAGAGAGAGAGAGAGAGAGAGAGAGCTCTATGAAGAATGAGAATAGCGAGAGATATAGAGATCTATCTCGGCATACTCATACCCCTATATAGCTCGATCTCTCTCTCTATCTCTCGCTCTCTCTCTCTCTCTCTATCTCTCTCTCTATCTCTATCTCTCTCTCTCTCTATCTCTCCCCCCTACAGAACGAGTCCTCTGGCTGAGGCAGATGAGGGAGATGGAGGATCGTCTGGGAAACGAGGCTGGAGGTTATCAGGACTCCATCACCCGTCTGGAGTCTGAGATCGCCAAGATGAAGGATGAGATGGCTCGCCACCTCAGAGAGTACCAGGACCTGCTCAACGTCAAGATGGCCCTGGACATAGAGATCGCTACCTACAGGAAACTACTGGAGGGAGAGGAGAGCAGGTAGGACAGAGGGAGG
Organism: Coregonus sp. 'balchen'; assembly: GCA_902810595.1. Lineage (NCBI taxonomy): Eukaryota > Metazoa > Chordata > Actinopteri > Salmoniformes > Salmonidae > Coregonus > Coregonus sp. 'balchen'. Next base: position 50,265,624 of record LR778275.1, on the reverse strand, counting down.
AGTAGAGAGAGGGAGAGAGGAGAGGGAGGAGAGGAGTAGGGGGAGGGATAGTGGAGAGGGAGGGGAGGAGTAGGGGGAGGGATAGAGGAGAGGGAGGAAAGTAGTAGGGGGAGGGATAGAGGGAGGGGAGGAGAGAAGTAGGGGGAGGGATCCCAAAATAAATGTTTAAAGTGATCAAAACAAATTAAATTAGATGTGCAAGACATTTTATAGATAAAAGGAAGAAGTAGAATATTGTTTTGAAATGTGTGCACGCTTTTCTACTCAGACAAAACAACAGCTGATTCAAAGGGGGTGTGGCAGATATTAAAACTCTTCCTGGTAGGATACACTTGTGCTTCCTCACTAAAAGGAAGAAATGGAGGAGGGGAGGGGCCAACTTCCGTTTGACTACTAATGGCCTGACACTCCTCGACCACTTATCGGTTTCCGGGTCACAGAGGAGAGAGGATGGAGGAGAGAGGATGGAGGAGAGAGGATGGAGGAGAGAGGATGGAGGACGGACTTTTACCCAAACGAGAGAACCCCTAGGATTCCTCACATCCTCTCTCCTCGCCTTCATCTCAAACGCATTAGAGAAGAAGGTCGGATGGGAGAGCCCTCGGGACTTTCTCCTCCGTTACCATTGAGAAGGAGGGAGGAGATACGATGCAAGGAATTACAAAAGACACATTGAGATAGAGCCAGGGTAAAGGTTAGGGACGTCCTGTAGGTGAGGGAGGTCATCATCAACGGAATCAGCCACAACAGATTGTTGCAGGGACTTTCAAACAATCAAAAAAAACAGTCAAATATAAAAAAAAATGGAACGTTGAGCTGGCACTCAATAGGAGCACATCAAATATATCTAACCTGTCATTTCCTGTATGATTGTCTTCTCTCTGTCTTCCCCAGAATCACTGTTTCTGGTTCCCAGTCTTCTCACTCTGGCTCCCACTCGGCTGCTCACTCGGCTGCCTCATCATATTCCACTATTGGATTCAGAGGTGAGTAATGGAAATAACTGAGCAATCGCCAAGTGATCATTACAGGAAACGTTACGTGAACACGTTATGTGGGCAGCATCACATTTTACCACAAGGGGGAGTAGCGGCATCTGAAAATAGGTTGACAGTTGACACTACTTGACATGAATCGATGCATTTCAAGATATTGATATTACTAAGGGCCACAATATGTCTGTTGCCAGACAAATGAAAATAATGGAGCGTGATTAGACTTAATTGATTAAGGATGTCATAGTTCAACTGTGGCTTTTTGGGTTAGCTTGTGGTTGTTTTACCTCAGTCTCGCGGGCTCACTGCTGCTGTGGGAAGAGACTAAGGTTCCTTTTGTGGTTAGGTTGAGGTAGGGTTAGGTTGTGGTTTGGTTAGGTTGTGGTTGTGGTTGTGGCTAGGTTGAGGTTGTGGTTAGGTTAGGTTGTGGTTAGGTTGAGGTTGTCTTACTTGTGGTCTATACTTTCCATTCAAAACACCAGCCCAGAGATAGTTGGTTAGCCTTGAGTTGCCATCTTTCCAAGTCTCATTAAGCTTGAGAGCTGAGGCTAGGGTTAGACTGATGTGTTTTGGTTAGGTGGAGGTTGCGTTAGGTGGAGGTTGCGTTAGGTGGAGGTTGCGTTAGGTGGAGGTTGCGTTAGGTTGAGGTTGCGTTAGGTGGAGGTTGCATTAGGTTGAGGTTGCGTTAGGTGGAGGTTGCGTTAGGTGGAGGTTGCGTTAGGTGGAGGTTGCGTTAGGTTGAGGTTGCGTTAGGTGGAGGTTTGTGTTAGGTGGAGGTTTGCGTTAGGTTGAGGTTGCGTTAGGTGGAGTTTGCGTTAGGTGGAGGTTTGCGTTAGGTGGAGGTTGCGTTAGGTGGAGGTTTGCGTTAGGTGGAGGTTGCGTTAACTCTGTCCTCTCCCTACAGAGACCAGCCCAGACGCCGGGCGTTCATCAGAGGTCCACTCCAAGAAGACTGTTCTGATCAAGACCATCGAGACCCGCGATGGAGAGGTGAGTTAAACAGACAGAACGACACCAATATAGGCCTCATCTCAAATAACGCCTTATTCCCTTCATAGTGCACTACGTTTGACCAGGGCCCAGGACTCTGGACAGAAATAGCACACTATATAGGGAATAGGGTGCTATTTGGGACTTGGACATGGCATTTTATAGCCTTACAGTCATTTGATTAATTAATTTGGATCTAGATGAAATATTCTATGAGCGAGGGTGCTAGTGCTCTGTATGTAAGTGCAGTTTACATCTCAGCTGTTGACCAACCACCTTTAATTAACACACTTCTCCTTATCCTGACCCCCTCAATACTATGTTTTCTCCACCCTACCTCTGAGCATCTCACCCTCCTCTCACAGTTAAGAGACGTACAGAGGACACCAGGGTTGGGGTCAATATAATTTCAATTCAGACAATTCCTGAACTAAACAGAAATTCCTAATTCCAATTCCAATTTTTCTTCATAGAAAAGCATTGAGACGGCCTCCGGCACTGCATCGCAGTGCTTGAGGTGTCACTACAGACCCGGGTTCGATCCCAGGCTGTGTCACAACCGGCCGTGACCGGGAGTCCCATAGGACTGCGCACAATTGGCCCAGCGTCATCCGGGTTAGGGGGGGGGCTTTACTTGGCTCATCGTGCTCTAGCGACACCTTGTGGTGGGCCGGGCGCCTGCAGGCTGACTTCGGTCATCAGTTTAACGGTGTTTCCTCCGACACATTGGTGCGGCTGTCTTCTGGGTTAAGCTGGCGGGTCATGTTTCGGAGGACGCATAACTCGGCCTTCGCCTCTCCCGAGCCCGTTGGGGAGTTGCAGCGATGAGAAAAGATCGTAATTGGATCGCTATTGGATACCACAAAATCGGGGAGAAAAGAAGAAGAAGAGAACTCGGAATTGGAATTTCGGAATTGGAATTTCATTTTACTTCCTGAATTGACTGAACCCTGGAGGACATATTCTTCACACTAAAACTACAGTTGTTTAGTCACTGTCCTGTCCACACTTTAACTGTCCTTGTCTCCATCATATCTATATTTATTTTATTTTATTTATTGAACCTTTATTTTCACAGGAAAGTCCCATTGAGACCATGTCTCTTTTGGAAGAGAGCCCTGTTTCACAAAAAAAAAAAAAAAAGCAGCAGAAAAAACAAGGTACATAACAAGGAATGACTTCTACAGATAAAGGCAGTGTCATGACAAATACAACAATACAAAACATGCAATTAGAACGATAAAAAAAAACACGTACATTCGTTTAACCAATACCCTAAAATGCCCCGAGAGGCACTAGCACGTCTAATCGTAGGGTACTCTGAAATTTGTTCCATTAAAAACGAACGCTTGTTTAACCTAAATCGGTAGCTACTAAAGGAATTTCAAGAGTTATCCGTTCCTGTGAGCGTGTAAAGGTATTTCCTACTTCTGTGGGTCAGGAGCAATGTGAAGTAATATGGTAATTTCTGCAAGATAGCTATGTAAATTAATAGAAGGCAATGTTTCATAAATAAATACCAAAATATGATGTTGTATTGTTACATACACCGGATAGGTTCAGTGAAATGTGTTGTTTTACAGGGTCAGCCATAGTAGTATGATAGGTGCAGTGTAATGTGTTGTTTTACAGGGTCAGCCATAGTAGTATGATAGGTCCAGTGTAATGTGTTGTTTTACAGGGTCAGCCATAGTAGTATGATAGGTGCAGTGTAATGTGTTGTTTTACAGGGTCAGCCATAGTAGTATGATAGGTGCAGTGTAATGTGTTGTTTTACAGGGTCAGCCATAGTAGTATGATAGGTCCAGTGTAATGTGTTGTTTTACAGGGTCAGCCATAGTAGTATGATAGGTGCAGTGTAATGTGTTGTTTTTACAGGGTCAGCCATAGTAGTATGATAGGTGCAGTGTAATGTGTTGTTTTACAGGGTCAGCCATAGTAGTATGATAGGTCCAGTGTAATGTGTTGTTTTACAGGGTCAGCCATAGTAGTATGATAGGTCCAGTGTAATGTGTTGTTTTACAGGGTCAGCCATAGTAGTATGATAGGTCCAGTGTAATGTGTTGTTTTACAGGGTCAGCCATAGTAGTATGATAGGTCCAGGGTAATGTGTTGTTTTACAGGGTCAGCCATAGTAGTATGATAGGTCCAGTGTAATGTGTTGTTTTACAGGGTCCGCCATAGTAGTATGATAGGTGCAGTGTAATGTGTTGTTTTACAGGGTCAGCCATAGTAGTATGATAGGTGCAGTGTAATGTGTTGTTTTACAGGGTCAGCCATAGTAGTATGATAGGTGCAGTGTAATGTGTTGTTTTACAGGGTCAGTCATAGTAGTACGGAGCAAATTAGGGTTTAGGGCAGGGTTCTTCAATTCCGGTCCTGGAGGGCCGAAACACTTCTGTTTTTTATTTCTACCTGGTAGTTAATTGCACTCACCTGGTGTCCCAGGTCTGAATTAGCCCCTGATTAGAAGGAGAGGATGAAAAACAGAAGTGTTTCGGCCCTCCAGGACCGGAATTTAAGAACCCTGGTATTCAGTGCCTTGCTCAAGGGTTTTGGGTATTCTAACCTGCGATCTTTCGGTCACTGGGGCCCAACGCTCGAAACCGCTAAGCTGCCTGCTGATGACCAGACCGCTCTGACACAGTGATGTAATCCGTAATAAAGTGTGCTATGTATCCAATGATTTTAAAGACGCGACAGCAGCGTTCATACAGATTATGTCGCCCCATAGTCAAGGGCTGACAGGGGGATGGTTGACTGAATAATTGTTTTTCCTACTACCAAGTAATCTATTTCTGTAGAAGAAAGCCCAGTTTAACCCCTCGGTTTCTTCGTTAGCTCATCTACATGTTTTAAATGACAACTTTATTTATATGAGGGGACTCGTTCGTTATTGTATTTTGTATTCTGTTGTATTTTGTAAATGTGTGTGTAATTCTAAGATGCAGGGCTCCCTTGTGAAAGAGACATTGGTCTCAATAAAGGTACAATAAACAAATAGACATTGTCTCTCTAGGGGCCATCTGTTTGTTGTCTCTATGTGTCTGACCTTTCCACCCTGACTGACTGTCCTCTCCTCCCACAGGTGGTCAGTGAATCTACACAGCACCAGCAGGACATCATGTAAACAACAACAACAACAACAACAACAACAACAACAACAAAATAAACAACAAGTAAAAAATAAAAAAAAGGACGTTTACATGCCAAGATACGACGGCTGCTCTGGCTAGCTTTTCTAAGGAACGGCTCTTTTGAAAGGTCTCCTTTTGAGAGGGAGTGAGTTATTAACACCTTATGAAGAGTTATAACCACCTTATGAAGAGTTATAACCACCTTACGAAGGGTTATACCCGCCTTAGGTATGTTCATAACTCACTAACTCCTAGTAATCAGATTTTATGTGACCAATCACCAAAGGAGAAGAAAACAGAAGAACACAATATTACCGTAATCAGAAGGTAATGTTACAGTAATTAGAAAACAATGTTACCGTAATCAGAAGGTAATGTTACAGTAATTAGAAAACAATGTTACCGTAATCAGAAGACAATGTTATAGTAATCAGAAGACAATGTTACTGTAATCAGAAGACAATGTTACTGTAATCAGAAGACAATGTTACTGTAATCAGAAGGTGGGAACAAGGTGGAGTGAAAGTCAAGTCAGGTCATGGCCAGAACATGCAATGGCTAGAGGGGATCTCTGTAGTGCACGTTTGTTTGTGTGTGTGTCAGGGTCTATCTGCTTCACAATGTTTCACAGCCGATGATCTGAAATAAAATACAGTATATGTTGATTTGGCTTTTATTTACCAACCATCTCTGTGTGTAAATGGCTATCAAGTGAGAGTAACTTGATCAGTCAAGCATGGGTCATATATTATTCAGTGGATTAACAGTGAATTAAAACATGGATGGGCTTATTAATGAGCTACCCGTTCTTTTTGTTGTGCCATGACATTGTACTATGACAGATCTCAGTGTTTTACAGTGGAGTAACAATGGTTTAGTTTCCTAGTCTACATAATAACCAGCGGTGCTAATAGCGGTGCTAATGCTAACAGTGAGAAAACGGCTACAACAACAGAAGTCTCCACCACAGCTACAATAAAACAGAGACGTTAAGAGATAATGACTAAAATGTCATCTCTGTCTTTCGCCCATCCCCCTATCTACCTTTCTCCCTCCCTGGGGCCTAGTAACGACCCTCGCTCCCTCCCTCCTTCCGGCCCTACTGTCTTCCCTGGGGCCTAGTAACGACCCTCGCTCCCTCTCTCCTTCCGTCTTCCCTGGGGCCTAGTAACGACCCTCGCTCCCTCCCTCCTTCCGTCCCTACTGTCTTCCCTGGGGCCTAGTAACGACCCTCGCTCCCTCCCTCCTTCCGTCTTCCCTGGGGCCTAGTAACAACCTCATCTTGCATGTGACAGACGCCGCTGTCTCAACAACCTTTCCCTATCACCGCGGCTGCCATGGTGCTCTGTTCTCTGACCGTCTGTGTGTCCTGATGCAGCGTTGGGCTTCTGTCAGATAAGCACTGTTAAGACATGAGAGGTTCTATTAGAATAAAGTGTTGCTAATTGACCTAGCCTGGTCCCAGAAAGGTTTGTACTGTCTTGCCACGTGACAATGACCACAGGAGCACAGACAGATCTGTAGTTGTCTTTTGAGTTTTTTTTTTGTTTCAAGGTTTCTAAAGTTTGTAATTTCCACTTTGACATTTCAGACTTGATTTTCCCTTACGAAAAATGTCTCAACCGCCATTAAAAAAAAAAAGTCCATAAATTATAATCCACATTATAATGTGCATTCCTGTCACTGCAGGATTATTTTCCTGCTGTAGGAGACCGGCTCAAGTTAACCAGTTAAATGTAATGTCAAAATGTAGATTCCTGCCTAAATAGACACACCTAAATGAAATTATTTATCATGAGGGCCATAAACAATACATAGTAATGTTTATACTGCCAGAAATATTAAAATCTCACCTTTCTGACAAAAAAAAAACACTTTTCTGAGATGTAGTCACTTTTGAGGACACAGTACAAATATGATACAAATATGAAAATATGAAAAATCATATATAATTGTTTTCCTATTCAACAAAAGTGGGGGAATAGGGCTTGAAATGATTGAAATGCTCTCTAAATATAATAACAATCAAATTATAAATGACATACTATAATATTTCACCTTTCTTATAACTGTAAAGTAAATATGATCATACTTGGTGGCAGTACAAAATCGGCACCATTTAATATAACGGACGACAGAGAAATGTCTGCCCAGTCAGACTCAGAGACACCCTTCAAATGTCTGCTGACTCGTTACAACTTCAGCTTTAAACACGAGCCTCTGTGACCAAGAGAAAGTGGTCATGTAAATGTAAAGTCTTTTTTTAAATTCTACGAAAGGATTTTGTAGTTTTTACATGTTGAGAACTCTAAGTCCATCGGAGAACGTCACGACAAGACTGCTTTTGCTGCTATCGCTCTGCTGTTTCATACAGCGTTTCGCAAGCAGCCAGAGGATATTGATATTTTGAGGCCAGAAAATGTGACATGACGCTCCCTATGCAAATGAGGTGTCAGATTTCACATACTGCATTTTAGCTGAGAGCGGCATGTGGAGTGGGACAACCAGAGCTATCCCGGAGTGCACAGCAATGGCGATTGTGCATAAAGATGGCAGAATTCAGATATGACGTCATTGTTTTAGCACTATTCACTGAGTTTTTCGGTTTTTCAAATTGCCTGCGCCTTGAAGCTAAAATTCGGATCATGTGTACTCTGCTAATGACCATACAAGAAAAATAGTAACAGAAAGCTATGTACAATAGGCCAACTTACATTTTACATTTACATTTTTGTCATTTAGCAGACGCTCTTATCCAGAGCGACTTACAGAAGTAATTAGGGTTAAGTGCCTTGCTCAAGGGCACAGACAGATTTTTCACCTAGTCGGGAGTCAAACCAGCAACCTTTTGGTTACTGGGCCAATGTTCTTAACCACTCTTAACCGCTAGGGGCGGCAGGTAGCTTAGTGGTTAAGAGCGTTGTGCCAGTAACTGAAAGGTTGCTGGTTCTAATCCCAGAGCCGACTTGGTGAAAAATCTGTTGATGTGCCCTTGAGCAAGGCACTTAACCCTAATTGCTCCTGTAAGTCGCTCTGGATAAGAGTGTCTGCTAAAATGGTAAGTGATACCATCTTTATGGACCTCCACTATTGATGTGCATGTCAAGAACCTTTGTTTATATTCATGTTGTTACCGTACCATATCCTCGTAAAACTGACTATCCTACCGATCCTTGACTTCGGCGATGTCATTTACAAAATAGCCTCCAACACTCTACTCAGCAAATTGGATGTAGTCTATCACAGTGCCATCCGTTTTGTCACCAAAGCCCCATATACTACCCACCATTGTGACCTGTACGCTCTTGTTGGCTGGTCCTCACTACATATTCGTCGCCAAACCCACTGGCTCCAGGTCATCTATAAATCACCGCTAGGCAAATCCCCGCCTTATCTTAGCTCATTGGTCACCATAGCAGCACCCACCCGTAGTATGCGCTCCAGCAGGTATATCTCACTGGTCATCCCCAAAGCCAACACCTCCTTTGGCCGCCATTCCTTCCAGTTCTCTGCTGCCAATGACTGGAACGAACTGCAAAAATCTCTGAAGCTGGAGACACTTATCTCCCTCACTAACTTTAAGCATCAGTTGTCAGAGCACCTTACTGATCACTGCACCTGTACACAGCCCATCTGAAATTAGCCCACCCAACTACCTCATCCCCATATTGTTATTTATTTTGCTCATTTGCACCCCAGTATCTCTATTTGCACATCATCTCTTGCATTCTCTATCATTCCAGAGTTAATACTAATTGTATTTATTTTGCACTATGGCCTATTTATTGCCTTACCTCCATAACTTGCTATATTTGCACACACTGTATATATATTTTCTGTTGTAATTTTGACTTTATGTTTTGTTTTACCCCATATGTAATAATAATAATATGCCATTTAGCAGACGCTTTTATCCAAAGCGACTTACAGACATGCGTGCATACATTTTTTGTGTATGGGTGGTCCCGGGGATCGAACCCACTACCTTGGCGTTACAAGCGCAGTGCTCTACCAGCTGAGTGTTGTTGTTTTTATGTTTTGTTTACCCCATATGTAACTCTGTGTTGTTGTTTTTAGCGCACTGCTTTGCTTTATCTTGGCCAGGTCGCAGTTGTAAATGAGAACTTGTTCTCAACTGGCTTACCTGGTTAAATAAAGGTGAAATAAAACAAATATATATATATATGTAGTTACTGTAAGTTAAATAAAAAGTATACCAGTTTCATTTAAAGACCAAAGGATTGACAGCCGTCCCATATAGGTTGCAAAATAGTTGGGAAGAGACGTACCGATTCCATGGCATAGTGTTTATGAACTGATACGCAAAACGATGCCACATTCAAAACTTAGAATTTTTCAATTAAAATTATTATATAAAATTCTTGCTACCAATAGAATGTTATTTATATGGGGGATACAATCTTCCCAGCTCTGCAGATTTGGCTGCGAAGAGACAGAATCATTAGATCATTTGTTTTGGTTCTGTCCATTTGTAGCTTGTTTTTGGACACAGGTCCAGGAATGGCTAAAGGATTGCAATATTTACCTGGAGCTAACCCTGCAGATAGCACTACTGGGTGATCTGAAAAGTCATAGTCAATCGATCAATAATATAATAATACTTTTAGCAAAAATGTTTATTTTCAATTTACAATCTGTAGAAACAATGAGAATAGAAAGGTTCAGAACTTTTGTGAAACATCACAGTACAGTTGAAAAATATATGGCAAATAGAAATCCTATATGGGTGGTGTTAAGAGATAGATGGGAGGTGTTGAATGGAGCTGAAGGATGGGACTAATAACAACTAACAACAACTAATAACAACAAGATAGATAATGTAACGCATACTGTGTCCATAATAAGTCTATAGGTTATAGGTTGAGAGCTTTAGTGAAAGAGCACAGTTAGAAAGATATGGCATATAGAAGCAAACCGGATGGACATCATGAAAATGATCGGAGAGGTTGAGGGTAGAGGAAGTTGTGGTCCTCTGTAGCTCAGCTGGTAGAGCACGGCGCTTGTAACGCCAAGGTAGTGGGTTCGATCCCCGGGACCACCCATACAAAAAAAAATGTATGCACGCATGACTGTAAGTCGCTTTGGATAAAAGCGTCTGCTAAATGGCAAATTAAAATTAAGTTCAGGAGTAAAAACAAACAAAATATAATTACTGTAAATTTGACTGTGTCCATAAAATGTATATAGTATATATAAGCTGGAAGTAGAGGCCTAAGCATTGTTGTTCACTAGTTTACTCCAATTAGGGAAGGGGTGGTGGGGTTGGAAAGTAATAAAGGGAAATATATATTTTTTAACGGATATGTATATATGTATGTATGTATGTATGTATGTATGTATGTATGTGTATGTATGAATGTGTATGTATGTATATATGTATATACATATGTATATATGTATATATATAAATATATATATATATATATATATATATGCGAGAGAAAAAACAAATGGGGGATTGGAAGTGATGCAGACAATTACATTGATGGAAGTTACAATCTATCTGCAATATTAAAGCTGATCTACCCCCCCCCAAAAAATCTGGGGATATTTCCGGAGGCACGAATGACGTAACACACGTTTCCCGGAGCTCCGCCAAGTTTTGACAAACTTTATTTAATTTAGAGCAATTCAACTACTGAACTTTCGTCAGCAAGCTAGCACAGCCGCTCATTGAGTAAACGGTTTCTAGTTCTGTTATAGTCTACAACTTTGCTTCTATTGCTGAGCTTCATTTCCGAAACATAATCAGATTCTTCACTGTTTCCCGGAAATGGCCGATAAAAGAGACACTCGCTCTAAAAGAGACCCTCCCATAGGAGGCCCCATTAAAGCCCCAGGCTTGCCTGAACGAGCCAAGTAACTCGCCAAGGTGGGAGGAGGACAGCGATGGCCTGGACGCTGCCCTTAGTTTGAGGAAGTTCACAGAAGCCTTGGATGGGCTCAAAAAGAGACCAAGTTGAAGCCAAATACATTTAAACTCAGTTTTTCAGAATTCCTGACATTTAATCCGAATGAAAATTCCCTGTTTTAGGTCAGTTAGGATCACCAGTTTATTTTAAGAATGTGAAATGTCAGAATAATAGTAGAGAGAATGATTTATTTCAGCTTTTATTTCTTTCATCACATTCCCAGTGGGTCAGAAGTTTACATACACTCAATTAGTATTTGGTAGCATTGCTTTAAATTGTTTAACTTGGGTCAAACGTTTCGGGTAGCCTTCCACAAGCTTTTGGCCCATTCCTCCTGACAGAGCTGGTGTAACTGAGTCAGGTTTGTAGGCCTCCTTGCTCGCACACGCTTTTTCAGTTCTGCGAACAAATGTTCTATAGGATTGAGGTCAGGGCTTTGTGATGGCCACTCCAATACCTTGACTTTGTTGTCCTTAAGCCATTTTGCCACAACTTTGGAAGTATGCTTTGAGTCATTGTCCATTTGGAAGACCCATTTGCGACCAAGCTTTAACTTCCTGACTGATGTCTTGAGATGTTGCTTCAATATATCCACATAATTTTCCTTCCTCATGATGCCATCTATTTTGTGAAGTGCACCAGTCCCTCCTGCAGCAAAGCACCCCCACAGCATGATGCTGCCACCCCCATGCTTCACTGTTGGGATGGTGTTCTTCGGCTTGCAAGCCTCCCCATTTTTCCTCCAAACATAACAATGGTCATTATGGCCAAACAGTTCTATTTTTGTTTCATCAGACCAGAGGACATTTCTTCAAAAAGTACGATCTTTGTCCCCATGTGCAGTTGCAAACCGTAGTCTGACTTTTTTATGGCAGTTTTGGAGCAGTGGCTTCTTCCTTGCTGACCGGCCTTTCAGGTTATGTTGATATAGGACTCATTTTACTGTGGATATAGACACTTTTGTACCTGTTTCCTCCAGCATCTTCACAAGGTTCTTTGCTGTTGTTCTGGGATTGATTGCACTTTTCGCACCAAAGTACGTTCATCTCTAGGAGACAGAACGCGTCTCCTTCCTGAGCGGTATGACGGCTGCATGGTCCCATGGTGTTTATACTTGCGTACTATTGTTTGTACAGATGAACGTGGTACCTTCAGGCGTTCGAAAATTGCTCCCAAGGATGAACCAGACTTGTGGAGGTCTACAGTTCTTTTCTGATGTCTTTGCTGATTTCTTTTGATTTTCCCATGATGTCAAGCAAAGAGGCACTGAGTTTGAAGGTAGGTCTTGAAATACATCCACAGATACACCTCCAATTAACTCAAATGATGTCATTTAGCCTATCAGAAGCTTCTAAAGCCATAACATCATTTTCTGGAATTTTCCAAGCTGTTTAAATGCACAGTCAACTTAGTGTATGTAAACTTCTGACCCACTGGAATTGTGATACAGTGAATTATAAGTGAAATAATCTGTCTGTAAACAATTGTTGGAAAAATTACTTGTGTCATGCACAAAGTAGATGTCCTAACCGACTTGCCAAAACTATAGTTTGTTAAAAAGAAATTTGTGGAGTGGTTGAAAAATAAGTTTTAATGACTCCAACCTAAGTGTATGTAAACTTCTGACTTCAACTGTATATGATCAACTTCACATGAAAAGACTGAAAAATACATTATATCTCAAGGCCATCAGACTGTTAAATAGCCATCACTAGCACATTAGAGGCTGCTGCTGCCTATTGAAATCACTGGCCACTTTAAGAAATGGAACACATTACTCATCTCATATGTATATACTGTATTCTATAATATTCTACTGTAGTCCATGCCGCTCTGTCATTGCTCGTCCATATATGTATATATTCTTAAATTCCATTCCTTACTAGATTTGGGTGTATTGGGTATATGTTGTGAAATTGTTAGATATTACTTGTTAGATATTACTGCACTGTCGGAGCTAGAAGCACAAGCATTTCACTACACCCACAATAACATCTGCTAAACACGTGTATGTGACAAATACAATTGTATTGTATTTTATTTTATTTAATACACTACCAAAATACACATTGTAGCCTTTATGAGTTTGTTGGCAAGAAGGTTGATTTTACTTCAGTGGAAATCGCCTTCTCCTCCCTGTCACGTCTCCTCCCGTTGCTCCCCTCCGGCGCCCTGATTCGCCGGTCTACTGAGCCACCGGTCTGAGAGCACCACCTCGGCAACACCGGAATGGAAACCCAACGCACCCTAATCACCTCCAGCGCACCTGCACCTCATCATCTCATCACCACCCCTATATAGGCCTGGACTGTTCAGTGTTGTGTTGTGTGTGATTGTTAGCGTCTTGTCGTGTACTCGCTCTTTGTTGTCCTCTTGCTCAGTATTAAGGAAGCCTCTACATTTCTTCGTTGTCCTGTCATAGCGCTCCGGCAGGGTGAGGGGTCCCTCAGACATTGGTGATAGCAGGAGAGATGATAGGAGGTGGTGAACTGGGTGCACTCGCCGCTCCTTGAGGTGGAACCGGAGCGATGGTCAGTTTATACAGCGTGTGGACGAAGACATCCGCCTGGCGGCTCAGGAGGACCCAGCACCTGCCAACGCCCCTCTGGGGTGCGTGTATGTACCCACCTGTGTCCGTGACCGCCTGCTGATCTGGGCGCACACCACCCTTACGGCAGGGCACTCTGGTATTACGTGCACCCTGCATTCTCTTGCACAAAAATACTGGTGGCCCACCTTGGCTTCTGATGTCTCCCGCGATATCAACTCCTGTTCCGTAAGTGCCCAAACGAAGACACCTCGGAACGCCCGGCAGGCAAACTAGTTCCCCTCCCAGTGCTTCAGCGACCTTGGTCACACCTGTCCATAGACTTTGTCACCGACCTCCCACGTTCTGACGGCTTCACCAAAGTCCTGGAGGTCGTAGATCGGTTCTCCAAATCATGCCTTTTCTTTGCCACTAACTGGTCTTCCTTCTGCTCTCCAGGTCGCTGAGGACCTGTTCCAACAGGTCTTCCGGAGGACATCGTCTTGGAACGTGGCCCCCAATTCACCTCCCGAGTGTGGAAGGCTTTCCTGGAGAAGATCGGGGCCACGGCCAGCCTCACTTCCGGGTATAGTCCTCAGTCAAATGGGCAGGTGGAGCGCATGAACCAGGAGCTGGGGAGGTTTCTTTGTTGCCACTGTCAGGACCGGCAGGGTGAGTGGGCGAGGTTTCTTCCCTGGGCAGAATATGCCCAGAACTCCCTCGTTCACTCCTCCACGGGGCTCACTCCCTTCCAGCGCGTCCTGGGGTACCTCTGGCGGATAAATTAGGTATTGTACCGGCTGCTCCTTCCCCCTCACTACTGTGTCTCACCCACTTTTCATGTGTCTCTACTCAGGCCGGTGGTTCCTGGTCCTTTGGCAGATGCCGTCACCCGGGGTACGCTCCTCCGTCCCTGGACATTGATGGGAATCCGGCGTATGCAGTGAGGGACCTGCTGGACTCCAGGTACCATGGGGGACGGCTCTGTTAACTAGTGGACTGGGAGGGGTATGGTCCTGAGGAGCTGGGGACTTTCTGGACCCCAACCTAGCCCTGGACTGTTCAGTGTTGTGTTGTGTGAGATTGTTGGTGTCTTGTCGTGTACTCACTCTTTTGTTCTCTTGCTCAGTGTTAAGTAAACCTTTACATTGTTGATTCCTGCATCTGCGTCCTGTCTCTTCGTATCCTCAGTACTCGTCACACTCCCTCTCATTTTGTGTGTATTAAAGATGTCTTACACTTTAGTAAATTGGAGAAGATAAAATATACCCTACAGGATTCTTCTGACAAATTCTACCGACTGTGGCAACCTTTCTTTACCTCTGTAGAGACACTGCAATGTCCCTCTACTCTACAGTAAACTGCCTACCTACACTTTGTATTTTATTTTTGATCTACCTTTGTGAGTTTTTAATATTAGCCTCTTATTATTATAATATTTCTATTCGTTTTGAAGACTAGCCATATTGACTGTATAAAATAACATGTGCAATGTACTGTATTCCAAGCATTGTTTACTGTAACTGTGAAAGAAAATACCAATAAAAAGTTACAAAATAATTATACAAAAATGTTAAATTACGAGCCTAGTTGGTTTAGCCACAGAAAAAGACAGGAACCTTCCCACGAGCCATGATTGGATGAGCTAATGGACGAGCAAGACATGCTGAGTTCGGATTGGTGTAGCATGCTTCTGTCTTGACACAACGGGCCAAACAAGCTGTACAAACTAAACAGAGTTAAATGGTTCCAGTCTGCCATGAAGCGTTCATCCATGTACAGTGAGGGGAAAAGTATTTGATCCCTGCTGATTTTGTACGTTTGCCCACTGACAAAGAAATGATCAGTCTATAATTTTAATGGTAGGTTTATTTGAACAGTGAGAGACAGAATAACAACAAAATAATCAAGAAAAATGCATGTCAAAAATGTTATAAATTGATTTGCATTTTAATGAGGGGAAATAAGTATTTGACCCCCTCTCAATCAGAAAGATTTCTGGCTCCCAGTTGTCTTTTATACAGGTAACAAGCTGAGATTAGGAGCACACTCTTAAAGGGAGTGCTCCTAATCTCAGCTTGTTACCTGTATAAAAGACACCTGTCCACAGAAGCAATCAATCAGATTCCAAACTCTCCACCATGGCCAAGACCAAAGACCTCTCCAAGGATGTCAGGGACAAGATTGTAGACCTACACAAGGCTGGAATGGGCTACAAGGCCATCGCCAAGCAGCTTGGTGAGAAGGTGACAACAGTTGGTGCGATTATTCGCAAATGGAAGAAACACATAACTGTCAATCTCCCTCGGCCTGGGGCTCCATGCAAGATCTCACCTCGTGGAGTTGCAATGATCATGAGAACGGTGAGGAATCAGCCCAGAACTACACGGGAGGGTCTTGTAAATGATCTCAAGGCAGCTGGGACCATAGTCACCAAGAAAACAATTGGTGACACACTACGCCATGAAGGACTGAAATCCTGCAGCGCCCGCAAGGTCCCCCTGCTCAAGAAAGCACATATACAGGCCTGTCTGAAGTTTGCCAATGAACATCTGAATGATTCAGAGGAGAACTGGGTGAAAGTGTTGTGGTCAGATGAGACCAAAATCGAGATCTTTGGCATCAACTCAACTCGCCGTGTTTGGAGGAGGAGGAATGCTGCCTATGACCCCAAGACCACCATCCCAACCATCAAACATGGAGGTGGAAACATTATGCTTTGGAGGTGTTTTTCTGCTAAAGGGACAGGACAACTTCACCACGTCAAAGGGGCGATGGACGGGGCCATGTACCGTCAAATCTTGGGTGAGAACCTCCTTCCCTCAGCCAGGGCATTGAAAATGGGTCGTGGATGGGTATTCCAGCATGACAATGACCCAAAACACACGGCCAAGGCAACAAAGGAGTGGCTCAAGAAGAAGCACATTAAGGTCCTGGAGTGTCCTAGCCAGTCTCCAGACCTTAATCCCATAGAAAATCTGTGGAGGGAGCTGAAGGTTCGAGTTGCCAAACGTCAGCCTCGAAACCTTAATGACTTGGAGAAGATCTGCAAAGAGGAGTGGAACAAAATCCGTCCTGAGATGTTTGCAAACCTGGCGGCCAACTACAAGAAACGTCTGACCTCTGTGATTGCCAACAAGGGTTTTGCCACTAAGTACTAAGTCATGTTTTGCAGAGGGGATCAAATACTTACAGTGCTATGAAAAAGTATTTGCCCCCTTTCTAATTTTCCCTACTTTTGCATATTTGTGATACTGAATGTTATCAGATCTTCAACCAAAACCTAATATTAGATAAAGGGAACATAAGTGAACAAATATTTATTTCATAAACAAAGTTATGCAACACCCAATTCCCCTGTGTGAAAAAGTAATTGCCCCCTTACACTCAATAACTGGTTGTGCCACCTTTAGCTGCAATGACTCCAACCAAATGCTTCCTGTAGTTGTTGATCAGTCTCTCACATCGCTGTGGAGGAATTTTGGCCCACTCTTCCATGCAGAACTGCTTTAACTCAGTGACGTGTGGGTTTTCAAGCATGAACTGCTCGTTTCAGGTCCTGCCACAACATCTCAATTGGGATTAGGTCTGGACTTTGACTAGGCCATTCCAAAACTTCCAATTTGTTGCTTTTTAGCAATTTTCATGTAGACTTGATTGTGTGTTTTGGATCATTGTCTTGCTGCATGACCCAGCTGCGCTTCAGCTTCAGCTCACAGATGGATGGTCTGACATTCTCCTGTAGAATTCTCTGATACAGAGCAGAATTCATGGTTCCTTCTATTAAGGCAAGTCGTCCAGGTCCTGAGGCAGCAAAGCATCCCCAAACCATCACACCACCACCACCATGCTTGACCTTTGGTATGATGCTCTTACTGTGGAATGCAGAGTTTGGTTTTCGCCAGACATTACTGGAACCATGTCGTCCAAAAAGTTATACTTTTGAATCATCTGTCCATAGAACGTTCTTCCAAGAGTCTTGATGATCATCCAGGTGCTTTTTGGCAAACTTGAGTCAACTTTTTGGACGAGATGGGTCCCATTATGCCTGGCGAAAACCAAACTCTGCATTCCACAGTAAGGATGAAGAAGAAGAAGAAGAAGAAGAAGAAGAAGAAGAAGAAGAAGAAGAGACCGAAGCAGATTATATTCGATATAGTGTGTGTTTATCAGAGACGGTAATGTGAAGAACAACATGACCTGCACCAATCAGATTAGGATATAGGCCAAGGACTGTGTATTTTTACCTGGAGTTTTTCCTTATTGTAGGCTACTACTTTCACCACTTTTAGTCTTGAAATCTTTGGTTGTTTACTACACAACCTTACTCACTCTGTTTAGCACATGGCCTCACATGTGAATCCTTAAAGAGATGGGTGGGGCTAAGGCTTAAGAGGGTGTGAACGATGCTGAATGGGTGTAGACAAAGAAGAGATCTCCAGTTGGTGCACCAAAACATTCACGGGCCATTGTCTCAAAAGTGGGGTTACAAGTTTATCAACTTTCAAAGCAGAATTACTTTCCCACTGTTCCTCAACTCCAGTGTATGATATAGCAATTATATTTCTTACCCCTTTTCTCCCCAATTGTTAGTTACAGTCTTGTCCCATCGCTGCACTCCCGTATGGACTCGGGGGAGAGGCGAAGGTCGAGAGCCATGCATATTCCAAAACAAGAACCCGCACTGCTTCTTGACACACTGCTTGCTTAACCCGGAAGCCAGCCGCACCAATGTCTTAACCCGGAAGCCAGCCGCACCAATGTCTTAACCCGGAAGCCAGCCGCACCAATGTCTTAACCCGGAAGCCAGCCGCACCAATGTCTTAACCCGGAAGCCAGCCGCACCAATGTCTTAACCCGGAAGCCAGCCGCACCAATGTGTCGGAGGAAACACCGTACAGCTGGTGACCAAAGTCAGCGTGCATGCATCCAGCCCGCCACAAGGAGTCGCTAGAGCACGATTGGACAAGGACATCCCGGCCGGCCAAACCCTCCCCTAACCCGGACGATGCTGGGCCAATTGTGCGCCGCCTCATGGGTCTCCCGGTCGCGGCCAGCTGCGACACAGCCTGGGATCGAACCTGGGTCTGTAGTGACGCCTCTAGCACTGCGATGCAGTGCCTTAGACCGCTACGCCACTCGGGAGGCAGCTATACCATTTTCTAGCTCTGAGTCTTTTATCCAACATAAAAAACACAATTTCAAATTTTGCAACATAAGACCGAATAGAGGTGGTCGGTCACATATGTAATTACTGTAAGCAGTTGAACTAGATGTAAACACAACAAACTGCAGCAATAAATGGCGTAGTCAGCGACTTTAGAATCACAATGTTGATCATATCCAGGTTCATACAAATACATGCTCAATAATAATAATAATCATATTTAATACAAAGGCTCAGATCTTCTGTTTAATTTGCACAGAATAATGCTTCAACTCAGTGTGCGTCCCAAATGGCACCCTATGCCCTATAGTGCCCTACTTTGATCAGAGCCCTATGGCCCCTGGTCTAAAGTAGTGCACTATATAGGGAATAGGGAGCCATTTGGGACGTAGCCATGGAAACCAACCGCCGACCATAAAGGAAAATAGAAAGCATTCCTAATAAAAGCCTGGATTCCATCCAAGGTGTGTTATAGAGCAACGTACCTTTTGAAAGGTAATTCACCATGAACGTTTACCATGAACGTTTACCATGAACGTTTACCATGAATGTGATGTCTGCGAATGGCAGTGTGCTGTGATATAACGCGCCTTCGATGGAATCCCAGCCCTAGGCAACAAATAATACAATACTTAAAAAAGGTACTCAGAATAATCAGAGAATTAATACAAATAAATACATAAATACATAATTACATTAAAAGCAAGAACACAGAACAGTATATATATATATAAACAACAATCAATGATGTACAATATTTACAAAGACATGACTGACGTTTAGTTTCATAACAAAGATACCATTTCACACTCGATTACAGGAAATAACAGTCTTGAGGCAAAGCTTTCAGTACCTTCTTTAGCCTTTGAAATTATCTCCCCCCCCCTATTCATGTGCTCTACTTGGTACAGCCCTAAACCTGACACGGGGGGGGAGACATGTAATGGACCAACCAGTGGTGTACTTGGTACAGTCCTAAACCTGTAATGGTGTAGCAGAGGGTAAACAAGTCAACGCAGTAGACACACCTTTCTGTGGTGAGATGCATTGAAAGTAGAGGGAGCGACCCACCTAGACATCACTGGTACTGACCCCACCTAGACATCACTGGTACTGACCCCACCTAGACATCACTGGTACTGACCCCACCTAGACATCACTGGTACTGACCCCACCTAGACATCACTGGTACTGACCCCACCTAGACTTTTCTCCTTTCACAGCACAGACTGGGTCTAATGGACTTGTTGAGGGTCCATATGTATCTTATTCTATGGCAGGTAATGTTTTTTTTCCCCCCATGAATCTTCATGTTCAGACTGATCTCCAGAGGCGAGCAGCCAATGAGTGTGAGAAAGTTTACAAAATCCCAATCCGCCCACAGCATACAGACAATCTCCCAGCACTCAGACACAAACACTCAATCTATGTAGGAGTAAATGCATTACAAAGACAGGAGAGGAGAGGAGACGAGAGGAGACGAGAGGAGACGAGAGACAGCATATTATTTGTACTGTCACCCCCCCCCCCCCCCACAGGACCAGTAAAGGGCAACATTGAAGCCATAGCAGGTTTGAATAATACAGCAGCTTTAAAAGTAACATCCCTTCCTCATGTTTCAAATCCGTTCAAATGAACACGGCCATAATGAGATGAACGGGTTAAAACAAGACTTAGCGGCGGGGCTAATAATGGACAGCCTGGTGCGAATCAGGATCAGTCGACGAGGGCAGTAGGCACACAACAACAAATCAACACTGAGCCCACGTCACAGCAGGCCACCTCAGCAGGCCACCTCAGCAGGCCACCTCAGCAGGCCACCTCAGCTGTAAAGACATACTGTATGAAGTCTTTCCAGGTTAAGTTGTAACCCTTCAAAGCCAGATGTCCAGCTGGTAACTTCATAATCTATACAGCAGGGTCAGGCAACTAGATTCAGCCACCATGGGACACGTTTTGGATGGTCAGGAGCCGGAGCTTTATTATAATCATTACAAACAGACCACAACTAAAGCCCAAAAATAAAATTGCATTTGAAAATAATAATCATTTCATGCCTTGATTACATTGAAACACGATCACATCATTTTTTATTTTTTATTAGTGGGAATACTTATGAACACATTTCCTAAATTAAACAAATGTTTTGCTGAATTCCTGGTGATTTTAGTCTTTTTTTGTGTGTTTTTTTGCAAAAACTAAACCACCTCCCAAAGAACTTTGGGGGCCCCCCAAAAAATGACTTGTGGGTATTGTATTGACCTACATTTTATGGGAAAGTGTAACACTTCAAAAATAGATGTCTTGAAGACTTCAGTCAGTGCTTCCTTGCACCGTTAAGAGCTGAGACGTAGGAACCACAGCCCAAATAAACCACAGACTAAAGATGGAATGTAAGAGAGGAGAGTGGAGGACATCAACAACCTTTCATTTCCCCCTTTAGAATGAATTAGTCCAGGGTTCAAAGGTCAATCTCAATCTGGACCCTGATATGCTTTCGGGGTGGAATGTAAGAGAAGGGAAGGGACGACATCAACTTCTATATGCACCTCAGAAAACATTGGTGCAGAGATTAACGTTCAAACCAGACACTGAAGTACATTTTCTGAACAATTAATGGACAGACAGCACCACTCCAGACCACTACGGTGCATTGTCATTGTCACACAAAGGATATGAAGGCATTGTCATTGTCACACCCGTACAGCCGGTCCATTGGGGGCGGTCAGGGGTACTTGGGATCCACAGTCGTAGTCTCGGTCAGCCATGTGGTGCCTGGTGATGGGCCTGCCGCTGTGAGGGTACCCCCGTCTGTCCACCTGTCTGTCCCTGAAACTAGCGATGTAACTCTGAGGAGGGAGAGGAAAAGGAAGAAGGGGGAGGTAGGGAGGGAGGGCGAGAGAGAGGGGGAGAGGGAGGGAGGGAGGGCAATGGGAGGGAAGGGGAGGGAGAGCGAGAGGACAGAAGAGGGGGAGGGAGAGAGGGGGAGGTCGTAGAGGAGGGAGGGAGAGGAGGCGGGAGAGGGAGGGAGGGAGGGTAGGGAAGGGGGAGGGAAGAAGGGAGGGGGACGGGGAACGAGAGGGGGAGGTGAGGAAGAAGGAAGAGAGAAAGGGGGGTGGAGGAGACGAGGGTCAGAAGAGAGAGGAAGAGAGAGAGAGAGAGAGGACGAGAGAGAGAGAGGAGCGATGAGAGAGGAGAGAGAGAGGGAGGCAGGGAGAGAGAGAGGCGGAGAGGAGAGACGGGAGAGAGAGAGAGAGGGCGGGAGGAGAGAGAGAGAGAGAGAGAGAGGGAGAGAGCGGCGAGGGACGGGAGGGAGACGGAGGGAGGGACGAGGAGAGGGAGAGATGGCGAGGAGCGAGGGAGAGGGAGGGAGAGAAAGGGAGAGGGAGGGAGAGAGAGGGAAAGGGAGAGGAGAGAGGGAGAGGTAAGGGGAGAGAAAGATGGTTAGAGAGAGATGAGGGAGAGGGAGTAGAGCGGAGAGGTAAGGAGAGAGGGAGAGGGAGAGATGTAGAGAGGAGGGAGAGCGGAGAAAGCGAGAGAGAGAGAGAGAGGGAGAGCGGGACGAGACGGAAAGGGAGAGAGAGATGGAGAGGGAGAGGTAGGGAGAGAGAGCTGGTGGAGGGAGAGGTAGAGGTAAGGAGAGGGGGCGAGGAGAGATGGAGAGAGAGGGAGAGGGAGGGAGCGAGAGAGAGGGAGGGAGGGAGAGAGAGAGAAGGAGGGAGAGAGAGGGAAAGGGAGAAAGGGAGAGGGAGGGAGAGAGCCGAGGGGAGAGGTTAGGAGAGAGCAGAGAGAGAGGGGGAGGGGGAGCGGGAGGTGGAGAGGTAGAGGTAAGGAGAGGGAGAGAGGGAGAGAGAGAGAGAGAGGGAGGCAGAGGGAGAGAGGGAGGGAGGGGAGAGGGAGGAAGAGTGTTTGTCCAGAGCCAAGAGACAAAGACAGTGATTGACATAGATGAAGAGAGAGGAAGACAGATGAAGATAGATAAAGACAGGTACAGTTTTCCAGAAGATATTGAGAGGCACACATACACATTTACAGACACTGAAATAGACACAAATATACATTGACAGACATATTGACAGCCGTTGAGACAAGCAATTAGATACAGACAGTCTATGTCTCTCTGCCTGTCTGCATCCCAAATGGCCCCCCCTATTCCCTATAGTGTACTGCTTTTTCTGCCAGGGCCCTTATGGAAAAGGGTGCCATTCGGGACTCACACAGGCAGAGAGACAGAGAGCCAGGGTCTTACAGGCGAGAGCACGTCCCCATCGAAGCGTCGGGTGTGGTTTGGTTTCATGTGGTAGGTGAAAGGCTCAGGGAGGAGGGGTTTGGTGGTGGTGGTAGGTGGAGGGTAGGTAGGAGGAGGAGGGCGGTGGTACTGTTGATGCTGGAGGTGCCCCGTCTGCTTCTGCTGTTGCTGCTGCTGCGGTCTCTTCTTCTTTTCATTCTCATAATCATTCAGGTCTTTCTGGTCTCTTTACTGTCTGCTGGTCATGCATCAATGGACCCCCTCCGCTGCGGCGAACTGAGAAACACTGGAAAGGGAGAGACAGGAGGAGAGGATGAGAGAGGGAGGGTAGAGAGAGAGAGAGAGAGGGAGTGAGGAGAGAGAAAGGAGGGACCGACTGAGATGAGGAGGGGAGAGAGAGAGACCGAGAGAGAGCGAGAGGGATCGTGTGACGAAAGATGAGATGAAGGAGAGAGAGGGTGCAAAGAGAGACGACATCGCATGACAGGAGAAGAGAAGAGACGTTTGATTAGAAGGCGGAGTAGATGGAGAGAGGAGCACTGAGAGAGAGAGAGACTGGAGGAGGTAGAGAGAGAGGAGAGGTGAGAGGAGCGAGGGAGGAGAGAGGAGAGCAGAGGAGAGGAGGAGAGAAAGAGAGAGAGAGAGTAGGGAGGTAGAGAGAGAGACAGGAGGAGAGGAGAGAGAGGGAGGGTTAGAGTTAGAGAGAGAGATGAGAGAGAGAGATACTATGACTTTCCGAACCGCCGCGAGGGGCCAGTTCACGAGCGAGAGAGTGAGAATACTCTTGGGAACTGAGGAGCCGAGCGACGACGGACCCCTGTGCCCGAGCGAGCAGCCGAGCAGACGCTCCAGGGAGGACCATGCGAGCCGGACCGACCGACGCCGATGAGATGATGGCCTGATCTGAAGTGTCCTGAGCAGTATCATGATGAGCGGAGTAGACCGGACCGATGAGGGGAGGAGAGAGCCGCCGAGAGAGCCGAGACAGACGACCCGCGAGACCTCGAGATTGAGTGACGAGCAAAGACTCGGGTCTGGACCTTGCGAGATGAGGGTGAGTCGGAGGGAGCCATGTCGGGTGACGAGACCTCCGCAAACGACCGACTACGAACGGAGTCGCCCGAGAGCCATTGAGTCTCGACCGCCTGCGCGCAGAGGCGAGAGATCGATGAGAGAGCCGAGGCCGAGGGATGCGTGGTGAGCGATTCTTATGCTTTCTTTAGCGTTTGAGGGTTTTAGAAAGATAGTTTAAGTTAGTGAGCAAAGGGTAGTATTATTTACGTTCTGAACAGGCAGTATCTGTTCGCATTTCTTGATCATGGGCACCCAGCTGATTGCGATGGGGCGGGACGGGTTCGGGTACGAGAGCGACCGGGGTTATTGGGGTCGATTGCCGACTAGAGAGAGGGGAGGGTGAGGGAGAGAAGATTCTATAGCCGGGTTCATCGGATGTAGAGTTAGTAAATAGCGGGTGGGCGGGTAGCTAGATGACTGAGAGAGAGAGAGGGGTGGGGATGGGTCTCGGCGAGCGGTTTGGAGGGTAGAGAGGGGAGTAGAAGGATTTTCTTTTTAGAGAGGGACAGTGGTTGGTCGTGGAGGCGTGTTGGAGTGGTTGATAGCTTTGCGCGTTATTAGAGAGAGACAGGAGGACGAGGATTGAGGTATATATTAGAGAGAGACTTAGGTTAGGAGTTGAGAACGATTTTAGGTGGTGGGAGAGGAGAGGGTGCTGTTTTTTACGTAGTATTTAGGGTATTGTTTGGGAGAGGGAGGGTTAGTGAGAAGAAGCCTAGTTTATAGTTTTAGTAGAGTTATGTTAGACTGAGATTTGGCGGAATCTACAGAGAGCACAGGAGAGAGAGAGACAGCGCAGGCCTAGGTGCTTTTTGAGCTTACACGGGTAGGATGACGTCTTCGGCGCGCATTTACGACAGCGACGGACCCCGAGAGGAGAAGCAAGGCAGCAAAGGAGGATTAGTTAGTGCGGTAGAGTCAGATCCCCTCTCGAGAGGGAAGACGCGGACTCTTGATCGAGGTTCCCAGATCGACGTGAGAGACGGCGCGGTTAGCGGTACGAGAGAGGACGAAGAAGAGGAGGGGGAATTTTTATACAGCTTGGAGGTGAGAGAGATATTTTCTGGACTAGTGTGAGCCTCGGATGAGATTGAGTCCCACCCCTTCGCAACGCCAGGGCTGCGAGGGGGGTATGATTGGTAACGGGATTAGAGGGTGTGCACGGGTATAGCGAGACGAGAACGAGTGTAGGAGAGAGGGACTAGAGCTGTTGATTAGCGCTAGTTAGCTCAGAGAAATCTGGCTCTACGCAGAGATCACCATTGTTTTTATGGTCTTAATTCTTCCTCCCTCCCCACTCATCTCCCAATCATTCTAATTACCTCGCCAGAGTCATGAAGGCAGAGAGAAAGGAGGGACCATGAGATCCAGCATTTTCGGTATGAGAGAGGGTTTACGAAGGTTAGAGGTTAGTATTCGAGCCGCGGGACTGGGGTATACGAAGAAGAGTAGACGTAGAGAGGACGATATTAGTTCCGAGAGATGTTAATAATGCGAGAGAAGTGACGGGTAGCGATTAGAGAGAGAATTTGTCGCACCCGAGGTATAGAGCATTACTATATTATTTTTAGATTTGTTTAAGTGGGTCGCGGAGAACTAGAGGGAGGGTTAGTTTTTTTTCTACTTATGCGTTATGGGTTGGAGTGGTTTTGTGAGAGTGGTCTCTCGTCGGTGCTCAGGACTGGACTATTTTTAGTAGAGCCCTACTGTTGGTAGTTCTAGTTAGAGTTTAGGTTAAGGAGAGAGAGGAGTTTAGTTAGTATAGAGTTTAGTTTAGAGAGAGAGAAAGGGGTAGAGTAGAGTAGAGTTTTAGTAGTAGAGTTGTTATTAGTTTAGTAGAGAGATAGAGAGCTTATTGTTAGTTTAGGTTTTTTTAGAGAGAGATAGAGACGAGAGAATTTAGGAGAGATCGTAGTTAGTTAGATAGGGTGAGAGGAGTTAGAGAGAAGTAGAGTTATAATGAGGAGACTAGAGTCTTAAGCGCTCCTAGAGATCGCACCTTAGTTACGATAAGCTGTTAGTATCTCACGCTAAGGTCCTCGAGGAGAGGGCCCAGGAGACGGTAGACGAGAGAGGCTTTTTAGAGAGAGATATGAGTGAAGTTTCAGCGTAGAGCTAGACGCGAAAGGTGAGGTTACCCGTGTAGACTCATGAGGGTTTTACGCTAGGGACCCGTCGAGATGAGGGCGAGGAGGGAGAGGGGGGGTAGACGTCGTAAGTGTAGAGTATTAGTAGAATAGGGACTTCATGTAAGCGTGTTTAAGGGGAAGAGAGAGAGAGGAAGGAGCGAGTAGGATGGAGGATGAGAGAGGAGGGATAGAGGGAGAGAGAAAGAGAGAGAGAGAGAGAGAAGAGAGATAGAGAGGAGAGGAGAGAGAGAGGGATGAGAGCGAAGAAGAGAGGAGAGAGGACGCAGGATGGAGAGAGAGAGAGAGAGAGATGAGAGAGAGAGACAGGAGGAGAGGATGAGAGAGGGGGTAGAGAGAGGGAGATCGAGAGATGAAAGGTAGAGAGAGAGAGTGGGGGGGGGATAAGAGACAGAGGCAGAGAGATAAATATGTAGACAGTCTGAATCCTCCTCATCTTCCATCCAACATCACAAATAGCACATCCCCCATTCATACAGCATACAGAGAAAGAAAACCTCCTCTTCCATCATTCATACAGCATCCCTCTTTTCACATCGTTCAAAACACAATTATCCAAACCCGCAGGAGTCTGGGGATATTGAAAATGACAAAATATTGTGTTGTGTCCCAAATGGCATCCTATTTCTCATACAGAATGAGTACTTTCACATTTGGGACGCAGACATTGTGCTGCAGCACAAACAGAATCCTAAAATGTTATGACACCCTCCCCATGAAGCATATGACTGATAATTATGTTCCCTGTTCATTATCAACTGCAGCAGGACTAATAATAATGTTCACTGTTCATTATCAGTAGCAGGACTAATAATACTGTTCCCTGTTCATTATCAGCATCATCAGGACTAATAATTATGTTCCCAGTTCATTAACATTACCCCGGACTAATTAATACTTGTCCCTGGTTATATCAAGTAGCAGGACTTAATAATACTGTTCCGTTAATTCTCAAGTAGAAGGCATTAACATAATATTGTTCCATGGTCATTATCAGTACAGGACTAATAATACTGTTCCATGTTCATTATCAGTAGCAGGACTAATAATACTGTTCCCTGGTTATTATCAGTAGCAGGACTAATAATACTGTTCCCTGTTGCATTATCTGCATCATCAGGACTAATAATACTGTTCCTTTTCATTATCAGTAGCAGCATAGGACTAATTTAATACTGTTCCCTTTTCATTATCAGATAGAGCGGGGAATAATAATTACTGTTCCCTGTTCCTTCTCGTAGAAGCAGGAGAATAATACTGTTCCATGTTCATTTTTCGCAGCAGAAGGACTAAATAATACTGTTCCCTGTTCATTACAAATGCATCAGGACAATAATACGTTCCCTGTTCATTATCGCAATCATCAGGCCTAATAATAATGTTCCCGGTCATTATCAGATAATCAGGACTAATAATACTGTTCCCTGTGTCATTATCGCATTCAGACTAATAATAATGTTCCCTGTTTCATTAACCTTATATCAGGACTAATAATACGTGTCCTGGTTATGATAAGTAGAGGACTACAAATACGGTCCCGCGGCATTTTCAGTAGGACTAATAATACTGTTCCATGTTCTTATCAGTTAGCAGGGACTAAATATACTGTTCCCATGTTCATTATTCAGTAGCAGGATAATATAATGTTCCCTGGTTATTATCAGTAGAGGACTGATATACTTGTCCCTGTTCATATTACTGCAACAGGACTATAATTACTGTTCCCTTTTCATTATCAGTAGCAGCAGGACTAATAATACTGTGTTCCCTTTGCCTTATCAGAGCAGCAGGACTAATAATACTGTTCCCTGTCATTATCAGTAAGCAGCAGGATAATAATACTGTTCCAGTTCATTATCAGAAGCAGGACTAATAATACGTTCCTGTTAGTATCAGCAGCAGGAATATATACTGTTCCCTTTTCATTTATCAGTCGAAGCAGGACTTAATAATACTGATTCCCTTTTCCATTATCACCTCATAAGGGGATAATAAGACTGTTCCCTGTTATTATCAGTAGCAGCAGGACTAATAATCCTGTGCCCGGTGCATTATCTTATCATCAGGGACTAATAATACTGGTCCCTGTTTCATTATCAAATGCATAGACTAATAATACTGTCCCTGTTCTTTATCAGTAGCAGCAGGACATAAAATACTGTTCCCTGTTATATCATCATCATCAGGACTAATAAAATACTGTTCCCTGTTCATTATCAAATGCAGTCGGACTAAATAATACTGTTCACTGTTCCTTATCAGTTTAGCCAGCAGGACTTAATAGACTGTTCCCTGTTTCTTATCAGATCATAAGGACCAATAATACTGTTCCCTGTTCATTATCAGTAAGCAGCGGACTAATATACTGTTCCCTTTCATTATCATATCATCAGGACTTAATACTGTTCACCTGTTCATTAGTGAAATGCATCAGGACTAATGAATACTGTTCATTTCATTATCCAGTAGAGCACGGGACTAATAATACTGTTCCCTGGTGTTCATTATCAGAATCATAAGGGACTAATATTACTGTTCCCTGTTCATATCAGTGCAGCAGGACTTACAATATGTTCCTGTTCATTATCATTCTCCTTCAGGACTGAATAATGTTCCCTGTTCATATCAAATGCGATCAGGACTTTAATAATACTGTTCCCTGTTCCTTACAGTGCACAGGACTAAAATACTGTTCCCGGTTTTTTCCTTATCCAGGCAATCATAAGGACTAATAAACGTCCCGGTTCATATCAAATGCATAGGATAATAAACTGTCCATGTTCATTACAGCTCATCAGGATACTAACTGTTCCTGTCATTATCAGCATCATCAGAGGGACTAAATAACTGTCCGTCATTATCAACATCATCCGGACTAATAATTACTGTTCCTGGTCATTACAGCATCAGGACTAATAATACTGTTCCCTGTTCCATTATCAGCCAGCAGGACTAATAATACTGTTTCCAGTCATTCTAAGCAGCAGGAGTTAATAATTACTGTTCCCGGTTCATTATCAGTAGAAAGCAGCATAATAATACGGTCATTATAAGCATCATTCCGGACTAAACTACTGGTACCCTGTCCTATCAGTAGCAGCGGGGACTAATAATACTGTTCCTGTTCATTACAAATGCATCAGGACTAATAATAAATACTGTTCCCTGTATTCATATCAGCAGAGAACAGCAGCAAAATAATACTGTTCCCTGTTTCATTATCAGTAGCAGCAGGACTAATAATACTGTTCCTGTTCATTATCAAATGCATCAGGACTAATAATAATGTTCCCTGTTCCTATCAGGCATCATCAGGGACTAATAACTACGTTCCTGTTTCATTATCATTATCATCAGGGACTAAAATACGTTCCCTGTCATTATCCGCATAATCAGGACTAATAATACTGTCCCTGTTTCATTATCAACATCATCAGGACTAATAATACGTTCCCTGGTCATTATCATTATCATCAGGACTAATAATACTGCTTCCCTGTTCATTATCAGCATCACAGGGGACTAAGAATACTGTTCCCTGTTCATTATCATTATCATCAGGACTAAAAATACTGTTCCCTGTTCATTATCAGCATCATCAGGATAATATAATACGGTT
The DNA here is from genome assembly GCA_902810595.1 of Coregonus sp. 'balchen'. Taxonomy (NCBI): domain Eukaryota; kingdom Metazoa; phylum Chordata; class Actinopteri; order Salmoniformes; family Salmonidae; genus Coregonus; species Coregonus sp. 'balchen'. Next base: position 50,235,786 of record LR778275.1, on the reverse strand, counting down.
CCCTGTCTCATTATCAGCATCATCAGGACTAATAAATGTTCCCTGTTCATTCGCAACATCATAAGGACTAATAAGACTGTCCCTGTTTCATTATCAGCAGCAGGACTCATAATTTACTGTTCATGTTCATTATCAGCAGAAGGACTAAGAATACTGTTCTGTTTCATATAAGCAGCAGGAGTAATAATACTGTTCCTGTATCATTATCAGCAGCAGCAGCAGGAAAATCATACTTGTTCCCTGTCATATCAGTAGCAGGCAGGGACTAATACTACTGTCCCTGTTCAGTATCAAATGCTATCATGACTTAATAATACTGTTCCCTGTTCATATCAGCATCATCAGGACTACTAATCTGTCCCTGTCATTATCATATCCATCAGGGTAATAATATGTCCCTGTTCATATTCAGCATACCCCACTAGGATAATCACTACAGTTCCTCATTATCAACATCATCAGGCTAATAATTACTGTCCCTGTTCCTTATCCTTATGCATCAGGACTAATATACGTTCCATGTTCATTATCAGCTATCAGCGAATAATACTACTGTCCTTGTTTCATTCATCATTATCATCAGGACTAAAGACTGTTCCTGTTCATTTCAGAATCATGAAGGGACTAATAATACTGTTCCCTGTTCATTAACATTATCATAAGGACTAATAATACTGTTCCCCTGTCATTATCGCATTCATCAGGACTAATTTAATACTGGTCTTCGTTCATCTATCAAGTAGCAGCAGGGGACTAATTAATACTGTTCCTGTTCCTTATCATTATCATCGGACTAATAATATGTTCCCTGTTACTTATCAGTACTTGCAGGACTAAGAATTACTGTTCCCGGTCAATTATCACAAGCAGACAATAATACCTGGTCCCTATTATATCTGCATAATCAGGACTAATAATATGTTCCTGTTCATTATCAGAACATTCAGGGACTAATAATTACTGTTCCCTGTTCATTATCAGCATCATCCAGGATAATAATACGGTCCCTGGTTATTATCCGTAGCGCAGCAGGACTAATAATACTTCCCTGTTCATTATCATTATCATCGGACTACATAATTACTGTTCCCTGTTCATATCAACCGCACAGACTAAATAATACTGTTTCCCTATCATTATCAGCATCATCAGGACTAATAATACTGTTACCCAGTTCATATCCAGCAATCATCAGGACTAAGTAATACTGTTCACTGTTCATTATCAAAGCATCAGGATAATATACTGTTCCTGTTCCTTATCAGGCAGCAGGACTAATAATACTGTTCCTGTTCATTATCAGCAGCAGGACAATAATACTGTTCCTGTTCATTTTATAAGACAGAGGAGTAAAATTTACTGTTCCCTGTTCATTTATCAGTAGCAGCAGGACTTAAATAATACTGTTTCATTATCAGCATCATCCGGACTAATCAATACTGTTCACTGTTCCTTATCAGTAGCAGCGAGGACTAATACTACTGTCCCTGAGTCATTATCCAAATGCATCAGGAATATAATACTGTTCCCTGTTCATTATCAGCAGCGCAGGAAAAATATACTGTCCCTGTGCCTTATCAGTAGCAGCAGGACAAGAATACTGTTCCCGTTTCATTATCAAATGGCATAAAGGACTAATAATACTGTTCCCTCCCTGTTCATATACAGCATCATCAGGACTAATAATAATAAGTTCCTTGTTTCATTATCATTATCATCAGGACTAAAATTAATGTTCCCTGTTCATTATCGCATAATAAGGAATAAGAATACTGTTCCATGTTCATTATCAGTAGCAGAGGGACTAAATAAACTAAATACTGTTCCCTGTTCATTACATTATTCATCAGGACTAATATACTGTTCCCTGTCATTATCAGCATAATCCGGACTACTAACTACTGGTTCCCTTTTCATTATCATATCATCAGGACTAATCCTATGTTCCCTGTTCATTTACAGCTCATCAGGACTAATTTACCTACTTTTCCCGTTCATTAACATATCATCCGGACGAATAAGACTGTCACTGTTCATTATCTGATCAATCAGACTAATAATACTGTTCCTGTTCATATAGGCTCATCAGGATAATTAATACTGTTTCCCTGTTCATTATCAGTAGCAGCAGGACTAATAATACTGTCCACTGTTCAGGATTCATATCATCAGGGACTAATAATACTGTTCCCTGTTTCATTATCAGTATTAGCAGGACAATAATACTGTTCATGTTCATTATCAGCAGAACGGGGAATACTCAATATGTTCCATCTTATTATCTGCTAATCAGGACTAATAATAGGTTCCCCTGTTCATTATCAGCATCATCAGGACTAATATAATACTGTTTACGGGTCCATTATCAGCATTCATCAGGGAATTATAATACTGTTCCCTGTTCATATCAGTAGCAGGTAGGAAATAATATACGTCCCTTTCATTATCATTATCATCAGGACTCAATTATATGTTCACCCTGTCATTATCAACAGCAGCAGGACCTAATAAGTGTTCCTATTTCATTATCAGCATCAGCAGGGACGAATAATATGTCCCAGTAATTATCAGCATCATCAGGACTAATAAACTTTCCCTGTCTATTATCAACATCATCAGGACTAAGTAATACTGTTCCCTGTTCATTATCAGAAGCAGACTAATAATCATGTTCCTGTTCATTATCAGAGAGGACTAATAATACTGTTCCCTGTCATTATAAGCAGAGAGTAATAAACTGTTTCATGTTCATTATCAGCCAGCAGCAGGAAAAATAATTACTGTTCCTGTTCATTATCAGTAAGCAGCAGGACAATACTATGTTCCCTGTTCATTATCAAGATCAGGAATATAATACTGTTCCCTGTTCATTCTCCAGCATTCATCAGGACTAATACTTACGGTTCCCTGTTCATTATCATTATCTCAGGACTAATAATACAGTTCCTCTGTTCATTATCGCTCATCAGGACTGGACTAATTCTGTTCCCGTTCATTAGTCAAACATCATCAGGACTAATAATACTGTTCCTGGTCATTATCATATCATCAGGGACTAATCATACTGTTTCCCGTTCAGTCTCAGCATCACATTGATAATAATATGTGTCCCTGTTCAGTACCTTCATTATCAATCAGACAATAATACTGTCATGTTCCTTATCAGCATCATCAGGACTAATAATACTGTTCCCTGTTCCTTAACAGTTATCATCAGGATACTAATACGTTCAATGTTCATATCTGCATCATCAGGACTAATATACTGTTGCCCTGCTCATATCAAGTGCAGCAGGACTAATAATACTGTTCATGTTTTCATTATCATCAGCATCAGGACTAATATTACTGTTCCCTGTTCATTATCAGTATAGCAGGACTAATAATAATGTGTCCTGTTCATTATCAGCGCAGGACTAATAATAAGGTTCCCTCTTCATTATCGCAGTCATCAGGATAATAACTAATGTTTCCCTGTTATGATCAGCATCATCAGACTAAATACTGTTCACCTAGTGCATTATCAGCTCATCAGGCAATAATAATACTGTTCCTGCGTCATTATTCAGTAGAAGCAGGACTCATACTTACTGTTCCCTGTCCATTAGCATTCGCATTCCAGGACTAATAATATGTTCCCTGTTCATTATCAACAGCAAGCAGGACTTAATAAATTTGTTCTATTCATATCAGCATATCAGGACTAACTATACTGTTCCAAGCTTATATCAGGCATCATAGGAATAATAAACTGTTCCATGTTCAGTAATAACATATCAGGGACTAATAATTACTGTTCCCTGTTCATTATCAGCAGCAGGACTAATAATATGTTCCTGTTTATTATCAGCAGAAGGACTAATAATACTGTTCCTGTTGCATTTAAGAGCCAGCAGAGTAATAATACTGTTTCCTGTTCATATCAGTAGCAGCAGCACTAATAATACTGTTAATACTCAGAATAATCGGGAACTAATAATTACTGTTCCTGTTCTTATTCAGTAGCAGCAGGACTAATAATACTGTCCTGTTCATTATCAAATGCATCAGGACTAAAATACTGTTTCCCGGTAATTATCAGCAGCACCAAGAAGCAGGAAAATAATACGTTCATGTCATTATCAGTAGCAGCAGATTAATTAATATGTTACCTGTTCATGATAAAATGCATCAGGACTAATATTACGTTCCCTGTCATTATCAGCATCATAAGGGACTTAATATTACGGTCCCTGTTCATATCATTATATCAGGGGACTAATAATTACGTTCCCTGTTCATTATCAGATAATCAGGACGAATAATACTGTTCCCTGGTCATTTATCAGTTAGCAGCGGACTAATCAGTACTGTTCCTGTTCATTATCATTATCATCAGGACTAATAATTAAGGTTCCCTGTTCATTTCAGACATCATCAGGAACTAATTAAGACTGTGCCCTTTTCATTTATCATTATCATCAGGATAATAATACTGTTCCCTGTTCATTATCAGAATCCATCGGATAATAATACCGGTTCCCTGGTTCAATGAACATTATCATAGGGACTATAATACTGTTCCATGTTCATTTATCGTGATCATCAGGGACTAATTAATGACTGTTCCCTGTTAATATCAGTAGCGCAGGATATAATAACTTTTCCGTTCATGATAATAATATCAGGACTAATATAATGTTCCTGTCATTATCCGTCGCAGCAGGACTAATTAATACTGTCTGTTCTTATCAGCAGCAGACTAATAATACTGTTCCATCTTAATTATCTGCCTCACAGGACTAATATACTGTTTCACTGTCAGTAGCAGCATCCTCAGGAAGACTAATAATACTGTTCACTGTCATTATCAGCATCATCAGGACTAATAATAAGTTCCCTGTTCATTATCAGTCGCAGCAGGAAATAATACTGTTCCCTGTTCATTATCATTATCATCGGACTAATAATACGTTCCATGTCATGATCAAACACAGCAGGATAATAATACTGTTCATGTTCATTATCAGCTCATCAGGGACTATAATACTGTTCCCTGTTCATATCGCATTCATCAGGACTAATAATACTGTTCCCTGTTCATTATCAGTAGCAGCAGGACTAATAATACTGTTCCCTGTTCATTATCATTATCATCAGGACTAATAATACTGTTCCCTGTTCATTATCAACAGCAGCAGGACTAATAATACTGTTCCCTGTTCATTATCAGCATCATCAGGACTAATAATACTGTTCCCTGTTCATTATCAGTAGCAGGACTAATAATACTGTTCCCTGTTCATTATCAGCATCAGGACTAATAATACTGTTCCCTGTTCATTATCAGTAGCAGGACTAATAATACTGTTCCCTGTTCATTATCAGCATCATCAGAACTAATAATACTGTTCCCTGTTCATTATCAGTAGCAGCAGGACTAATAATACTGTTCCCTGTTCATTATCTGCATCATCAGGACTAATAATACTGTTCCCTGTTCATTATCAGTAGCAGCAGGACTAATAATACTGTTCCCTGTTCATTATCTGCATCATCAGGACTAATAATACTGTTCCCTGTTCATTATCATCATCATCAGGACTAATAATACTGTTCCCTGTTCATTATCAGCATCATCAGGACTAATAATACTGTTCCCTGTTCATTATCATCATCATCAGGACTAATAATACTGTTCCCTGTTCATTATCAGTAGCAGCAGGACTAATAATACTGTTCCCTGTTCATTATCAGTAGCAGGAGGATTTTTGTGTCATATCTGCTGCTCTCTCACAGCCAGGGAGGTATATGTCAGAATATCCACCTAATGAAGTCCCCTATGCCCCCTCTCACCCCTCCTCACCCCCTCTAACCATCCTTGCTGCATCTCGTTGTCTCTCCCTGACCTTCACCCCATCTCACCCTTCTCTCTTCCTCTCTTCCTCACCGGCTAACTGCCCCCTCACCCCTCTGCCCCCCCCCCCCTTACCCCCCCCCCCCCCTCACCGGCTCGCTTCCCCTTCACCTCTCTGCCCCCCCCCCCTTACCCCACCCCCCCTCACACCGGCTCGCTGCCCCCTCATCCCTCTGCCCCCCCTCACCAGGCTGTTACTATGACAACCACCAGATTCCAACCACAGCATCACAACCAAAGCTTCCTTCCCTCTCTTGATTTAGAGCACATGCTTTGATCACAAACCATCACATGTTCACAGATTAATCACATAATGTGTGACTTCTTGTTAAAGCGTCATTATATTGTAGAACCTCTTTCTCTGACATCGCTGATTCTGTGGCGGTATATTAGCCTACCTCCAACCTCACACTCCCACACACAATAATCACACTTTAGGCCGGTTAGACCCAGATTAAGCCTAGTCCTGGCCCCATTGGTTTGTAGTCTTGGACTTGGCTTAAAGCAACTGTCCAGTCAAAATACTCACTTTTAAAAAGTTTGTATTCTGTTAACTCATACCCAAATAATGTTGTTGACTCATCCTATACTCGTATTTGTGGCCATAGCATGAATAGGAGAAAAAAAAAACACTTCAAAAACCCCACCTCAAACTTTTATCTCACAGAGACCATTTAAAAAATACTATTTCCTCATAGAGGATGTTCTACTCCTGAGTAGGACGAGCTGGCCAATCAGTGGTCTAGTGGAGGATGAGCTGGCCAATCATCGGTCTAGAGTAGGATGAGCTGGCCAATCAGCGGTCTAGAGTAGGATGAGCTGGCCAATCAGTGGTCTAGAGCAGGGGTTCGCGCGAGGGGTCGGCAGGGGGGCATTTATAGGATTTTTAGCCCATATATATTGTTGTAATTTTTTTGTCACTCAAATATCACATGAATACACATTAGACATGGCAAAATGTATAGAATTGCAAGAAAAGTAGGTTTAAAACTGCAAAAAAAATGTACACCCCATGACAAAATGTGTAGAATTGCTTTAAACCTGCAAAATTCTCTCCACCAACAAGAGGGATGTGAAGAGTTTGTACCATGAAATAAACATGGCGCTGATGATGTAAGAGGATGTTCACCAATGCTGGAAGACTAGAGGAGGATGAGCTGGCCAATCAGCGGTCTAGAGGAGGATGAGTTGGCCAATCAGTGGTCTAGAGGAGGATGAGCTGGCCAATCAGCGGTCTAGAGGAGGATGAGCTGGCCAATCAGCGGTCTAGAGGAGGATGAGCTGGCCAATCAGCGGTCTAGAGGAGGATGAGCTGGCCAATCAGTGGTCTAGAGGAGGATGAGCTGGCCAATCAGCGGTCTAGAGGAGGATGAGCTGGCCAATCAGCGGTCTAGAGGAGGATGAGCTGGCCAATCAGCGGTCTAGAGGAGGATGAGCTGGCCAATCAGCGGTCTACTCGCATTAAGATTTTTTATGACCGATATACGCGCATACCATTCTGTTGTTGGGGTACGCGCATACCATTCTGTTGTTGGGGTACGCGCACACCATTCCAACAGAGAAAAGCTGCTTTTTAACATATTAAATACCATTTTTTGGAAGGAAAAGTCTTTCACTCATATTGTAGGTAATTATAGGTCATATTTCATTGAAATCTGAAAACACTGGACAGATACTTTAATCATGTCTAGGACTAGGTTCAAACTTGGTATGACAATGACCACAGCTGGCAAGACTGCACCAACATATCTATCACTCACCCTCAGTGTGGGAGTATCCCTCTGTTAGGGTTAAAGGTCAGGGATCAGATTCACCCTCAGTGTGGGAGTATCCCTCTGTTAGGGTTAAAGGTCAGGGATCAGACTCACCCTCAGTGTGGGAGTATCCCTCTGTTAGGGTTAAAGGTCAGGGATCAGACTCACCCTCAGTGTGGGAGTATCCCTCTGTTAGGGTTAAAGGTCAGGGATCAGACTCACCCTCAGTGTGGGAGTATCCCTCTGTTAGGGTTAAAGGTCAGGGATCAGATTCACCCTCAGTGTGGGAGTATCCCTCTGTTAGGGTTAAAGGTCAGGGATCAGACTCACTCTCAGTGTGGGAGTATCCCTCTGTTAGGGTTAAAGGTCAGGGATCAGACTCACCCTCAGTGTGGGAGTATCCCTCTGTTAGGGTTAAAGGTCAGGGATCAGATTCACCCTCAGTGTGTGAGTATCCCTCTGTTAGGGTTAGGGTTAAAGGTCAGGGATCAGACTCACCCTCAGTGTGTGAATATTCCTCTGTTAGGGTTAGGGTTAAAGGTTAGGGATCAGACTCACCCTCAGTGTGGGAGTATCCCTCTGTTAGGGTTAAAGGTCAGGGATCAGACTCACCCGCAGTGTGTGAATATCCCTCGGCGGTGACCTTCCATTGGATGAGGACCCCCAGCAATGCCAGGACAGGCCACACCCCCATGATGACCCAGGTGAACCAGCAGAGAGGACGGGGCGGAGCCACCTTGATCCTCTCCAATATGTATCTGTAATATCATATAGTCAAGGAATAAGAGGGGGTGTATGTTGGCCAAACCCCTGAGCTACCTTATTGCTATTTTAAACTGGTTACCAACATAAATAGAACAGTATGTATTTTTGCGTCATACCCGTGGTATATTGTCTGATATACACAGGGTTGAAATGCTGTGTCAGCCAATCAGCATCAGGGACTCAAGCTACCCGGTTTATAATATGCACTTGCCTATAATTGTAAAAGAAGGTTCAGGACGGCAGTTTAATTCCCTTCAAAAGCTGAACATTCTTTCACAATCCTAGGACTAAGCAGACTCCTTCAGCGGTCTAGACAACTTCTGAAATCTTGGTTAGAGCACCACCACACCACAGACAGTATAATCTATGCTCTTTAGACAGTTTTTTCCCAAAGCCACTTACAGTAGTGCGTGCCTACATTTGCATACATTTGCATACATTTTCATACGGGTGGCCACCGTGGAAATCGAATTTCATATGGGTGGCCCCACGATCCTGGCGTTGGAAGCACCACGCTCTACCAACTGAGCCACAGAGGAGACGAGAGAAGAGGAGGAGAGGTGAGGGGTGAGGAGAGGTGTGGGGTGAGGAGAGGAGGGGTGAGGAGGTGAGGGGTGAGGAGGTGAGGGGTGAGGAGAGGAGGGGTGAGGAGGTGAGGGTGAGGAGAGGAGGGGTGAGGAGGTGAGGGGGAGGGTGAGGAGAGGAAGGGGGAGGAGAGGAGGGGGGGTGAGGGGGAGGGCTGAGGAGGGGGGGGAGAGGAGGAAGGGTGAGGAGGGAGGGGTGGTAGAGAGGGGGGGTGAGGAGAGGGAGAGGGGTGAGGGGTGAGGAGAGGAAGGGAGGAGGGTGATGGGTGAGGAGGGAGCGGGGAGGAGGTGAGGGGTTGAGGGGGGTGAGGAGGGAGGGTGAGGAGGTGAGGGTGAGGGGAGGGGGGGGGGGGGGGGGGGGGGGGGGGGGGGCGGGAGGGTTGAGGAGAGGAGGGGGGGGTGAGGGGGGGAGAGGGGTGAGGAGAGGAGGGGGAGGAGGGGGAGGGGGAGGGAGAGGGGTGGGAGGGGGAGGGGTGAGGAGGTGGTGAGGGGGGTGGAGGGGGAGGGTGAGGAGGGAGGGGGTGAGGAGGGAGGGGTGGGGGGTGAGGGGTGAGGAGGGGGGTGAGGAGAGGAGGGGGGTGGAGGGGTGAGGAGAGGAGAGGGTGAGGTGAGGATGGTGAGGGGTGTGAGGAGAGGAGGGGGTTGAGGGCGGGGTGAGGGTTGAGGAGGTGAGGAGAGGAGGGGGAGGGGGTGAGGGGTGAGGAGAGGAGGGGTGAGGGGGTGTGGTGCGTGCGTGAGGGGTGAGGGGATGAGGAGAGGAGGGGTGAGGAGGTGAGGGGTACGGAGGAGGAGGGGTGAGGGGGGGAGTGAGGGAGGGACGCGGGGGGAGGGGCGTGAGGGAGAGGAGGGGTGAGGGGTGAGGGGGTGAGGGGTGAGGAGAGGAGGGGTGAGGAGGTGAGGGGTGAGGAGAGGTGAGGGGTGAGGAGGTGAGGGGTGAGGAGAGGAGAGAGCACTAACTACAGCACCAACATACCTGACCAGAGCGAACAGCTCGAGGAAGTAGTCCACAGTGACGGTGATGACAGCGGAACCAAACACAGCGGTGGAGAGGGTGGTGAAGAAGCGCTGCCATTGGAGGGTGAGGACAGCGAACAGCATGCCTGACCCCAACAACACCCCCAGGGGCAGCCACACCGTCCGGGGGTGGTGGAATTCCTCCATCACTACCTGCATGGGGATTCAATCAATCAATCAATCAATCAATCAAATTAACTTTATTGTCCCCATAAGGAAACTTGGTATGCAAGCAGGGTTAACGTGAACATAACATTCACGTTATTATTAGGAACACCTTCCTAATATTGAGTTGCACCCCCCTTTTGCCCTCCGAACAGCATCAATTCATCGGGGCATGGATTCTACAAGGTGTCGAAAGCATTCCACAGGGATGCTGGCCCATGTTGACTCCGATGCTTCCCACAGTTGTGTCAAATTGGCTGGATGTCCTTTGGGTGGTGGACCATTCTTGAAACACACAGGAAACTGTTGAACGTGAAAAACCCAGCAGTGTTGTAGTTCTTGACACACTCAACCCGGTGCACCTGGCACCTACTACCATACCCCGTTCAAAGGCACTTAAATCTTTTGTCTTGCCCATTCACCCTCTGAATGGCACACGTACACAATCCATGTCTCAATTGTCTCAAGGATTAAAAATCCTTCTTTAACCTGTCTCCTCCCCCTTCATCTACACTGACTGAAGTGGTTTTAACAAGTGGCATCAATAAGGGATCATAGCTTTCACCTGGATTCACCTGGTCAGACTATGTCATGGAAAGAGCAGGTGTTCCCAATGTTTTGTCCACTCACTGCATTCACGTTAACTCAGTGTACACAGAGTGTATAAAAAATAGATTTGTGTGGTTACGGGATATGGACGTTTATCACAAACTAGGCAACAGGGCCCATATTCATAAAGCATATCAGAGAAGGAGTGGTGATCTAGGATCAGTTTAGCCTTTTAGATCATAAGGAACAATATAATCCTAGATCAGCACTCCTATTCTGAGATGCTTGATGAATATGACCCTGAACTTTATAGATCTAAATCTAATCTAAATCTATTATTATTATTATTATTATTATTATTCAAAATAATTCTTACAAGTGAGGCGATACCCAGCAGTAATCCCAGCAGCAGCCCCACCATGAAGAGTCCCACAGAGCGCACCAGCATGGTGACCAGGCCACAGAGGGTACCGATGCCCAGGCCGATGCCCACCGAGGCCTCCACACTCAGCTGGGTGTCCAAGACACGCTCCTTATAACACAGCAGAAAGATGACGACGGAGCCAAACATCAAGCCTGTTAGGAACATCACCGCCTTGAAACAACGGTAGCCTGAGAGGAGGACAGGAGAGAGAGAGAGAGAGAGAGACAGGAGACAGGTTAGAGAACATCACCGCCTTGAAACAACGGTAGCCTGAGAGGAGAGAGAGAGAGACAGGAGACAGGTTAGAGAACATCACCGCCTTGAAACAATGGTAACCTGAGAAGAGGACAGGAGAGAGAGAGAGAGACAGGAGACAGGTTAGAGAACATCACCACCTTGAAACAACGGTAGCCTGAGAGGAGAGAGAGAGAGACAGGAGACAGGTTAGAGAACATCACCGCCTTGAAACAACGGTAGCCTGAGAAGAGGACAGGAGAGAGAGAGAGAGACAGGAGACAGGTTAGAGAACATCACCACCTTGAAACAACGGTAACCTAGAGAGGAGAGAGAGAGAGACAGGAGACAGGTTAGAGAACATCACCGCCTTGAAACAACGGTAACCTGGAGAGGAGAGAGAGAGATAGGAGACAGGAGACAGACAGACAGGTTAGAGCCTGCAGGACAGACAGACAGGTTAGAGTCTGCAGGACAGACAGACAGACAGGTTAGAGTCTGCAGGACAGACAGACAGATTAGAGCCTGCAGGACAGACAGACAGGTTAGAGCCTGCAGGACAGACAAACAGGTTAGAGCCTGCAGGACAGACAAACAGGTTAGAGCCTGCAGGACAGACAGACAGGTTAGAGCCTGCAGGACAGACAGACAGATTAGAGCCTGCAGGACAGACAGACATGTTAGAGCCTGCAGGACAGACAGACAGGTTAGAGCCTGCAGGACAGACAGACAGACAGGTTAGAGCCTGCAGGACAGACAGACAGACAGATTAGAGCCTGCAGGACAGACAGACATGTTAGAGCCTGCAGGACAGACAGACAGACATGTTAGAGTCTGCAGGACAGACAGACAGGTTAGAGCCTGCAGGACAGACAGACAGGTTAGAGCCTGCAGGACAGACAGACAGGTTAGAGTCTGCAGGACAGACAGACAGGTTAGAGCCTGCAGGACAGACAGACAGGTTAGAGCCTGCAGGACAGACAGACAGGTTAGAGTCTGCAGGACAGACAGACAGGTTAGAGCCTGCAGGACAGACAGACAGGTTAGAGCCTGCAGGACAGACAGACAGGTTAGAGCCTGCAGGACAGACAGACAGATTATAGCCTGCAGGACAGACAGACATGTTAGAGTCTGCAGGACAGACAGACAGGTTAGAGCCTGCAGGACAGACAGACAGGTTAGTTAGAGCCTGCAGGACAGACAGACAGGTTAGAGTCTGCAGGACAGACAGACAGGTTAGAGCCTGCAGGACAGACAGACAGGTTAGAGCCTGCAGGACAGACAGACAGGTTAGAGTCTGCAGGACAGAC
>LR778275.1:50215591-50218091 GCA_902810595.1 Coregonus sp. 'balchen' | reverse complement strand
TGATATTTGACCTGACCAGAGTGCCGACGACGTTGCACTGAAGTAGGCCTACACAGGTAGAACACAAGAATGAGCATCATCACCTGAAAAACCGACCTCCACTGAGCTGCTCGGCGGTTGGAGGGTGTGTCCTCCCATTTCAGAAGAGTCCATTTGTAGAGCAGGAACATGGGAATCAGGACGGCCATGTTCAGTTTTGGACTGCCAGTACCCCCAGCAGAACCATGGACAGCTTCAGGTCTAGGGCACAGCTCAGTATTGTCAGGACCAGTAAGAGATAACGGGAGAGGCATATTAGAGACAGCATATAGAGACTCCACCCCACCACCATCCATCAACCCCGCTGTAAACGCCATGTTTTTTTATTTTTTTTATTTTGTAATGATTGTATTTTTGGCGCCTGGTATTATCTTCACAGTTGCTATATAAAAAGCCCCCCCCCCGCTCTGGGCAAGGAAAGTCCATCTACTTCATCAGCCTCCTCACTGTTAAAATCCTACCGCTGGGCACTTCTCACAATAACGCCGTAACAAATGGTTCCCTATTTCCTACATAGCGCACTACCTTTGCCCAGGGCCTTATGGGTAATACGATTCCATTTGGGACACATCCCAAGTCTTCTATGTTCGTTAGTGAATGTGTTCTGTCTTCCTCCACCGCAGGGCTTCACCATAACATTATTATCTGGGTGTAATCAAGCATGAATACAGCTGAGGCTCAAAGAACTGAACTCCTCCTCCTCTCTTCCTGTCTTTCTCTAATCTGCTCTCCTCTCTTCCTCCTCCTCCTCTCCCGCTCCTCTTCCCTCATCTCTACCTCCTCCTCCTCCTCTTCCCTCCTCTCTTCCTCCTCCTCCTCTCCCCCTCCTCTCTCCTCTCGTCCCTCCTCTCCTCTCCTCTCCTCCCTCTCCTCTCCTCTCCTCTCCTCTCCTCTCTCGTCCTCTCCTCTCCTCTCCTCTCCTCTCCTCTCCTCTCCTCCCTCCCTCTCCTCTCCTCTCCTCTCCCTCTCCCTCCCCTCCCCCTCCCCTCCCCTCCCCTCCCTCCCCTCCTCTCCTCTCCTCTCCTCTCCTCTCCTCTCCTCTCCTCTCCTCTCCTCTCCTCTCCTCTCCTCTCCTCTCCTCTCCATTGTGAACCAGGTTACAGTCTTCTCTTGATACAGTACAACACTAGGTGAAATAAACTAACAGAGGCGTAACGATACAGTACTTCCTCTCTGTCTCTATCACAGACGGAGAACCACAACCCTGGAGAGATGACAGCTGTTATGTCATTAGTTATAAAACAACAGCAATTAGCTGAGATTGTGCACTCTGCTTTGAGACTGTGACAGTGTTTTATCCACATTAAAAACATGCTGTTTTGGTGATTAACGTAGATAAGAATTGACAATCTCAACATGTTTTGTTTGTTGTGGATTTGCAGGTTGCTGCTGAGGAGTTAAGATGAACTAAAAGATTACTCTGATGGAAAATGGACAACACACATGACATTCTACATTACAGATCTCTATGGTCTTGCCAGAGAAGCAGGTTGTGTTAGCTTAGCTCTGTTGTAAATCTGTAACAGGGTTATCATCTTACCAGAGAAGCAGTATATGATATCTCTATGGTCTTACCAGAGAAGCAGTATATGATATCTCTATGGTCTTACCAGAGAAGCAGTATATGATATCTCTATGGTCTTACCAGAGAAGCAGTATATGATATCTCTATGGTCTTTTCCAGAGAAGCAGTATATGATATCTCTATGGTCTTACCAGAGAAGCAGTATATGATATCTCTATGGTCTTACCAGAGAAGCAGTATATGATATCTCTATGGTCTTACCAGAGAAGCAGTATATGATATCTCTATGGTCTTTTCCAGAGAAGCAGTATATGATATCTCTATGGTCTTTTCCAGAGAAGCAGTATATGATATCTCTATGGTCTTTTCCAGAGAAGCAGTATATGATATCTCTATGGTCTTACCAGAGAAGCAGTATATGATATCTCTATGGTCTTACCAGAGAAGCAGTATATGATATCTCTATGGTCTTACCAGAGAAGCAGTATATGATATCTCTATGGTCTTACCAGAGAAGCAGTATATGATATCTCTATGGTCTTTTCCAGAGAAGCAGTATATGATATCTCTATGGTCTTACCAGAGAAGCAGTATACAGTCTGACTCTTAGTAACAATAGTAGCAAAAGTAATCGGCGCTCTCAACTCAAGTAGTGTATATACTGGACTATCAGAAAGGCTTTGGGTGCCGGGTTCACACATGCATAATGAAAATAAGGAAAACTCGCACTCACTGGAATCACTTTTGCAGTTTTAATGGATGTAAGCAGCAGCAGAGGTCAGCATATGGACGCGTTTCGGCCACAGCCTTCGTCAGCGTTTAACGCATCCCTTTGTTGACCTCTGCTGCTTCTAAAATACGTTAAAACTGCAAAAGTATTCCAGTGAGAGCGCGGGTTTTCCTTTTTCATTAGTAACAATGGTACCAGTAGTAGCA
>LR778275.1:50208091-50213091 GCA_902810595.1 Coregonus sp. 'balchen' | reverse complement strand
CACATACAACCTTTATCTCCTCTTCACACACAACCTTGATCTCCTCTTCACATACAACCTTTATTTCCTCTACACTCTTCACACACAACCTTTATCTCCTCTACACTCTTCGCACACAACCTTTATCTCCACTACACTCTTCACACACAACCTTTATCTCCTCTACACTCTTCACACACAACCTTTATCTCCTCTACACTCTTCACACACAACCTTTATCTCCTCTACACATACAATCTTTATCTCCTCTACACATACAACCTTTATCTCCTCTACACATACAACCTTTATCTCCTCTTCACACACAACCTTGATCTCCTCTTCACATACAACCTTTATTTCCTCTACACTCTTCACACACAACCTTTATCTCCTCTACACTCTTCGCACACAACCTTTATCTCCACTACACTCTTCACACACAACCTTTATCTCCTCTACACTCTTCACACACAACCTTTATCTCCACTACACTCTTCACATACAACCTTTATCTCCACTACACTGTTCACATACAAACCTTATCTCCTCTACACTCTTCACACACAACCTTTATCTCCTCTACACATACAATCTTTATCTCCTCTACACATACAACCTTTATCTCCTCTACACATACAACCTTTATCTCCTCTTCACACACAACCTTGATCTCCTCTTCACACACAACCTTTATCTCCTCTACACTCTTCACACACAATCTTTATCTCCTCTACACTCTTCACACACAATCTTTATCTCCGCTACACTCTTCACACACAACCTTTATCTCCTCTACACTCTTCACACACAACCTTTATCTCCACTACACTCTTCACACACAACCTTTATCTCCTCTACACTCTTCACACACAATCTTTATCTCCTCTTCACATACAACCTTTATCTCCTCTACACGCTTCACACACAACCTTTATCTCCTCTACACTCTTCACACACAACCTTTATCTCCTCTACACTCTTCACACACAACCTTTATCTCCTCTACACACTTCACACACAACCTTTATCTCCTCTTCACATAAAACCTTTATCTCTTCCTCACACACAACCTTTATCTCCTCTACACTCTTCACATATAACCTTTATCTCCACTACACTCTTCACATACAACCTTTATCTCCTCTACACACACAACCTTTATCTCCACTACACTCTTCACATACAACCTTTATCTCCTCTACACTCTTCACACACAACCTTTATCTCCTCTACACTCTTCACATACAACCTTTATTTCCACTACACTCTTCACATACAACCTTTATCTCCACTACACTCTTCACATACAACCTTTATCTCCTCTACACTCTTCACACACAACCTTTATCTCCTCTACACTCTTCACATACAACCTTTATATCTTCTTTATTTCCATTAGCCTTATCCCCTCTGTGTCCCAAATGGCACCCTATTCCCAATGTAGTGCACTACTTGTCACCAGAGCCCTATGGGCCCTAGTCAAAAGTAGTGCACTATATAGGGTATAGGGTGCCATTTGGGACCCTTGGTCTTCTCCTTTACTCCTCTATGACTGTATCCTGCAGGTCAGTGCACCTGCCATGTAGGACAGACAGTCTCATAGACTAGACTACACCTATCATCCAGGACACTCATATTAGTATGATATGTTTGGTCTGGTTACATGAGACAGATGGTTACTTAAGACAAAAACAAAAGAAAGGTTGCGAGTTCAAATCTCATCACGGACAACTTTAGCATTTTAGCAAATTACCAACTTTTCAACTACTTACTACTTTTTAGCTACTTTGCACTTCTACCTCCCCCTCCCTTCCTCCTCCACCTCCTCCTCCTCCCCCTCCCCTCCTCCTCCACCTCTTCCTCCTCCCCCTCCTCCTCCACCTACTCCCCATCCTCCTCCACCTCCTCCTCCTCTTCCTCTCCCTCCCCCTCCTCCCCCTCCTCCTCCTCCTCCTCCTCCTCCTCCCCCCCTCCTGCTCCTCCTCCTCCATCACCTCCTCCTCCACCTCCTCCTCCACCTCCTCCTCCTCCTCCTCCTCCTCCTCCTCCACCTCCTCCTCCTCCACCTCCTCCTCCTCCTTAGATTTACTCACTTCCTGCGTCCTCTCTCCTCCGTCCTCTCTTGCTTCTTTTTGAAAAAGGTCAAAGTTAATCGAGGAGAGTCGGCGAGGAGAGGGAACTAAAAAACTACGCTACGCTACTGAAGAGAAGTACTTCAATGAGGAAGTGTTTATAAAACAATTAATTCCCCCGTACATTTCTATGGTCGGATTTTGGCTAAGCTACTTTGAAGCAAGGTAAGAAATGCATCATTTGGCCTATATGAAGTAAAACGTCCAGGTTTCAAACTATTTATGGTTTCAAAATGCTGCCAGATTGCAAGGTGGTGATACGCGGTGTGCAACAGGCACCAGCCTTTCTCTCTGCTCTTTTTACCATTTGATCTGAAGGAGTATTTCAACAGAATCAAACATGTTAATGTTAAATATCCTACATTATATTTGTCAAACTTGACTGGTGATTAGCCTGTTGTTATGTAATTAAAGGTCTCATTAAAGTTTGGCTACATTTTCTGCCGCCTCCCTAATGTCAACATCGGTTTGGACATGAGAAGATGCAGCCAATACGCATATCCCGCATATCACCAACGACATGTAGGGTAATTATTTAAGTACATTTATACAAGATTATTATTATTCTCACGTTGTCCTTTTGAGATGCAAATATTTGAATGTGAATGTCTGGCTCAGTTGACAGCCTCATCCATCTATTCCAGTAGGCCTACTACACTAACTAGCCCCATCCATCTATTCCAGTAGGCCTACTACACTAACTAGCCCCATCCATCTATTCCATTAGGCCTACTACACTAACTAGCCCCATCCATCTATTCCATTAGGCCTACTACACTAACTAGCCCCATCCATCTATTCCATTAGGCCTACTACACTAACTAGCCCCATCCATCTATTCCATTAGGCCTACTACACTAACTAGCCCCATCCAGCTATTCCATTAGGCCTACTACACTAACTAGCCCCATTCATCTATTCCATTAGGCCTACTACACTAACTAGCCCCATCCATCTATTCCAGTAGGCCTACTACACTAACTAGCCCCATCCATCTATTCCATTAGGCCTACTACACTAACTAGCCCCATCCATCTATTCCAGTAGGCCTACTACACTAACTAGCCCCATTCATCTATTCCAGTAGGCCTACTACACTAACTAGCCCCATCCATCTATTCCAGTAGGCCTACTACATTAACTAGCCCCATTCATCTATTCCATTAGGCCTACTACACTAACTAGCCCCATCCATCTATTCCAGTAGGCCTACTACACTAACTAGCCCCATTCATCTATTCCATTAGGCCTACTACACTAACTAGCCCCATCCATCTATTCCATTAGGCCTACTACACTAACTAGCCCCATTCATCTATTCCATTAGGCCTACTACACTAACTAGCCCCATTCATATCTATTCCAGTAGGGCTACTACACTGACTAGCCCCATTCATCTATTCCAGTAGGCCTACTACACTAACTAGCCCCATCCATCTATTCCAGTAGGCCTACTACACTAACTAGCCCCATCCATCTATTCCATTAGCCCTACTACACTAACTAGCCCCATCCATCTATTCCATTAGGCCTACTACACTAACTAGCCCCATCCATCTATTCCAGTAGGCCTACTACACTAACTAGCCCCATTCATCTATTCCAGTAGGCCTACTACACTAACTAGCCCCATCCATCTATTCCAGTAGGCCTACTACACTAACTAGCCCCATTCATCTATTCCATTAGGCCTACTACACTAACTAGCCCCATCCATCTATTCCATTAGGCCTACTACACTAACTAGCCCCATTCATATCTATTACAGTAGGGCTACTACACTGACTAGCCCCATCCATCTATTCCAGTAGGCCTACTACACTAACTAGCCCCATCCATCTATTCCATTAGGCCTACTACACTAACTAGCCCCATCCATCTATTCCAGTAGGCCTACTACACTAACTAGCCCCATTCATCTATTCCAGTAGGCCTACTACACTAACTAGCCCCATCCATCTATTCCAGTAGGCCTACTACATTAACTAGCCCCATTCATCTATTCCATTAGGCCTACTACACTAACTAGCCCCATCCATCTATTCCAGTAGGCCTACTACACTAACTAGCCCCATTCATCTATTCCATTAGGCCTACTACACTAACTAGCCCCATCCATCTATTCCATTAGGCCTACTACACTAACTAGCCCCATTCATCTATTCCATTAGGCCTACTACACTAACTAGCCCCATTCATATCTATTCCAGTAGGGCTACTACACTGACTAGCCCCATTCATCTATTCCAGTAGGCCTACTACACTAACTAGCCCCATCCATCTATTCCAGTAGGCCTACTACACTAACTAGCCCCATCCATCTATTCCATTAGCCCTACTACACTAACTAGCCCCATCCATCTATTCCATTAGGCCTACTACACTAACTAGCCCCATCCATCTATTCCAGTAGGCCTACTACACTAACTAGCCCCATTCATCTATTCCAGTAGGCCTACTACACTAACTAGCCCCATCCATCTATTCCAGTAGGCCTACTACACTAACTAGCCCCATTCATCTATTCCATTAGGCCTACTACACTAACTAGCCCCATTCATATCTATTCCAGTAGGGCTACTACACTGACTAGCCCCATTCATCTATTCCAGTAGGCCTACTACACTAACTAGCCCCATCCATCTATTCCAGTAGGCCTACTACACTAACTAGCCCCATCCATCTATTCCATTAGCCCTACTACACTAACTAGCCCCATCCATCTATTCCATTAGGCCTACTACACTAACTAGCCCCATCCATCTATTCCAGTAGGCCTACTACACTAACTAGCCCCATTCATCTATTCCATTAGGCCTACTACACTAACTAGCCCCATTCATCTATTCCAGTAGGCCTACTACACTAACTAGCCTATTAAATCAC